>LR738713.1:628406968-628516095 GCA_902687465.1 Secale cereale
TGCCGTTGCCCGCTTTTGCTGCGCCGCCCGGGCCTCGCCTTGCTTGCGCGCCCGGCCAACACCTCCCCTCATGCTCGCCGCTCCGGCCGCCCCTCCCATTCCCGCCGCTCTGGTGCTCTTCTCCTGCCCGCAGCCCCGCCGCACATTCCCTGCTTGCCCCCTACGCGCTGGCTTCCCGCGACGCTCGCGCCCTTTGCCCCGTCAGCCACGACCGCCTGCGTCGGCTGCTGTTCGGGGGCTCTCTCGTGCCGTCCGCCGCTTGCTGTGGCTCCCGCCCCTCCCCCGCGTGCGGCCTCCGTCGGCCAAGCACCGCCTAACCCGGGGCTTCGATAGCCCGTGCACGGGCATCCGTTACATGCCCACCCCGTTAGCCCCTAAACCACTAAGGCCCCTATGGCCCTATGACAAAGGGGCCCGAGCCCAGAACGGTTTCTAATAAAAAATATATAAATAATAATAATAATAATATATAAAAATAAATAATATTAATTAAAATAATATTAATTAAGTAATTAATTAATTAAATAATTAATTAAGTTAATTAATTATAATTAGTTTAACTAAATCACTAATTAACCTAATTAAAATGTTAGTTAATTAGGCAGTCAATGACATGCGGGACCCACACGTCAGTTTGACCAGTCAACACCTATGTTGACTGCTAACGTCATGCTGAGGCAATAATACAATTTTCGAATTTATTTAATAATTAATAAATTAGATAATGCTTTAAAACTTTAAAAATTAATATAAAATAATACGTAACTCGGATGAAAATAATTTATGTATGAAAGTTGCTCAGAACGATGAGACGAATCCGAATATGGCAGGTTGAGACATGGCAGGTTGAGACACCCAGTCGAGAGGTAGCCTGGCCCTCATCGTTGTCCGCGATTATTTCATAATAACACGCTTAACGAGATCTTGGTATTTGATCTGAGTCTGGCCATTGGCCTATACGCACTAACCAGCTACGTGGGAATAGTTATGAGCTCTCAACGTCGTGGTATCAGCCAAAGCCTTCTTGATGTCAGCGTCTGAGCGGCGCGCGCCGGGTTGGACCGCGTAACGTAACTTCCTTAGTAATGGAGGTTGCTAGGTCTGCTCACCGGCCGCGTACGCAACGTGCAGGTGTGCGTTGGGCGATGGGCCCGGACCCCTGCACGCCTAGGACTGGCGTGCTGACCTCTCTGCTATGCTTAGGTAGGGCTGCAACGTGTTGATCTTCCGAGGCCGGGCATGACCCTGGAAAGTGTGTCTGGCCAAATGGGATCGATCATGTTGGGTTATGTGGTGCACCCCGGCAGGGAAGTTAATCTATTCGAATAGTCGTGTCCCTCGGTAAAAGGACGACCCGGAGTTGGACTCTGACCTCATGACAACTAGAACTGGATACTTGATAAAACACACCCAGATGAGTTCCAGATATAACTCGGTGGTTGCTCTCTCACAGGGTGATGTGCGGGAGGATCGCCGAGTAGGATTATGCTATTCGATGTTACTTGGTGAACTTACCATCTATTATATTCTACTGCTGCAAGACGAAGGCTGCCAGAAGCTTTGACGTTTGTTACTTTCCAGCTACTCTCTTCTACTGCTGCAAGATGGAGGTTGCTAGAAGCGTAGTCTTCGTTTGGATTAGCTATCCCCCTCTTATTCTGGCATTCTGCAGTTCAGTCCACAGATATTACCCCCTTACACAGATATCATTGCATATGTGGTGTAGATCCTTGCTTGCGAGTACTTTGGATGAGTACTCACGGTTGCTTTCTCCCCCTTTTCCCCATTTGTCCCTTCTTCTCGGATGACGCAACCAGATGGTGGAGTCCCGGACCCATAAGACCCCGAGGATGTTTCTACGTGAAGTTCGGCTTCGAGGAGTAGTTAGGAGGTCCCAGGCAGGAGGCCTTGCCTTTTCGATCATTGATGTTTTGTGCTAGCCTTCTTAAGGAAAACTTGTTTAACTCATGTCTGTAATCAAATATTATTGCTTCCGCTAACTCTTGTGTTTTCGAGCTTATGTATTCAAGCCCTCGAGGCCCCTGGCTTGTAATATAAAGCTTTTATTATTTTAATTTGTGTCTAGAGTTGTGTTGTGATATCTTCCAGTGAGTCCCTGATCTTGGTCATACACATTTGCATGCATGATTAGTGTACGGTTAAATCGGGGGCGTCACAAGTTGGTATCAGAGCTGACTGCCTGTAGGAATCCTCTTTCCAACTCCTTGGCCAAAGTTGTGTCTAGTTATTGAAAAACTTTTACTAACTTGGCTGTGTGGCTTATGGGCCCACGTCGCCATTGGGTGGTGTTAGGATCTTTTATTCATCTTCTATGCTCCGGGACTCTGATCTCTCTTCTATTCGGGTTAAAAGATTTTACTAACTCTGACTCTAGGTTCTCGTATCTATTTCTCCTGGAGAGCCCTCATTCCGGAAGATTACCTGCTTCGTCAAAAGATTCTGAGGATATCCCTCGATATTTTCCCAAGACCCTTGTGCCCATCGCCTTTGCAATTCACTGCCATCGATATATCCCTATGGGTATTTGCATGCACTTGTCATTCTCATGATCATTCCTCATCGCTCTTGTTGTTACGAGATGCCTCGAAATATTCTCCATTGTCCCGAGAATCCTTTGAGTTTACAATCTTGCAGTTTTATTTCGCATGAAAACCCTTACGGTTATTTCCTCACATTTATCGAGGATCCGTTCTTCTCAATTGTTCATGTGTCTCACAAAATTCTTCTGAATACTTTTCGATGTTTCAAAAATCCTCTGCAGCCTGTTACTCTTGAAATTCTTGCCTGCTGGCATTATGGTTAATTCCATATGACTAGTAGTCTTCGTTAACATCCCTTGTCTTAGCCATTTTGAGCCTATTGATTCAATGTGTGTGTATGCACACATTCAACAGGTTATCCTTTTTATAATTATCTTTCCGGCTCAGACATCATTCTAGACATGAGTTGCTTCTCGGCAATTCAAAACTTTATTGATTGTCCAACTAAGTGTTTTCAACTTATCCATCCTTGATCAGAGTGTCTGCTTCTGATCCTTTGTTTTGGAAACCATAATTTCTTTCTATTTAAGCATCATACTAATCAGGTGATTCTTGAATCTGATGCCTCTGCATTCTTCCTTCCTGTGAGTGAGTACCGATACTCACATCAGCTCCGTTGTGGATCACCCGATCCATTGTTGGATTGTTAACCGACAGTGTCCTTCATATTCAATCACCTTGTGAGTTCTTCCCCTGATACATACTGGCTTTGTTAAATTATATCCTCTGCTTTTGTCAACCATGCTCTACTACCAAGCTTGTCTTATTTACTTTTGAAACTTGTGGTATTTGTTACTAAGATGCCTGATGGGTTGAACCTATGCCTTCCCCTAATCCTTGAGAACCCGAAAGTTTTCACAAGTCATACTCTTCCGGTGTTCTACCAGATAAAATTCCAACACTACAGTTTTATCAAAGCGAGAGGTGAATGGAATGATATGCATTAAAGAAGTGGGAGTCAACCTTGAACCTTGTGTTCATGCCCATGAAATTGATGTAGAATGTCTCGGAAGCTTCTTGTAAAATGATTATCCAGCTGTATGATTCTTTTGGTATTCTTGAATTGATTCCTTATAGTTATGGTTCCGACCATGATGTCCTGATCTAATATTTTTGATGGGAATTCATTCCAGTGCCTCGTCTATTTTTGGCAAGGTTGAAGCATCTATTGTCATAGGTCAATGACCCGGTTCTACTTCTAGCATGTTCTACCTTCGAGTATTACCCCCTGGTATCTCGAAGATGTCTTGCCATTGCACCACATCTTACTAACCTTGTCGAAGTAATGTCTTTCCTTGTCGTAATCACTCTACGGGTTCTGTGTTGTTGTCAACCGAGGACACCGACTAGTGAAATTATTCCGCACTACAAATCACACCCCTAGTATTTTTCTGGGAAATTCTGAACTCAATCTAGTCATTACTAGACTATCAGCTGCATCCTGGTCTTGCTACCTTTGACTGTGGTACCTCGTCCTTCTCTGGTGCACGAATTCTTCAGTGTGTGAGCACGACTTAGGTTGAGATTTCAACATCATGTTGCTTGTCTTGAAAGGCAACTTTGGTTCCGAGCTTGCATCTTATATATTGATCCTATAACTTGCCATTTCGTCATTCCCTTGCTTGTTGCCGTTGTTGTTTGATTACATCCTCTTGAAACCTCCCGGCAAATGTGTCGGATCACCTTCAACACTTTGACTACTTCCAAGATGTCAACTGTGCTCATGAAGAGAAATACCCTCCTTGCCATCGATGATTTTTATTATCATCGACAACACCCTTGACTTCCTTTCATCGCGAACTTGTCCACATTATGAATACAACTTGCTCTCCAGCGAGTGTTGTGTTATGCCTTGAAGTATTACTGTCTTTTATGTCGAGAATGTTGTGGGTATTGCTCCACCTCTTAGAAATTCTCGGTATGATGATACTTCTCACTATCACCATTCTTCCTTGGTCCCCGTGTTGTTTTTAATCGGGATACCAATAGGCTAACGATGCTGCTTGAGTTCTGTACTTCTAGCAACCCTATTGCTTCGAAGTTAACGATCGACAGTTCGTTCTTAGACTGTTGGTTATTGAATCGTCACTCTATCATTGATCTTGCTGCCTAAGGTCATATTTCGGGCACACCTTTCACCTAATGATTAATGGTGTATGTTTTTCCTCGAGCATACAACATTATATCATTTGAATTGACAAGTGTCATCCTCTTGTTCACATTATTTTGGAAATACCTCCGTTTGGAATTCTTGATGAATTGTCGCTGAGCCCATCAGCCACCTCCTCATCCTCTCCTTGGTTTAATGACGAACTATTGTTTCTGGAACCCGCTCCCATAGTGCATTTCCCGAGAAACTTGAAATGTCATTTCGTCGATTAATGTTGCATCGTTTCTTCTCGAACATCCCGAGTGTAAGGTATCATGACACCAATCAGATATGAATCTCGGTCAGATAAGATGGGTGGGACAACTTTCCAGGAGTTATAATATTGGTCCTTTGATGACTCGATAATATGATGTCATGCCTAGCACCCCTGGCTGCAGGACCTAACCTTATAATCTCTTTTGCAAGGATAACCCTTCTTCCAGGAGGAAATTGTAAGACTTATTCTATAAGTTGTTCCTGATGAATCCTTTGTGTATCCAGGTCCGACCTTTGCTTCAAGACCATGCCAATGCTATCTCGAAGCATGTCTGTGGTGCTCCGATTTTCAATAAGAGCATTTGAAGCCCAATGCTAAATGTTTCTTGGTCAGTTATCCAAACACCGTTGTATGGGTAACATCTTGATTAATCCTTGCCTCTTTATCTGAATGGTTGGGTACTTGCTCTACTACCATGTATGCCATGTTCTACTTGTCCATGGGAAGGATATACTCCTAATAATTGTGTGTAATCACAGTTTTCCTTTCCATTTGTTTGTTTAACCTTTCTTTGATCTACATATGATGTAAGTAGTAATAATTCTCTGCTTATGTAAACACCTCATTGTACAACTCTGTCAGTAAGATCTTGATTCTATTGTTGATAACATTCCGTTACTACCGGTGGACGAGAACTTTGCCAAATGGTCCACCTCGTTTCAACTAGCGGGAAAATGGTTCTCTTCTTTCCCCGTCCTTCGCACCGACATTGTTGCCGACATAGCTGACATATCCACTGACATGCCTCCATGTCACGGCTGTGCAAGATGTCAACACCCTTCCTACTTTCAATCCACATGGTGGGCCCATAACCCATAGGTCCACTGGATCGAAACCTGACTCTTCTTTACAACTCGGATTCTAATGTATCCTTTGCACCTATATCCTTTGTACCTGGCTTCGTATGTGATTCACGAGCTAAATTCTATACCATTATTCATCCTGGAATCAAACACCATATTATGCTCGTTGTTCAAGCCCCCATTCCAGCTTCTGTCTTGGCATCAAATGATTGCCTACCCATTTGAAACTTTGGTACCATCGTATATTGCACCCAACGAATTCACTGAAATACAACTCGTGGGGTACCTTGTATATTTCCCATTGAGTTCACCGTCAGATGCCCAACTTTGTGGAGATGCGTTCTTCCGGAGTTTTTCCCTCCTGGTCGCGTTCGTAGGACGATGGAGATCCCGAAGAAAGGATGAAGACTTGATCACGATGAATTGAAGCAAAGAAATGAAGACATCAACGAAAGGGATCAACCTCTTCGAAAGGGCAGCCAAGACCGAGAAGACTCGTTATGTTTTCGCTACCAACATTCCCCCTTACTCCACCGCTTAAATCTCGGGACGAGATTACTTGTAGTGGAGGAGAATTGTGACGCCCGGATAATTAAGCTACAGTAACCTCCACTAATGATGCCACGTCACCTCAGTAACTGTTAACAAACTCACATTGATACGAAACTAGTCAAACTCAAATTCAATATCAAGTCAAACAGTAGAGGTTTTTGAAATATTAAAACTAAAATGTTCGGGGTGTGGAAGATTATCCATACTAAATATTGGTGAAGAAACCACACTTCTGTAAAGGTTTCAATTGCACTATAATAAGTAAAACAGCGGCAAAACTTGAAATCTTCTAAATGATTTTAACATAATAAACAGTCACAAACTATTTTGTTTTAGGTACGGAGCTAATTGTGGTAGTGACATAATTATTAATGCTCTTTTAGGTACAACTTGTGTATAAAATAAAAGCAAAAGTTTAATATAGTAGAAATGAATATTAAGTAAAAGGAAATAGCAAGTTGTAAACAAAATAATAAAGATAGGAAAGGGACCCCCCCCCCACCGGGCCACCACCCAGCTGGTCTATCGATCAACCAGGCTGGCCTAGCCGGCCCACCCATCCCCCATTAACCCCACTCCCTCCGGTAACCCTAGCCCCCGACCCCCCACTGTCTCCCGCATGAACAACCCCCTCCCTCTCGCCCTCCAGGGGCGCTCGCTCCTCGCGCCCGATACATGGTCGCGCCAGAGCCCCACCCCGGCGAGCGCCGCACCACGCCTGGGGACCGTCGCCTCCGCCCCGCAACTCCTCTAGGGTCGCCGCATCGAGCCCCCTCCGCCGGACCCCCCTCGTCCCGATCTGGATCGGCGCCCGAGCCAACAACCGACGTCCTGCGCCTCAAGCTCGCCGGCGCTCACCGTCACCGCCTCCGACGCTGCTGGACCCCGTCGTCACCGGGGCACCACCACCTCGCCGGACTGCATCCCCTGCGACGCGTCGTCCCCATCCCCCACCTCAAGCACCACTGCCTCGTGCCCTACGTCTCGCCGGTGAGGCCCTCGGCCTCAGCCTCCCTTCCTTCCCCTCTGTCGCCGGTGCCGTCCACAGCACGCACACACACACACCGCCCCATACACGCGCCGACCGCCCCCTCCCCCCCGCTGCTGCCGTTGCCCGTTGTTGATGCGCCGCTCGGGCCTCGCCTTGCTTGCGCGCCCGGCCAACACCTCCCCTCATGCTCGCCGCTCCGGCCAGCCCTCCCGTTCCCGCCGCTCCGGCCGCCCCTCCCGTTCCCGCCGCTCCGGAGCTCTGCTCCTGCCCGCCGCCCCGCCGCGCATTCCCTACTCGGCCCCTACGCGTTGGCTTCCCGCGGCGCTCGCGCCCTTTGCCCCATCAGCCATGACCGCCCGCTTTGGCTGATGTTCGGGGGCTCTCTCGCGCCGTCCGGCGCTTGCCGTGGCTCCCGCCCCTCCCCCGCGTGTGGCCTCCGTCGGCCAAGCACCACCTAACCCGGGGCTTCAATAGAACGTGCCCGGGCACCCGTTACGTGACCGCCCCGTTAGCCCCTAAACCACTAAGGCCCCTATGGCCCTATGACAAAGGGGCCCGTTAGCCACTCGTCCCTAGCATAGCGAACCTACAACCGTCCCCCTCCGTTTAACCTGTCTGTAAATACCTAACACCGGGAATACTTTCCCGGATGTTTTCCTCTCCACCCGTATCACCGAGCACTGCGTTAGGTCACACTTAGCACCGCGTTTTGCCATGTTATGCTTTGTGGTGTGATGTTTGCTTTATATTTATTGTTTCTCCCCCCTCTTCTCTCTGATAGACAGCGGGACTGAGACAGCAAACGGTGCCACTGTGTTCGACTACGTCGATGATGACCCCTCCTTGCCAGAGCAACCAGGTAAGCCAACCCCCCTTGATCACCAGATATCGCCCATTCTCTTCTCTCTTATTCTTTCATTAGATTTGCTACTGTTGATGATTCGATAGCTCCTATTCTGTTGCATAGCCTGTCATAGTTGCTACTACTGTCGATACTTTTACCTGCTATCCTAAATGCTTAGTATAGGATGCTAGTATTCCATAAGTGGCTCCACATCCTTGTCCGTCTGCCTTACTATACTATCGGGCCGTGATCACCTCGGGTGGTGATCACGGGTATATACTATATACATACTTTACATGACACATGATTTGACTAAAGTCGGGTCAACTCGATGAGTACCTGCAAGTGACTCCAATGTGGGGGATGAAAGGACAGGTGGCTCCATCCAGGTAGCGGTGGGCGTGGGTTCCTGAAGGCCCCCGAGTGGATCTTTGTGGCAGGTTGAGACACCCAGTCGAGAGGTGGCCTGGCCCTGGTCATTGTCCGTGATTATTTCATAATAACACGCTTAAAGAGATCTTGGTATTTGATCTGAGTCTGGCCATTGGCCTATACGCACTAACCAACTACATGGGAATAGTTATGGGCTCTCGGCGTCGTGGTATTAGCCGAAGCCTTCTTGACGTGAGAGACTGAGCGGCGCGCGCCGGGTTGGACCGCGTAACGTAACTTCCTTAGTAATGAAGGTTGCTAGGTCTGCTCACCGGCCGCGTACGCAACGTGCAGGTGTGCGTTGGGCGATGGGCCCGGACCCCTGTGCGCCTAGGACTTAGACCGGTGTGTTGACCTCTCTGTTGTGCTTAGGTAGGGCTGCGACGTGTTGATCTTCCGAGGCCGGGCATGACCTTGGAAAGTGTGTCCGGTCAAATGGGATCGAGCGTGGTGGGTTATGTGGTGCACCCCTCCAGGGAAGTTAATCTATTCGAATAGCCGTGTCCCTCGGTAAATGGACGACCCGAAGTTGTACTCTGACCTCATGACAGCTAGAACTGGATACTTGATAAAACACACCCAGATGAGTTCCAGATATAACTCGGTGGTTTCTCTCTCACAGGGTGATGTGCGGGAGGATTGCCGAGTAGGATTATGCTATTCGATGTTACTTGGTGAACTTACCATCTATTCTATTCTACTGCTGCAAGACGGAGGCTGCGAGAAGCTTTGACGCTTGTTACTTTCCAGCTACTCTCTTCTACTGCTGCAAGATGGAGGTTGCTAGAAGTGTAGTCTTCGTTAGGATTAGCTATCCCCCTCTTATTCTGGCATTCTGCAGTTCAGTCCACAGATATTACCCCCTTACACAGATATCATTGCATATGTAGTGTAGATCCTTGTTTGCGAGTACTTTGGATGAGTACTCACTGTTGCTTTCTCCCCCTTTTCCCCTTTTGTCCCTTCTTCTCGGATGACGCAACCAGATGGTGGAGTCCCGGACCTAGAAGATCCCGAGGATGTTTCTATGTGAAGTTCGGTTTCGAGGAGTAGTTAGGAGGTCCCAGGCAGGAGGCCTTGCCTTTTCGATCATTGATGTTTTGTGCTAGCCTTCTTAAGGAAAACTTGTTTAACTCATGTCTCTACTCAGATATTATTGCTTCCGCTGACTCTTGTGTTTTCGAGCTTTTGTATTAGAGCCCTCGAGGCCCCTGGCTTGTAATATAAAGCTTGTATTATTTTAATTTGTGTCTAGAGTTGTGTTGTGATATCTTCCAGTGAGTCCCTGATCTTGGTCGTACACATTTGCGTGCGTGATTAGTGTACGGTCAAATCGGGGGCGTGATGACCCACAACCGTAAGGGATCTATTGCAGCGTTTTCGATAAGTAAGAGTGTCGAACCCAACGAGGAGCAGAAGGTATTGATAAGCGATTATGAGCAAGAAATTACTGCAAGCACTGAAAGATAACTTTTTAGGGGTTTTCTCGATATAAGCAACAGGAAAGTAGAAGCAAGCAATGTAAAAGGCACTGAGAGTAACAAGTGGCCCAATCCTTTCTTAGCAAAGGAGAGGCCTAGCAACTGAACTTATAAAGGCTAAAGCGTTCCTGAGGACACACGGGAGAGGTAGTCATGTGCTTTCGCCATATTCCGTATCTATACTATGTTATGTGTTGATAAGTGTTGAGTGGGTGGATCTATGCTAGTACACTCTCTAGACTAAGATGAGTGCACTCTTATGATTAAACATCTTGCAAGCATCCGCAAATACAAGATAGAATTTAAGGCAAAAGCCTAACCATAGCAATACGATCGAGGATCCATTGTTCCCTTATGCAAAAGCGTGCGAACTGGGGTTCAGGTTTCTGTCACTTCGGCAACCCACCGTAAGCATTTTTTGTACACAATGTATTCTCCTAGGTCCTTAATAAGGCGAAGTGTTGAGTGTTCGACTCACACAACACCACTAGTAGAATGACAACGCAACGTAAGTATCAAACAACACATATTACTTCAACAACATATGACTACTAACAACAAGACTTTCCCCATGTCCTCAAGAACTAAGGTAACTACTCACGAGACATAAAAGAGATCATGATCAGTGGAGATGAATGGATGATAAACAATCTGGACATAATAATATTTCTCCAACAAAACTCAATAGCATTCACCACAAAGTAGTAATCAACACCGATGGAGTAGAGAGGATAGGTAGTACGAGTTACAACACAAGTTGCAATTGTGAGATGAGATTTGGATGAAGATGGAGATGGTGCTAGTGTTGGGGATGATGTTGATGATGATCTCGATGATGCCCGTGACGATGGTGATGACGATGACAACGATCTCCCCTTCCGGGAGGTGATCTCCCCGGCGGAATCTGCCCACCGGAGATGGCTTTTTCTTCTCTGTAGGTTTCCGCCACGGAGCGGCGGCGGAACTCCGTCAAAACTCTCGTTTTTTAGGGTTTTCGGATAACGGAGAGTATATAGGCAAAAGGGGGCAGCCGGAGGTGGGCCAGGGGCTCCAGGCGCCCCCCCGGTGCGGCCAGGCGGGGCGCCCCCAGGGCGCCTGGGCACCCTGTGGCCCCCCTCTGGTTGCCCTTTCGCATGACTTCGTGATTCGTCTGGAAAATATCCTCCGTCGATTTTCAGGTAATTTGGAGGTATTCTTCTTCAGCAACTCAGCGTCCACTATTTACCGCTGAATCCTGCGTCTGCTGCTTCGGCACCGGAAAGTTGCAAACTGTGTAAAATAGGCCAAAACAACATGAGAACATCATCGTAATGTGAAATATATCAATGAATAAGGATAAATTATGATACAAAATACTGATGCATTTTGGACGTATCAACACCCCCAAGCTTAGACCTCTCTTGTCCCCAAGCAAATACTGAGCTCGGTAAACCTGTCCACAAGTTTAGAGAGTGAAGTGTCGATAAATAGAATACGGACAAGAAGCATCACAGTTTCTTCACCAACTCAAATATCCTCAACAGCAATCTTCAACTCATAAGGCCCTTATAAAAGAGTGGTAACACTTATATTCGGAAGTAGGGCTAAGGAAACTCATTGAATCATGGCAAACATGTCCTTTGGTCAAAGAACAACTAATAACTTTTACTTTTGCTCTTTCTTTATGTTTTGATGAGATTAATTGAAGCTTTTGAAAGAACATGTTATCAGGCAAGAAGTGAAAGTGTTAACCAAAGGAAGATATTTGCCTTAGCTGGGCTTGACAAACAACTTACTTATCCAATGATAATGTCAACAAGGATATGATATGCCAAATCTTCATGCAACTTTATATGAATGAATCCTTGTCAACATCAAATGTCTGCTCTCTTTAAGAAATAGAAGGAAGTAGGAATAACTGACTCAATTTAAAATTAAAAGATAGGCCCTGCTCTAGGGTAGTAGGGTAAACTCATGTGCTATCCTTAAATCAAACAGAATGAAAACGAGTTTTGAGAAGTGCATGATTTGTCAACGAATGCTAATAGATAACTCAATTGCTTCTTGAGCTGGACAAGTTTCGAGGAACGGCTCCCGCACGAGGACGATCACATCCTCTTATTCTCCTTTGTTTATCACTGCCAAAGTTTTCTGATTTCTCATGAACAAAGCGTGAAGGAGGGTTTGTTGGTTATATTATTTTCGAGCCGGGCACACTCTTTGCCAGTTCCTTCTCGTATTATGGGTTTGCACATTAGACATGCAATCCCGGGGTGAAGCTTGTCCAACTCAAAAAGACCATGAATTAACTATTACTTCCTAATGAGCTAAAGCAGAGGCACAAAAATAAAAGATTTTGAACATTTAAGGATAACACATAAATTCTGTACTTTAGGAGGTGGTAGTGGAATACCACGAATAGGAAGGTATGGTGGACTCATATGAAAGGTATTTGTTTAAGGGTATGGATGCACAAGCAGAATTCCGCTTAGTACAGAGTTAGGCTAGCAAAGGTTTTGAGAGAACAGACAATTGATGATGACTAAGATGCAAAACAATATAAAGCATAAACATTGAAATAAGCATAACACATCAAGTTGTCTTCCTTGTCAGCATAACACTTCAAGCATAATAACATAAAGGTTTTGGCTACGTCGATACTTTAGGAAAATCATGTTTGTTGTTATGACCAAAGCTATGTTTGCCAAGATTAAATAAAGTTTTCACAGCCATACCTGATATAAGGTCAATACTCCCCATAAGAATCATCATATAAGGTCGATTGCGTGAAGAGAATGCCGAGTGCAGCAACAGGAACAAATAAACTTCTCATTAATATTCCATCATAGACGACTCCACACTCACGGATACAATCTCTCCACCGAAGGAGTGATAGACCTCAATGCACACACCTATTTCATATAATAACCTCCCTAAACATGATATGACTCTACTTGACTCTAAAAGACAAAAGGTAAAGATAAAGATACCGGGCACTCCCCCAAGCTTGGAACAAGCCAACGGGATGCCGTTACCCAAGGAGATTTCACTCCTCATCCTTGTTGGCGTTGATCACGTAGTCCCCGGCGAAACGCTTCCATGGAAGGGGTTCTCCAGTCGCTTATGAGAAGTTTGTCTCCTGAATCCTACATGCAGCACTCATACCCATGCGCATAAACCTTAGTTCATACTCACAGTTCTGGTTATGTAGATCATAAATTTGCCCTTGGAGCTCTTCAATTGTTTCTTCAGACGCGGTGATGCTTTTCCATATCTCCTTCATCTCCTTCAGAAAGTAGGTCTTCAGCTCGTTGATGATGTCAAAGTTAGCTTCGACACCACGCTCGATCATCTTCTTGTACTCGAAGACTTCTTGCTCCACTTCTTCCAGCCTGGCCTGGATGCTCCCCTCCTTGATAGGTCCCTTCAGATCTTCTTGATGAAGGACACCGTCCTCCATCCAAACAACCTGAGGGTGCTTCTTCACCTCAGCGAGGTAAGGGTTGATGACGTTGACGACGAACTTGTCCTTGGGGGAACTTGGAGAAGTCATGGCACCTAGATTCAGCTGAAAGATTCCCTGGCAGAAACAGATCGAAAAGAAAACACACGAAATCGCAAGATATGTTACCGGAACAATCTGGGCAAATATATAGCAAAAATTTATGCACAGAAAGGAAGGTAACAGGCTAAAGCGGGGTCGGAGACGGACTCCCAGGTGTCCAGGCGCCCTGGCGGCGCGGCCAGGAGGTAGGGCGCGCCAGGGGGGCGCCTGGACCCCCTGGAGCTCGTCTCCGGCTCCACTTAGGCTCAGAATTTTACTAATTTTGTAAAAACTCGTAATACGGAACTTTTATGGCGGTTCGCGATGTTTCCTTACCGTACTACATACCTTTTATTTATTCTGCTTCTGCTGGCGTCTGAAATAGGGCTGCAACATGTTCTTCGTGAGTTGTTGTGTATATTATATTCACATCAACATTGACGGGGTCTCCTGCTATGTAATGTTTAAGTCTTTGCCCATTCACAACTTGAGGTTTGGTGCCTTCAAAATTGTTAATCTTAATTGCACCAGACCGATAGACTTCTTCAATATGAAATGGCCCTTCCCACCTAGAAAGTAGTTTGCCTGGAGAAAACCTGAAACGGGATCTAAACAACAAAACTTTATCACCAACATTACATTCACGTTTCAGAATCTTCCTATCATGCCACTTCTTTACCTTTTCCTTGAACATTTTAGCGCTCTCGTAAGCTTCACTTCTCCATTCATCTAGAGAAGTCAAGTTCATGAGACACTTCTCACTTGCTAATTTTGGGTCAGCATTAAGCTCTCTAACAGCCCAGAAAGCTTTGTGCTCTAACTCTAATGGAAAATGGCAAGCCTTGCCATACACCATCTTATAGGGGGACATGCCCATGGGGTTTTTGTAAGCAGTTCTATATGCCCACAAAGCATCTCCTAACTTATTTGACCAGTCCTTTCTATTTCTGTTTACTGTCTTCTGCAAGATCAACTTAATCTCTCTATTGGTGAGCTCAACTTGCCCACTAGTTTGAGGGTGATATGGTGAAGCAATTCTATGGTTGACATCGTATTTTGCTAAAGCTTTTCTAAAAGCTCCGTGTGTGAAGTGTGATCCTCCATCAGTCATGAGATACCTTGGTACACCAAACCTAGGAAAAATTACATCTTTAAGCATTTTCAAAGATGTCTTGTGATCAGCACTTTTAGTGGGGATTGCTTCAACCCACTTGGTCACATAATCAACAGCTACTAAAATGTGCGTGTACTTGTGCGAAGAAGGAAAAGGACCCATAAAATCAAAACCCCAACAATCGAAAGGTTCAATCACTAGTGAGTAATTCATAGGCATCTCATTCCTTCTACTAATGTTACCAACTCTCTGACACTTATCACAGGCTAAAACATAATTTCTAGCATCCTGAAAGAGAGTAGGCCAATAAAAACCTGATTGAAGAACCTTATGTGCAGTCCTCTCACCGGCATGATGTCCTCCATAGGGACTATCATGACACCGTCTGAGAATGTCCTTCTGCTCATGTTCTGGTATGCATCTTCTCACTATCCCGTCGGGACCTTCTTTGAAAAGATGTGGGTCATCCCAAATGTAGTGCCTCAAATCATGAAAGAACTTCTTCCTTTGCTGAAATGTTAAACCTGGAGGCAAATACTTTGCAACAATAAAATTAGCATAATCTGCATACCAAGGATCGTAAAGAGATTGTACTTTTACAACGGCAAGTTGCTCGTCTGGAAAACTATCGTCGATTGGAATAGGGTCGTGCGGTATATCTTCCATCCTTGAAAGATTGTCCGCCACCGGATTGTCTTCTCCTTTCCTATCAACAATCTGCAAATCAAATTCTTGAAGAAGGAGTACCCATCTGATAAGCCTTGGCTTGGCATCCTTCTTTGTCATAAGGTACTTAATGGCAGCATGATCAGTATGAATAATAACTTTGGAATCAACAATGTACTGCCTAAACTTATCACAAGCAAATACTACAGCTAAGAATTCCTTCTTAGTAGTAGCATAATTCCTTTGAGCATTATCAAGGGTTTTGCTGGCATAATGTATAACATTCAATTTCTTATCAACTCTTTGTCCTAAAACAGCTCCAACAGCAAAATCACTTGCATCACACATAATCTCAAAAGGTAAATTCCAGTCAGGTGGTTGTACTATAGGAGCGGTTATTAAAGCTTTCTTAAGGACTTCAAAAGCTTCCTTACAATCCTCATCAAATACAAAAGGAACGTCCTTCTGGAGAAGATTAGTGAGGGGCCTCGAAGTCTTAGAAAAGTCTTTAATAAATCTTCTATAGAAACCAGCATGACCAAGAAAACTGCGAATACCTTTGATGTCCCTTGGATAGGGCATCCTCTCAATAGCTTCGATCTTGGCCTTGTCCACCTCAATTCCCCTTTCGGAAATCTTGTGACCAAGAACAATTCCTTCGTTAACCATGAAGTGGCACTTCTCCCAGTTAAGTACCAAATTTGTCTCCTCGCATCTCTGCAAAACTTTATTAAGATTGTGAAGACAATGGTCAAAGGAGGTTCCATAGACGGAGAAATCATCCATGAAGACTTCCATAATATCCCCACAGAAACCATGAAAGATAGCATACATACACCTTTGAAAAGTAGCAGGGGCATTACATAAACCAAAAGGCATATGCCTGTAAGCATAAGTACCAAAGGGACAAGTAAAAGTGGTTTTCTCTTGATCAGCAGTGTTAACATGAATTTGAGAGAAGCCAGAATAACCATCGAGATAAAAAAAGTGGGTATTTTTGGATAAACTTTCAAGCATTTGGTCGATGAACGGCAACGGGTAGTGATCCTTCCTGGTTGCCTTGTTCAACTTCCTGTAATCAATACACATTCTATATCCAATAATAATTCTCTGAGGTATTAGTTCATTTTTATCATTAGGAACCACAGTTGTACCTCCTTTCTTAGGAACACAATGTACCGGGCTTACCCACTTACTATCAGCTATAGGGTAGATAATACCTGCGGCTAGAAGCTTGAGAATCTCAGTTCTCACAACATCCATCATCTTCGGGTTCAACCGTCGTTGATGATCAACAACTGGTTTAGCATCAGGCTCAAGGTTGATAGTATGTTGACAGATAGATGGACTAATCCCCTTAAGGTCATCAAGGGTATAGCCAATTGCGCCTCGGTGTTTACGAAGTACTTCCAATAGTCGCTCTTCTTCATATCCTGAAAGGTTAGAGTTGATAATAACATGATATACTTTCTTTTCATCTAAATAAGCATACTTGAGCGTATCGGGAAGAGGTTTAAGTTCGAACACCGGGTCTTCTTTCGGTTTTGATAAAATTCCCAAAGGTTCAACCGGAAGGTTGTGCTTCAGGATAGCAGGTTGCCTCAAGAATATTTCATCTAGTTCATTTCTTTCCTGCATATGCAAATCATTCTCGTGGTCCTCCATATATTGCTGCAAAGGATCATTAGGGGGAATAGCAATAGAAGCAATACTTTCAATAAGTTTATCATCACTAGGTAAATCAGTACCACGAGGCTGCTTAGAGAACTTAGAAAAATTAAATTCATATGGCTCACCATCGAATTCAACAGAAACTTTACCTTTCTTGCAATATATTATAGCTCCACAAGTTCTAAGAAAAGGTCTACCAAAAATAATTGGACAAAAATTGTCCCTCTCTGAACCAAGTACGAGAAAGTCGGTAGGGTATTTTACCTTTCCACATAGGACTTCAACGTCCCTCACAATTCCGATAGGAGAGATAGTTGTTCTGTTTGCAAGATGAATAGTAACATCAACTTCTTCAAGTTCACAAGGGGAAATCTCACCGATGATCTCTTCATAAAGTGAATAGGGGATAGCACTTGCACTCGATCCCAAATCGCATAGCCCATAATAATTGTGATCTCCTATTTTAACAGATACCACTGGAGTACCTGAAATTGGGCCTTTATTCTTGGCTGTGACAAGGTTTGTGGAAACAGCAAAAAAATTTATATTGGAATCCAAAACATCATTAGTAACAAGGTCTTTAATCAATGCAACTTGAGCATCGACCCTGATCTGGTCCTCAGGCTCATCAACTATTCTCTCACTTTTATTTATTATGCCTGTCACAAGAGAGTGCTCCCTTATCCTTGCGGGAAAAGGAGTCTGTTCATATATAACCGCAGGCAAAATAGGGTCAGCAACATGAATATCAACAGGTGGCTCTTTAAAAGGTTCATGATGCTGGTCTCTCTTCTTTTTAAAAGAATCAACGTGAGAGGCAAAATTCTTACAGAAATCAATCACTAGATGGGAATCAAGACCAATCTTAGAGCAAAAAGTATTGAAGTAATCAGTTTTCACATAGCTCTCAATATAATCATGTTCATAATTTATAGCGGGTTCAATACCTTTATCAATTTCCCAGTCTTCGGTATTCCTCTGGATCCTTTCAATGAGATCCCACCTTTCTTCAACACTCTTCTTCTGAAATACCCCACTAGAGGAGGCATCCAGCATCTCCTTATCCTGACGAGAAAGCCTGGCATAAAAATTTGTAAGTATAATTTCCTTGGGAAGCTTATGAATAGGGCATTTGAGCATTAGGGACTTCAATCTCCCCCAAGCTTGAGCAATGCTTTCTCCGTCACGAGACCTAAAGTTATAGATATAGTTCCTGTCTCGATGAATTTCATGAAGAGGATAAAACTTCGTATAAAAGAGAGACATAAGCTCCTGCCAGTCAAGCAAGTGTGAGTTATCGAGGAGCCTATACTAATCTGAAGCTTTATCTATAAGTGATACAGCAAACAATTTCCTCATGACAAACTCCCTCGATACACCTGCAAGCTTAAATAATGAACATAGTTGCGACAAATATAGCAAGTGTTCACCGGGATGTCTGTCTCCTGCATAACGATTAGCCAAAACATAATCGATAATACCAGCTGGTATTTTATAGGGCACAATTTCAGTAGGGGGAGGAGCAACCACCACAGGTGTGGGGCGTCTTCCCGCGAGCAACGATCCAATAACAGGGTTGTCCATAAGGGCAAAGAGCAGAAATAGCAATAATAAAAAAACAGAATAATAAAAACTTCCTTACCTATTTCACTTTACCAATAGCGCTACGCTCCCCGGCAACGGCGCCAGAAAACGGTACTTGATGACCCACAACCGTAAGGGATCTATTGCAGCGTTTTCGATAAGTAAGAGTGTCGAACCCAACGAGGAGCAGAAGGTATTGATAAGCGATTCTGAGCAAGAAATTACTGCAAGCACTGAAAGATAACTTTTTAGGGGTTTTCTCGATATAAGCAATAGGAAAGTAGAAGCAAGCAATGCAAAAGGAACTGAGAGTAACAAGTGGCCCAATCCTTTCTTAGCAAAGGAGAGGCCTAGCAACTGAAGTTATAAAGGCTAAAGCGTTCCTGAGGACACACGGGAGAGGTAGTCATGTGCTTTCGCCATATTCCGTATCTATGCTATGTTATGTGTTGATAAGTGTTGAGTGGGTGGATCTATGCTAGTACACTCTCTAGATTAAGATGAGTGCACTCTTATGATTAAACACCTTGCAAGCATCCGCAAATCCAAGATAGAATTTAAGGCAAAAGCCTAACCATAGCAATACGATCGAGGATCCATTGTTCCCTTATGCAAAAGCGTGCGAACTGGGGTTCAGGTTTCTGTCACTCCGGCAACCCACCGTAAGCATTCTTTGTACACAATGTATTCTCCTAGGTCCTTAATAAGGCGAAGTGTTGAGTGTTCGACTCACACAACACCACTAGTAGAATGACAACGCAACTTAAGTATCAAACAACACATATTACTTCAACAGCATATGACTACTAACAACAAGACTTTCCCCATGTCCTCAAGAACTAAGGTAACTACTCACGAGACATAAAAGAGATCATGATCAGTGGAGATGAATGGATGATAAACAATCTGGACATAATAATATTTCTCCAACAAAACTCAATAGCATTCACCACAAAGTAGTAATCAACACCGATGGAGTAGAGAGGATAGGTAGTACGAGTTACGTGTTTGCAATTGTGAGATGAGATTTGGATGAAGATGGAGATGGTGCTGGTGTTGGGGATGATGTTGATGATGATCTCGATGATGCCCGTGACGATGGTGATGACGATGGCGACGATCTCCCCTTCCGGGAGGTGATCTCCCCGGCGGAATCTGCCCACCGGAGATGGCTTTTTCTTCTCTGTAGGTTTCCGCCACGGAGAGGCGGCGGAACTCCGTCAAAACTCTCGTTTTTAGGGTTTTCGGATAACGGAGAGTATATAGGCAAAAGGGGGCAGTCGGAGGTGGGCCAGGGGCTCCAGGCGCCCCCCCGGCGCGGCCGGGGGGGGGGGGGGGCGCCCCCAGGGCGCCTGGGCACCCTGTGGCCCCCCTTTGGTTGCCCTTTCGCATGTCTTCGTGATTCGTCCGGAAAATATCCTCCGTTGATTTTCAGGTAATTTGGAGGTATTCTTCTTCAGCAACTCAGCGTCCACTATTTACCGCTGAATCCTGCGTCTGCTGCTTCGGCACCGGAAAGTTGCAAACTGTGTAAAATAGGCCAAAACAACATGAGAACATCATCGTAATGTGAAATATATCAATGAATAAGGATAAATTATGATACAAAATAGTGATGCATTTTGGACGTATCAGGGCGTCACAATGATCGTGATTGGTTTGAGTTGCATGTTTTATTATTGGTGATGTCCTATGGTGCTCTCCTTGTCGCGCAAGCGTGAGGGATCCCCGCTGTAGGGTTTGCAATATGTTCATGATTTGCTTATGGTGGGTGGCGTGAGTGACAGAAGCACAGACCCGAGTAAGTAAGTTGTTTGCGTATGGGAATAAGAGGACTTGATACTTTAATGCTGTGGTTGGGTTTTACCTTAATGATCTTTAGTAGTTGCGGATGCTTGCTAGAGTTCCAATCATAAGTGCATATGATCCAAGAAGAGAAAGTATGTTAGCTTATGCCTCTCCCTCAAATAAGATTGCAATAGTGATTACTGGTCTAGTTATCGATTGCCTAGGGACAAATAACTTTCTCTTGACAAAAAGCTCTCTACTAAAACTAATTTAGTTGTGTCTTTATCTTAACAGGCCCTACTTTTCATTTGTGTGCTCTTTATATTCTTGCAAACCTATCCCACAAAAACCACAAAGTACTTCTAGTTTCATACTTGTTCTAGGTAAAGTAAACTTCAAGCGTGCGCAGAGTTGTATCGGTGGTCGATAGAACTTGAGGGAATAATTGTTCTACCTTTAGCTCGTCGTTGGGTTCGACACTCTTACTTATCGAAAGAGGCTACAACTGATCCCCTACACTTGTGGGTTATCATCATCCACTTGAGTGAAATTTGCTACTTTCCTACAAACCTTTGCACTTGGAGGCCCGGCAACGTCTACAAGAAGAAGGTTGCGTAGTAGACATCAAGCTCTTTTCTGCCACCGTTGCCGGGGAGGTTAGTGCTTGAATGTATATCTTTAGATCTTACAATCGAATCTTTTAGTTTCTTGTTTTATCACTAGTTTAGTTTATAAAAGAAAACTAAAAAAATGGACTTAAGGTTACCTCATATGCTTGATCTTTTTAATATCTTTCCTGAAAATGATGGTAAGGAAAATTGTGCTCAAGTGCTAGAAGAAGAATTACATAGAATGCTTGGCATAAAATATGTGAATGATGAGCATGATTGCAATGTTGTTAGTGTGAATCCTTTGAATATCCATGATGCTAATGATATGCAAAGCCACAAGCTTGGGGATGCTATGCTTGATAAAGATGATATTTTTTGTCCCCCAAGTTTTGATGAGCAAATTTATTATGATGAAAGCATGCCTCCTATTTATGATGATTATATTGATGAAAGTGGATTTGGAGAGGTCATGACTTTATTCAGCGATAAATCCACTATTTCGGAAGAGGTTCCAATTGATTATGAGAACAAAGTTGCTATCTATGATAATAATTGTGATGACTTGTATGCTATTAAGAATAATGATAACCATGAAACTTGTCATCATGATTTTAGTTTTCAATTGGATTTTGCCTCTCGTGATAATTATTTTGTTGAATTCGCTCCTCCCACTACTATGAATGAGAAGAATTTCGCTTATGTGGAGAGTAATACAATTTATATGCTTGCGGATCATGAAAATAATGCTTTATGTGACAGTTATTTTTTTTGAATTCATTCATGATGCTACGGAAAATTATCACGAGAGAGGATCATATGCTTGTAGGAATTGCAATAATATCAAGTTCCATCTCCCTGTGCCTAAAGTTTTGAAGCTATGCTTGTTTTGCTTTCCTATGCTAGTTGATTATTGTTCCCATAAGTTGTTTGTTCATAAAATCCCTATGCATAGGAAGTGGGTTAGACTTAAATGTGCTAGTCATATTCTTCATGATCCTCCCTTTATGTTTCAATTCTTATCTTTTACGCGAGCATCACTGAAATCATCATGCCTAGCTAGGGGCGTTAAACGATAGCGCTTGTTGGGAGGCAACCCAATTTTATTTTATTTGCTTTTGCTTCTGTTTAGGAATAAATATTGCATCTAGCTTCTGTTTAGATGTGGTTTTGTGTTTTAATTAGTGTTTGTGCCAAGTAGAACCTTTGGGAAGACTTGGGTGAAGTTTATGCGATCATGCTGTAAAAACTGAAACTTTAGCGCTCACGAGATTAGCTATCTTTTTTTACTGGAGAGTGCTTTTAAGTTGATTCTTTTTGCAGATGATTGATAGACAAATTCCTCAGGTTTATTTGGGTATTTTTAGAGTTACAGAATTATTCGAAAGTTACATATTACTACAGACTGTTATGTTTTTGACAGATTCTGTTTTCAATGTGTTGTTTGCTTATTTTGATGAACCTATGAGTACTATCGGAGGGTATGAACCGTAGATAAGTTGGAATATAGTAGATATTACACCAATATGAATTTAGAATGAGTTCATAACGGTGCCTAAGTGGTGGTTTTATTTTCTTATACTAACGGAGCTTACGAATTTTCTGTTGAGTTTTGTGTTGTGAAGTTTTCAAGTTTTGGGTAAAGATTCGATGGACTATGGAATAAGGAGTGGCAAGAGCCTAAGCTTGGGGATGCCCAAGGCACCCCAAGGTAAAATTTAAGGAAAACCAATAGCCCAAGCTTGGGGATTCCCCGGGAAGGCATCCCCTCTTTCGTCTTCGTCTATCGGTAACTTTACTCGATATTATATTTTTATTCACCACATGATGTGTGTTCTGCTTGGAGCGTCAAATTATTTTATTTTGTTTTGCTTGCTGTTTAAATAATATCCCAAGATCTAAAATTCTTAAATGTTAGAGAGTCTTCACATAGTTACATAATTATTCAACTACTCATTGATCTTCACTTATATCTTTCGGAGTAGTTTGTCATTTGCTCTAGTGCTTCACTTATATCTTTTTAGAGCATGGCGATGGTTTTATTTTGAAGAAATAGATGAACTCTCATGCTTCACTTATATTATTTTGAGAGTCTTTTAGAACAGCATGGTAATGTGCTTTGGTTATAAAACTAGTCCTAATAGGATAGGCATCTAAGTTGGGTATGGTAAAAACTTTCATACAAGTGCATTGAATATGATGAGAAGTTTGATACTTGATGATTGTTTTGAGATATGAGATGGTGATATTAGAGTCATGCTAGTGGAGTAATTATGAATTCAAGAAATACTTGTGTTAAAGTTTGTGATTCCCGTAGCATGCACGTATGGTGAACCGCTATGTGACGAAGTTAGAGCATGAGGTATTTATTGATTGTCGTCCTTTGTGTGGAGGTCGGGATCGCGCGATGGTTAACTCCTACCAACCCTTCCCCTAGGAGCATGCGTTGAATACTTTGTTTTTATGACTCTTTGATTTTTGCAATAAGTATATGAGTTCTTTATGACTAATGTTGAGTTCATGGATTATACGCACTCTCACCCTTCCACCATTGCTAACCTCTATTGTACCGCGCAACTTTCGCCGGTACCATAGACCCACCATATACCTTCCTCAAAATAGCCACCATACCTACCAATCATGGCATTTCCATAGCCATTCCGAGATATATTTCCATGCAACTTTCCACCGTTCCTTTCATATGAAACGCTTCATTGAGAAACAGTATAACGGGGCTAGCTACGAGCCTTCACAGCGATTTGAGTATCTCAGCCATCGGATCCTCGAAAGACGGTGCAGATCAAAGACGTCGTCCCAGCTCGCGCGCGCGTCGCACGCCGTCTTGCGGGTCGCTGCTCCGCGGAACGAGCTCGCGTTTATCTCTGTTACCAGGCTGTGGAAGGCCCACGTATTCCCATTCGGATGCTATTGTCCAGGTTCCAGCGTTGTTCCTTCCGGACGAACTACCCTAGAAACAATCCCCTCGAACACGATGCACCGCTGCCATTTCTCTATTCCTTCCGCTATGATAGAAGGACGTTCTCTGTTCCTTCCTCCGTGATGCGCCGCCGCCGTCTGCGAGCTTGGAGCTTCTGTTGTGTGTCTGCCTCCACGTAGATGTCGTCCGCCAGCCATGTACTCTTCCTCCGCAGCCCCTTCTTACCTAGCACGGACACCTAGCGGGAGGAGAATCGACTCACCCTGCTGCTCCCCACAAAAAGCTAACAGTTCACCAGGGCGACTATTGCATTTATTAGCGATGGCGTGAATTGTAGAAAGTAAAAACCCATGGCCATCTGCGATGGTGCATCGCTGCGTATGTTTATGTGCAAGAGGAAAACTAAAATTGGATTTGTTTTTCCCACTTCAACCTTCGTTTCACCCAACGGCCTGTGTTAAATCTTATGTTTCAATCTCATGCATGTATTATATTTCTGTTGATTCTTACTGATTGGGATTTTTTTTTTTGAGAAATTGATTTTTAAAGTGATACTTAATTGGGGAAGATTTGTGCTATTTCAAGCCACTGTTTCAATCGGAAAGCTGGTAAATCCAACTGCTGGTGTGTCCCCGTGATCCAAAGTTTTCATTTGGGGCCAAGAGTTACCAAGATGAGTTTATTTTTCATAAATTCAATTCATTTAGTTTCTGGTAATTCTTTTTAATGCCGACGTCCATATGCCCCTTCGGTTTGAGATATGGTTTGCTCCGCTCAGATTGTAATTTCTGGTAATTTTAACTAAAAGTGAATATTAAGAAAAAATTACAGGAATGAACAACTCAAGATGTTGTTATTGCTTGATATTCTGTCCACAGAGTTGCAGGTTTGTCCTGTGTGACGCCACGACGCCGGTGTAATTGCTTTAAACGACACACTTTCAGACCATGTGTTATCTAAGGTACTATCTATTTCGACCATGTCTGGTGTCGGAGCAATGAAATTGTTGACTAGAGTTGTCCCCTCAACTAATGGAAGTGTCGCTAGAAGTAAACTGTCATCCCGTGACTAGGAAACTTAAAGGATATGGTTTCTAAAAAACAAGAAATAAAGTAAGAATAGCATTCAAGAAGATGAGCAATGAGTTAAATATATGCTTCATGGCAGTCGTAGATATAGTACAATTCAAGTTCTTGCAGGATGATATACAACCCTCTGCCTTCAATGTGATTCTTTTCCTTATGCTAACACAATTTGTGGACATATAATTGTTTTAGCTTCTTGATGGAAGGAATTAATATAGGGTGCACTATGCAAGCAACGGATGATCTGATGCTACTGCTGAGATGACTAAGGTGCTTATTTGGAATCATTTCTTCTATACGGATTATGTGATGTTGAATGGAGCCCATGACATGTACCATGTTTTTCATACATTTGCATGGCCACTAATACTGATTATAATTTAAGTGTTGTGCCCACTGCAGCAGTTTTCGTAACAACTTCACAATGTTCAAAATAATTGCATTAGCTTCGGCAGGTATAGCAATCGACATGCCAACATTTTGTATATTTATATTCATTATTTCCTCGGGATAGGGAATCTACTTAGGTTCTCTAACTTCCTAAAAAGGACATTAGACTTTGAGATGCTCTTTCTTTTCATTTTTAGGTTTTTGTGGTATCTGTTTGATCTAATAGCCACAATTGCTTATTATGTGAATAAAGATTATTAATTTTGAGGGAAAGCCCTCGGCCTCTGCATCGAGTGATGCACAACTCTTCATTATGTTAGTTTAGATAATCATAAGAGGATGTTTATAGATATTAATGTTCAGATGCTAAATCCAGTATTTTGTTTCATTTGTATATTTCACACCACAATTCATAAGTATTTTGTCGATCTTCTGAACATTCTCAGTGTTCGTCTTCTTTCTTATGGATTTGCAGTGGATTTTGTAAAATCTCATGAAGCTGAATTGTACATTATAATTCAAACCTCCGTTAATAATTATATTGTCTCGATTCTTTCGTCAAGATGGCGGGTGCGGCAAAGCGCACCTTGACGTTCTAGTATTGTCATATTGCCATGCATGATCATGTAGTTGACATCGTATTTGTGGCTAAGCCACCATGCATAATTTCTCATACATGTCACTCTTGATTCATTGCACATCCCGATACACCGCCGGAGGCATTCATATAGAGTCATATTTTTTTCTAGCTTCGAGTTGTAATCTTTGAGTTGTAAGTCAATAAAAGTGTGATGATCTTCATTATTAGAGCATTGTCCCATGTGAGGAAAGGCCGAAAAAAGAGATGGACCAAAAAAAATAGAGAGAGGCTAAATAAAAAAAGCCCCTCCAAAAAAATGAGAGAAAAGAGAGAAGGGACAATGGTACTATCATTTTCCACACTTGTGCTTCAAAGTAGCACCATAATCTTCATGATAGAGAGTCTCTTGTTTTGTCACTTTCATATACTAGTGGGATTTTCATTATAGAACTTGGCTTGTATGTTCCAACGATGGGCTTCCTCAAATGCCCTAGGTCTTCATGAGCAAGCAAGTTGGATGCACACCCACTTAGTTTCTTTTGATGAGCTTTCATACACTTGTAGCTCTAGTGCATCTGTTGCATGGCAATCCCTACTCACTCACATTGATATCTATTGATGGTCATCTCCATAGCCCATTGATACACCTAGTTGATGTGATACTATCTTCCTCTTTTGTCTTCTCCACAACCACCATTCTATTCCACCTATAGTGATATATCCATGGCTCACGCTCATGTATTGCGTGAAAGTTGAAAGGTTTGAAAGAATTGAACTGTGAAACAATTGCTTGGCTGAAACCGGGGTTGTGCATGACATGAATATTTTGTGTGATGAAGAGGGAGCATAGCCAGACTATATGATTTTGCAGGGATAACTTTCTTTGGCCATGTTATTTTGAGAAGACATTATTTCTTTGTTAGTATGCTTGAAGTATTATTCTTCTTATGTCAATATAAACTTTTGTCTTGAATCTTTCGGATCTGAACATTCATGCCACAATAAAAAGAATTACATTAAGATTTATGTTGGGTAGCATTCCACATCAAAAATACTGCTTTTATCATTTACCTACTCGAGGACTAGCAGGAATTAAGCTTGGGGATGCTTGATACGTCTCCAACGTATCTATAACTTTTGATTGTTCCATGCTATTATATTATCCTTCTAGGATGTTTTGTGGGCTTTTATATACACTTTTATATGATTCTTGGGACTAATCTATTAACCTAGAGCCCAGTGCCAGTTTCTGTTTTTTCCTTGTTTTTGAGTTTCCTAGAAAAGGAATATCAAACGGAGTCCAATTGACGTGCCAATTTTTGATGATTTTTTATGGAGCAAAAGAAGCCCCCGGAGTAAAAGAGTTGTGCTAGGAGAGTCACGGGCTGCCCACGAGGGTGGGGAGCGCGGCCACCCCAAGTGGTGGCGCCCCCTATCTTGTGGACAGCCCGGAGACCCCCCTGACTTGTGCCCTACGCCAAAAAATCCTATAAATACATAAACCTCCGGAAAATAACCTAGATCGGGAGTTCCGCCGCCGAAAGCCTCTGTTGCCACCAAAAACCAATCTAGACCCCGTTCCGGCACCCTGCCAGAGTGGGAATACCTCTCTAGTGGCCATCTTCATCATCACGGCGCTCTCAATGACGAGAAGGGAGTAGTCCACCCTCGGGGCTGAGGGTATGTACCAGTAGCTATGTGTTTGATCTCTCTCTCTCTCTCGTGTTCTTGAGATGGCACGATCTTGATGTTTCGCAAGCTTTGCTATTATAGTTGGATGTTATGATGTTTCTCCCCCTCTACTCTCTTGTGATGAATTGAGTTTTCCCTTTGAAGTTATCTTATCAGATTGAGTTGTGACGCCCCCGATTTGACCGTACACTAATCATGCACGCAAATGTGTACGACCAAGATCAGGGACTCACAGGAAGATATCACAACACAACTCTAGACACAAATTAAAATAATACAAGCTTCATATTACAAGCCAGGGGCCTCGAGGGCTCGAATACAGAAGCTCGAAAGCAACAGAGTTAGCGGAAGCAACAATATCTGAGTACATACATAAGTTAAACAAGTTTTGCCTTAAGAAGGCTAGCACAAACATCAATGATCGAAAAGGCAAGGCCTCCTGCCTGGGACCTCCTAACTACTCCTGGTCGTCAGCTGTCTCCACGTAGTAGTAGGCTCCATCGGGGTAGTAGTAGTAGTCGACTGGGGTGGCATCTGGCTCCTGGAATCCGCCATCTGGTTGCAACAACCAGAAAGAAGAAAGAAGGGGAAAAACGGGGATCAAGGCAACCGTGAGTACTCATCCAAAGTACTCGCAAGCATCAGATCTATACTAAGTATGCATCAGTACCAAAGGAAAAGTTGTATATGTGGACTGAACTGCATAATTCCAGAAGACGAGGGGAAAGCCTAGCCTATCGAAGACTAGCATCTTCAAGCATCTTCTGGAAACACCATATTGCAGGAGTAGAAGGAAGTACATAATCGCAGTTTATAATTAACAAGCATGTTGTAGTATTAACGGCCTAGAGATCCTTCCTCGCATCCCTGCGAGAAAGTAATCTCGGAGCCACATATCCATCACATATCTCAAGTATCCATTTCTAGTTATAATAGATCAGGATATAAGACTGAACATCCGTTACCGTGGACACAGCTATTCGAATAGATAACTTCCCTGCAGGGGTGCACCACGTTACACTCACGCTCGATCACCTCTGGCCGGACACACCTTTCTGGGTCAATGCCCGGCCTCGGAAGATCAACACGTCGCAGCCCTACCTAGGCTCAGCAGAGAGGTCCCCGCCGGTCTACATCCTAAGCACTCCGGGGTCATGGGCCATCGCCCGTTGCACTCCGGAACGTTGCGCGCAGGGCGATCCAGGCCACCTCCACTGGGGCGCCGACCAGGCCGTGCCGCAATGCTGAACTGGACGTTTGACAAAGCTTCGGCTGATACCACGACGCCGAGGCCCATAACTATTCTCGCGTGGCGGTTAGTGCGTAAAGGCCAGAGGCCAACTCAAAACAAATACCCAAATCTGTTAGTGCATTATTGACAGAAGTGACGTCTGTCGGGACAAGTCCGGAGCTATCACCCCTCCTGGGTGATACCGCTAAACAGCCAGCCGCCACCGTAAGAACTCCCGCGGGTGCTCACCGGGCCCGCCCGCCTTTCTCAAAGGTCTCAAGTAAAGTCCATGTAACCGTGTGTCCAAAACATCAAGGTGGAAAACCCGAGGAATCACCCTCGGCGAATTCCACTCGATGTGTCCTCAAGGAAAACTATGAGGAATCACCCCCGAGGTTCACACTTGAGGGGTTGCACGACAGAGTCGTAGCGGGAATGGAGAAAGAGGAACCACCCTCGATGACCACGACCGAATAGCTACATTACAGAGTTATCATCATGAGTGCGTTGTGAGGTTTCACCCTCGGCACCCGATAGTACCTCTGCAGAGTCGAGCAACAAAGGGGGTGTGAAGTGATGTGAAGTGTCGGGCTCCGGTCTTCGATCACGATGCTCGCGTCGTCGATGATGAAGCAAGGGCAACAAGGACAGTCTGGCTCTGTTCTTCGATCACGTTGCTCGAGTCGTCGATGATGAAGCAGGGGCAACAAGGACAAGGTGGAGTCACTGATGGTTCACTATCCAATCTAGACTAAGTAGTTTAGCATGGCATGGTAGGTAACAATAGCAGGTACAAAAGCAGGCTATGCATCAGAATAGGATCAAACAATAACAGTAGCAAAATCTAATGCAAGCATAAGAGAGAATGGAATGGGTGATATCGGGATGATCAAAGGGGGGGCTTGCCTGGAAGCTCCGCTGAAAGAGAAGAAGAGTCGTCGTCGACGTAGTCGATTACCAGGGCATCAACAGGAGTCTCGGGATCTACCGGAGAGAAGAGGGGGGAAGAAACTATAAATACATAGCACATAGTTGCATGACATGACAAAAAGCGGTGCTAGGGGTGTTCTAACGCAGTACTACACGATACTAGCGAAGGGGGAAAACACCCGGGAAAGCATTCCCGGTGTTAGGCATTTTCGGACAGGCGAACCGGAGGGGGATTGTTCCATGTTCGGTATGCTAGGGATTTGTGGTGGACGAACGGACCTCGTATTCGGATTCGTCTCGAAATTCTGAGCGACTTTCATATATAAATCTTTTTCATCCGAGTTACGGATTATTATATATGATTTTTCAAAGTTTTATTAATATTCTGAAATTATTATTAATTCGAAATTAAATAACAAATTACTACGGGTACCCAGCTCTGTGTACACAGAAGTGCACCAGAGTCTGACAGGTGGGCCAAGGGGTCCCAGTTGACCAGTCAACGTTTGACTGGTCAACAGGGGATGGGGCCCCCTGTCATAGAGACATCTAACTAAATCTAGATTAGTTAGTTTAACCAGTTAATTAGTTTAACTAAAACAAGTTAATTAATTAATTAAGTAATTAATTAATTATTTTAAAATTATATTTTTTTTATTCCTTCCTTTTTTTTAAAAGGGGGCTGGGCCCGGTGGTCATTGGCCCACTTGGGCCTTAATGGGTGACGGGCTAATGGGGCGGAGCCCCGAGCGTGCGGGCGCTGCCCGCCCGAGCGATGGCTGGGGGGAAGCCGGACACGGGCGCCGGCGGCCAGGGCAGGGTGGCAGCTGGCGGGAGGAGCGCCGGGCGGGGCGGGAGGCCATGGCGGTCGGAGGCGGGGCGCCAGCGGCGGCGCGGGTCGGCGAGTAGCCGCGGGAAGGCGGCACGTGGGCGCAAGAGAGCGGCCACGCAGGGCGCCGCGCGAGGGCGAGGTTTGAGCGGCTCAGGGGCGCCAGAGCCGGAGCGGGGCGAGGCATAGTGCGGCGGGGCGTGTCGCGGCGACGGCGCAGCGGAACAGCAGCGGGCGACACAGGTGGTTGGGGGAGCGGCTTGGCGGCAGAGGCAGCGCGCGGGCGAAGGAGAGGCGCGGTCGCAGGGAGCAGCCGCAGAAGAAGCAGCAGCGGCAGCTGCTAGGCCAAGCAGTAGCAGCAGTGGCTGTCAGCAGGAGCAGGAACATCGCAGCACAGCCACGGCGCGGCGGCTAACGCACGAGGCGCACGACGGCGATGTGAGGCGCGCAGTCTGGCTAAGGCGGACGCGGGTAGGGCGCTATTAGGGAGTGCGGTGCGCTGACAGGGGCCTGGGGAGCGGGTCGCGGCCGCGGCGAGCTCGGCCGGAGCCCGTGTGGTGCGGCGAGGAACGGACACATTTGGGCACACGGCTACGAGGCTTGAGGGAGAGAGGGAGAGAGGGGAGAGGTCACGAGGGACGGGGAGCTCACTTCCGGTGTCGAGGTACGCCAGCGAGGCTCGAGGAAGTCGAGTTGAGGAGGAGGTGAGGACGGCGGCGGAGACGGACGCGAGCGCGGTGACGCGGTGACGCGGTGACGGTGGCTTCGGGCGTCCAGATCCAGGAGGTGAACCGAGGGAGAGGAGGAGGATCGGGGAATCAAGGGTTCGGGCGCCGGGGAGGGGCGCTGGCTATATAGGTGGGGCGGCGCCGACGGATGGCCGCCACGACGATGGCCGCGGCCGTGTCGGCCATCGGGCGTGGCCACGAGGGGAGGGGAACGGGAAGATGGGGGGAATGGGGGAGCTGGGCCGGTCCAGCTCAGTCAGCGGTGCCAGCTGGGCCATGTGGCCCTGGGGAGGGGGGTTTCCCTTTTTTTGCTTTGCTTCGTTTACCTATTCACCTTTTTCTGTTTTAATTAACTGCCACCATATTTTAGTTTAATTAAAGTCCAAACTAGTTCCTAAATTTGGATCTCTAATTATGCCATTGCCACAAAGGTTTGGGCACCTACTTAAAACAGTTTAATATTTTATTAACAATAAAAGTCATTTAATTAATTATCTAAGCCACTGTTTTAATTATCAAAGGGCATTAAAACACTTTATAAGATATATAGGTTTCAACATGACAAATATCCAAAGATTATTTGCCACACATTGAACATTTTAGTTTTGACACTTTGAAAACTTTATTTGTTTGACTTATTTTAAATTTGAATTTGAATCGGTTTGAACCAAAGTGATTTCCAGCAATAGTAAAAATGATGACGTGGCATCATTAGTAGAGTATTACTGTAGCTTAATTATCCGGGCGTTACAAATCTCCTCCACTACAAGAAATCTCGTCCCGAGATTTTAGGAGGTAGAAGGAAACAAAACGGGATATTCATCACGAAGACGATCCTCGAGTTCCCAAGTGGCTTCATCTTCAGAAGGATTTGACCATGAAGTTTTTATAAATTTGATAGTTCTCTGTCGGTGTGACGTTCTGCTTGATCGAAAACGCGGACCGGACAGATTCTTCAGACTTTGAGGTAGTGTTTTCAATTCTCACAAAAGGAGAAGCGTTGCACGCCTTCAAGGGTTAAATCCATGCTTCGGCATTTTGAACAAGATGAGCATGGTAGCTTACTATCTCATTTGAAGGATGCAGCAGATGGACGGTCTTAGTGGCGCAAATGATAGAAGCAGTATGTGTTTTCAACCATTCCATTCCCAGAATGAGGTCAATATTGGATGACTTCAAGACAATGGGAGAAACATGGAATTCCAACCCTTCAATTTCAACGGTGACGTTGTGACTAACCATGGTGGTTCGACATTGGCCCGCAGGGGTGTGTACCACTAGCGGATTGTCCATCTCTTCGAACTTAATGCCATGCATGAATGCAAAATCTTCTGATATGAAAGAATGCGATGCTCCTGAATCGAATAAAACAGAAGCTGGTATTGAGTGAACAAGAAGAGTACCCAACACGGTAGCAGGCTGGCCTTGAGCTTCATTCAAATCAATGTGGTTAGCCTGACCACGACCGTAAGGCATGGCATTGTTGTTGCGGGACTGATTGTCACCACGGCAAGTTGGAGGAAGTGCAAGCTTGTTCTGATTCTGGTAGCAATCTCTAGCACGGTGACCTGGTTGGCCACACTTGAAGCATAGCCCATCATTTGGATGGGGAGCTGGAGCTTGGGGTGGTGCATCTTGAAGTCTCGGCTGCCCAGGTGGTGAAGGTGGCAGGCGAGGTGCAGCATGAGACTGCCTTGGTGCAGGTGCAGTTGGGTGGTACATGCTGTTGGGGATCCAGATCCTACGCTTCTGTGAAGAAGGGCCCGAAGATGAACCAGTGTCACGGTTGCCCCTGATAAATCCCTGGCATTCCTTCAGACCAGTTTCGACATGAATGGCCTTGTTCACCAAGGTGGCGAAGTCGGCAAAGTCATGTGCAAGGAGTGCGAGCTTGATATCGGCTTGGAGTCCATCACGAAACTTTTCCTGCCTACGTGCATCAGTGGCAACGTCTTCTTCAGCATAGCGGGACAAGTCAAGTAACTCTCGCTGATAAGCATCTAGAGTCTTGTTGCCTTGGGTGAGGTTATGGAACTCGCGCTTCTTCCTGTCCATAGTTCCCTGAGGAATGAAGCGGGCACAAAAGGCGGCTTGGAAATCCAGCCAAGTGATGATTGTCCCAACAGGTAGTGAACGCCTGTGGCTGTCCCACCATTGAGCAGCGGGACCTTTCAGGTAATATGCCGCGAAGGTGACATAGCTGGCAGGGGCTACACCAGCAGACTCTAGCTCGAAAGTGATATCACGGAGCCAGTCATCAGCATCAAGTGGCTGAGTTGAGCTGTGGTAGATGCTTGGCTGAGATGTGCAAAGTCGTTCAGGGTCACAGTTGTTGGCTGCTAGTTCAAGTTGGGGCGAGGAAACTGAGCCATCATTCCTTCCATGAACTAGCGGTTCAGCTCAAGCTGTTGGATCATACCAGCCATGTAATCAGGAGGTGGTGGGGCATTGCCACCACGACCACGACCAGCGGGTCTAACCATCCTGCTAACATATAAAAAGGGTAGTTCAGCATTTGAGAAATTTGCAAAGACAAGAATTATTCACTATCTATCTTGTAGAATGAACGAGGTATGACGAGTACCACATAGTAGTCAACATGACAGAGTGTGTACTATTCAAAATACTATTCTAACGAAAAAGTATGGCTCTATCCATCTTTGGGGTGAATGTGGTCACGGGATCCTAATGTTTGAGTTAGTAAATTCGTTTAACCCGAATAGAAGAGAGTTCAGAGCCCCGGAGTAAAGATCGAGGAGTAAAAGATCCTAATACCACCCAATTGGCGACGTGGGCCCGTAAGCCACACATCCATGTTAGTAAAACAGTTTTCCAAAGACTAGACTCAACTTCGCCAAGGAGTTGGAAAGGGGGATCCTTCAGGCAGTCGGCTCTGATACCAACTTGTGACACCCCCGATTTGACCGTAAACTAATCATATTACAAGCCAGGGGCCTCGAGGGCTCGAATATAGAAGCTCGAAAGCCAGGGGCCTCGAGGGCTCGAATACAGAAGCTCGATATCTTCCAGTGAGTCCCTGATCTTGGTCATACACATTTGCATGCATGATTAGGTTACGGTTAAATCGGGGGCGTCACAAGTTGGTATCAGAGCTGACTGCCTGTAGGAATCCCCTTTCCAACTCCTTGGCCAAAGTTGTGTCTAGTTATTGAAAAACTTTTACTAACTTGGCTGTGTGGCTTATGGGCCCACGTCGCCATTGGGTGGTGTTAGGATCTTTTATTCATCTTCTATGCTCCGGGACTCTGATCTCTCTTCTATTCGGGTTAAAAGATTTTACTAACTCTGACTCTAGGTTCTCGTAACTATTTCTCCTGGAGAGCCCTCATTCCGGAAGATTACCTGCTTCGTCAAAAGATTCTGAGGATATCCCTCGATATTTTCCCAAGACCCTTGTGCCTATCGCCTTTGCAATTCACTGCCATCGATATATCCCTATGGGTATTTGCATGCACTTGTCATTCTCATGATCATTCCTCATCGCTCTTGTTGTTACGAGATGCCTCGAAATATTCTCCATTGTCCCGAGAATCCTTTGAGTTTACAATCTTGCAGTTTTATTTCGCATGAAAACCCTTACGGTTATTTCCTCACATTTATCGAGGATCCGTTCTTCTCAATTGTTCATGTGTCTCACAAAATTCTTCTGAATACTTTTCGATGTTTCAAAAATCCTCTGCAGCCTGTTACTCTTGAAATTCTTGCCTGCTGGCATTATGGTTAATTCCATATGACTAGTAGTCTTCGTTAACATCCCTTGTCTTAGCCATTTTGAGCCTATTGATTCAATGTGTGTGTATGCACACATTCAACAGGTTATCCTTTTTATAATTATCTTTCCGGCTCAGACATCATTCTAGACATGAGTTGCTTCTCGGCAATTCAAAACTTTATTGATTGTCCAACTAAGTGTTTTCAACTTATCCATCCTTGATCAGAGTGTCTGCTTCTGATCCTTTGTTTTGGAAACCATAATTTCTTTCTATTTAAGCATCATACTAATCAGGTGATTCTTGAATCTGATGCCTCTGCATTCTTCCTTCCTGTGAGTGAGTACCGATACTCACATCAGCTCCGTTGTGGATCACCCGATCCATTGTTGGATTGTTAACCGACAGTGTCCTTCATATTCAATCACCTTGTGAGTTCTTCCCCTGATACATACTGGCTTTGTTAAATTATATCCTCTGCTTTTGTCAACCATGCTCTACTACCAAGCTTGTCTTATTTACTTTTGAAACTTGTGGTATTTGTTACTAAGATGCCTGATGGGTTGAACCTATGCCTTCCCCTAATCCTTGAGAACCCGAAAGTTTTCACAAGTCATACTCTTCCGGTGTTCTACCAGATAAAATTCCAACACTACAGTTTTATCAAAGCGAGAGGTGAATGGAATGATATGCATTAAAGAAGTGGGAGTCAACCTTGAACCTTGTGTTCATGCCCATGAAATTGATGTAGAATGTCTCGGAAGCTTCTTGTAAAATGATTATCCAGCTGTATGATTCTTTTGGTATTCTTGAATTGATTCCTTATAGTTATGGTTCCGACCATGATGTCCTGATCTAATATTTTTGATGGGAATTCATTCCAGTGCCTCGTCTATTTTTGGCAAGGTTGAAGCATCTATTGTCATAGGTCAATGACCCGATTCTACTTCTAGCATGTTCTACCTTCGAGTATTACCCCCTGGTATCTCGAAGATGTCTTGCCATTGCACCACATCTTACTAACCTTGTCGAAGTAATGTCTTTCCTTGTCGTAATCACTCTACGGGTTCTGTGTTGTTGTCAACCGAGGACACCGACTAGTGAAATTATTCCGCACTACAAATCACACCCCTAGTATTTTTCTGGGAAATTCTGAACTCAATCTAGTCATTACTAGACTATCAGCTGCATCCTGGTCTTGCTACCTTTGACTGTGGTACCTCGTCCTTCTCTGGTGCACGAATTCTTCAGTGTGTGAGCACGACTTAGGTTGAGATTTCAACATCATGTTGCTTGTCTTGAAAGGCAACTTTGGTTCCGAGCTTGCATCTTATATATTGATCCTATAACTTGCCATTTCGTCATTCCCTTGCTTGTTGCCGTTGTTGTTTGATTACATCCTCTTGAAACCTCCCGGCAAATGTGTCGGATCACCTTCAACACTTTGACTACTTCCAAGATGTCAACTGTGCTCATGAAGAGAAATACCCTCCTTGCCATCGATGATTTTTATTATCATCGACAACACCCTTGACTTCCTTTCATCGCGAACTTGTCCACATTATGAATACAACTTGCTCTCCAGCGAGTGTTGTGTTATGCCTTGAAGTATTACTGTCTTTTATGTCGAGAATGTTGTGGGTATTGCTCCACCTCTTAGAAATTATCGGTATGATGATACTTCTCACTATCACCATTCTTCCTTGGTCCCCGTGTTGTTTTTAATCGGGATACCAATAGGCTAACGATGCTGCTTGAGTTCTGTACTTCTAGCAACCCTATTGCTTCGAAGTTAACGATCGACAGTTCGTTCTTAGACTGTTGGTTATTGAATCGTCACTCTATCATTGATCTTGCTGCCTAAGGTCATATTTCGGGCACACCTTTCACCTAATGATTAATGGTGTATGTTTTTCCTCGAGCATACAACATTATATCATTTGAATTGACAAGTGTCATCCTCTTGTTCACATTATTTTGGAAATACCTCCGTTTGGAATTCTTGATGAATTGTCGCTGAGCCCATCAGCCACCTCCTCATCCTCTCCTTGGTTTAATGACGAACTATTGTTTCTGGAACCCGCTCCCATAGTGCATTTCCCGAGAAACTTGAAATGTCATTTCGTCGATTAATGTTGCACCGTTTCTTCTCGAACATCCCGAGTGTAAGGTATCATGACACCAATCAGATATGAATCTCGGTCAGATAAGATGGCTGGGACAACTTTCCAGGAGTTATAATATTGGTCCTTTGATGACTCGATAATATGATGTCATGCCTAGCACCCCTGGCTGCAGGACCTAACCTTATAATCTCTTTTGCAAGGATAACCCTTCTTCCAGGAGGAAATTGTAAGACTTATTCTATAAGTTGTTCCTGATGAATCCTTTGTGTATCCAGGTCCGACCTTTGCTTCAAGACCATGCCAATGCTATCTCGAAGCATGTCTGTGGTGCTCCGATTTTCAATAAGAGCATTTGAAGCCCAATGCTAAATGTTTCTTGGTCAGTTATCCAAACACCGTTGTATGGGTAACATCTTGATTAATCCTTGCCTCTTTATCTGAATGGTTGGGTACTTGCTCTACTACCATGTATGCCATGTTCTACTTGTCCATGGGAAGGATATACTCCTAATAATTGTGTGTAATCACAGTTTTCCTTTCCATTTGTTTGTTTAACCTTTCTTTGATCTACATATGATGTAAGTAGTAATAATTCTCTGCTTATGTAAACACCTCATTGTACAACTCTGTCAGTAAGATCTTGATTCTATTGTTGATAACATTCCGTTACTACCGGTGGACGAGAACTTTGCCAAATGGTCCACCTCGTTTCAACTAGCGGGAAAATGGTTCTCTTCTTTCCCCGTCCTTCGCACCGACATTGTTGCCGACATAGCTGACATATCCACTGACATGCCTCCATGTCACGGCTGTGCAAGATGTCAACACCCTTCCTACTTTCAATCCACATGGTGGGCCCATAACCCACAGGTCCACTGGATCGAAACCTGACTCTTCTTTACAACTCGGATTCTAATGTATCCTTTGCACCTATATCCTTTGTACCTGGCTTCGTATGTGATTCACGAGCTAAATTCTATACCATTATTCATCCTGGAATCAAACACCATATTATGCTCATTGTTCAAGCCCCCATTCCAGCTTCTGTCTTGGCATCAAATGATTGCCTACCCATTTGAAACTTTGGTACCATCGTATATTGCACCCAACGAATTCACTGAAATACAACTCGTGGGGTACCTTGTATATTTCCCATTGAGTTCACCGTCAGATGCCCAACTTTGTGGAGATGCGTTCTTCCGGAGTTTTTCCCTCCTGGTCGCGTTCGTAGGACGATGGAGATCCCGAAGAAAGGATGAAGACTTGATCACGATGAATTGAAGCAAAGAAATGAAGACATCAACGAAAGGGATCAACCTCTTCGAAAAGGCAGCCAAGACCGAGAAGACTCGTTATGTTTTCGCTACCAACATTCCCCCTTACTCCACCGCTTAAATCTCGGGACGAGATTACTTGTAGTGGAGGAGAATTGTGACGCCCGGATAATTAAGCTACAGTAACCTCCGCTAATGATGCCACGTCACCTCAGTAACTGTTAACAAACTCACATTGATTCGAAACTAGTCAAACTCAAATTCAATATCAAGTCAAACAGTAGAGGTTTTTGAAATATTAAAACTAAAATGTTCGGGGTGTGGAAGATTATCCATACTAAATATTGGTGAAGAAACCACACTTCTGTAAAGGTTTCAATTGCACTATAATAAGTAAAACAGCGGCAAAACTTGAAATCTTCTAAATGATTTTAACATAATAAACAGTCACAAACTATTTTGTTTTAGGTACGGAGCTAATTGTGGTAGTGACATAATTATTAATGCTCTTTTAGGTACAACTTGTGTATAAAATAAAAGCAAAAGTTTAATATAGTAGAAATGAATATTAAGTAAAAGGAAATAGCAAGTTGTAAACAAAATAATAAAGATAGGAAAGGGACCCCCCCCCCACCGGGTCACCACCCAGCTGGTCTATCGATCAACCAGGCTGGCCTAGCCGGCCCACCCATCCCCCATTAACCCCACTCCCTCCGGTAACCCTAGCCCCCGACCCCCCACTGTCTCCCGCATGAACAACCCCCTCCCTCTCGCCCTCCAGGGGCGCTCGCTCCTCGCGCCCGATACATGGTCGCGCCAGAGCCCCACCCCGGCGAGCGCCGCACCACGCCTGGGGACCGTCGCCTCCGCCCCGCAACTCCTCTAGGGTCGCCGCATCGAGCCCCCTCCGCCGGACCCCCCTCGTCCCGATCTGGATCGGCGCCCGAGCCAACAACCGACGTCCTGCGCCTCAAGCTCGCCGGCGCTCACCGTCACCGCCTCCGACGCCGCTGGACCCCGCCGTCACCGGGGCACCACCACCTCGCCGGACTGCATCCCCTGCGACGCGTCGTCCCCATCCCCCACCTCAAGCACCACTGCCTCGTGCCCTACGTCTCGCCGGTGAGGCCCTCGGCCTCAGCCTCCCTTCCTTCCCCTCTGTCGCCGGTGCCGTCCACAGCACGCACACACACACACCGCCCCATACACGCGCCGACCGCCCCCTCCCCCCCGCTGCTGCCGTTGCCCGTTGTTGATGCGCCGCTCGGGCCTCGCCTTGCTTGCGCGCCCGGCCAACACCTCCCCTCATGCTCGCCGCTCCGGCCAGCCCTCCCGTTCCTGCCGCTCCGGCCGCCCCTCCCGTTCCCGCCGCTCCGGAGCTCTGCTCCTGCCCGCCGCCCCGCCGCGCATTCCCTACTCGGCCCCTACGCGTTGGCTTCCCGCGGCGCTCGCGCCCTTTGCCCCATCAGCCATGACCGCCCGCTTCGGCTGATGTTCGGGGGCTCTCTCGCGCCGTCCGGCGCTTGCCGTGGCTCCCGCCCCTCCCCCGCGTGTGGCCTCCGTCGGCCAAGCACCACCTAACCCGGGGCTTCAATAGAACGTGCCCGGGCACCCGTTACGTGACCGCCCCGTTAGCCCCTAAACCACTAAGGCCCCTATGGCCCTATGACAAAGGGGCCCGTTAGCCACTCGTCCCTAGCATAGCGAACCTACAACCGTCCCCCTCCGTTTAACCTGTCTGTAAATACCTAACACCGGGAATACTTTCCCGGATGTTTTCCTCTCCACCCGTATCACCGAGCACTGCGTTAGGTCACACTTAGCACCGCGTTTTGCCATGTTATGCTTTGTGGTGTGATGTTTGCTTTATATTTATTGTTTCTCCTCCCTCTTCTCTCTGATAGACAGCGGGACTGAGACTGCAAACGGTGCCACTGTGTTCGACTACGTCGATGATGACCCTTCCTTGCCAGAGCAACCAGGTAAGCCAACCCCCCTTGATCACCAGATATCGCCCATTCTCTTCTCTCTTATTCTTGCATTAGATTTGCTACTGTTGATGATTCGATAGCTCCTATTCTGTTGCATAGCCTGTCATAGTTGCTACTACTGTCGATACTTTTACCTGCTATCCTAAATGCTTAGTATAGGATGCTAGTATTCCATAAGTGGCCCCACATCCTTGTCCGTCTGCCTTACTATACTATCGGGCCGTGATCACCTCGGGTGGTGATCACGGGTATATACTATATACATACTTTACATGACACATGATGTGACTAAAGTCGGGTCAGCTCGATGAGTACATGCAAGTGACTCCAATGTGGGGGATGAAAGGACAGGTGGCTCCATCCAGGTAGCGGTGGGCGTGGGTTCCTGAAGGCCCCCGAGTGGATCTTTGTGGCAGGTTGAGACACCCAGTCGAGAGGTGGCCTAGCCCTGGTCGTTGTCCGTGATTATTTCATAATAACACGCTTAAAGAGATCTTGGTATTTGATCTGAGTCTGGCCATTGGCCTATACACACTAACCAACTACATGGGAATAGTTATGGGCTCTCGGCGTCGTGGTATTAGCCGAAGCCTTCTTGACGTGAGAGACTGAGCGGCGCGCGCCGGGTTGGACCGCGTAACGTAACTTCCTTAGTAATGAAGGTTGCTAGGTCTGCTCACCGGCCGCGTACGCAACGTGCAGGTGTGCGTTGGGTGATGGGCCCGGACCCCTGTGCGCCTAGGACTTAGACCGGTGTGCTGACCTCTCTGCTGTGCTTAGGTAGGGCTGCGACGTGTTGATCTTCCGAGGCCGGGCATGACCTTGGAAAGTGTGTCCGGTCAAATGGGATCGAGCGTGGTGGGTTATGTGGTGCACCCCTCCAGGGAAGTTAATCTATTCGAATAGCCGTGTCCCTCGGTAAATGGACGACCCGAAGTTGTACTCTGACCTCATGACAGCTAGAACTGGATACTTGATAAAACACACCCAGATGAGTTCCAGATATAACTCGGTGGTTTCTCTCTCACAGGGTGATGTGCGGGAGGATTGCCGAGTAGGATTATGCTATTCGATGTTACTTGGTGAACTTACCATCTATTCTATTCTACTGCTGCAAGACGGAGGCTGCGAGAAGCTTTGACGCTTGTTACTTTCCAGCTACTCTCTTCTACTGCTGCAAGATGGAGGTTGCTAGAAGCGTAGTCTTCGTTAGGATTAGCTATCCCCCTCTTATTCTGGCATTCTGCAGTTCAGTCCACAGATATTACCCCCTTACACAGATATCATTGCATATGTAGTGTAGATCCTTGTTTGCGAGTACTTTGGATGAGTACTCATTGTTGCTTTCTCCCCCTTTTCCCCTTTTGTCCCTTCTTCTCGGATGACGCAACCAGATGGTGGAGTCCCGGACCTAGAAGATCCCGAGGATGTTTCTATGTGAAGTTCGGTTTCGAGGAGTAGTTAGGAGGTCCCAGGCAGGAGGCCTTGCCTTTTCGATCATTGATGTTTTGTGCTAGCCTTCTTAAGGAAAACTTGTTTAACTCATGTCTCTACTCAGATATTATTGCTTCCGCTGACTCTTGTGTTTTTGAGCTTTTGTATTAGAGCCCTCGAGGCCCCTGGCTTGTAATATAAAGCTTGTATTATTTTAATTTGTGTCTAGAGTTGTGTTGTGATATCTTCCAGTGAGTCCCTGATCTTGGTCGTACACATTTGCGTGCGTGATTAGTGTACGGTCAAATCGGGGGCGTGATGACCCACAACCGTAAGGGATCTATTGCAGCGTTTTCGATAAGTAAGAGTGTCGAACCCAACGAGGAGCAGAAGGTATTGATAAGCGATTATGAGCAAGAAATTACTGCAAGCACTGAAAGATAACTTTTTAGGGGTTTTCTCGATATAAGCAACAGGAAAGTAGAAGCAAGCAATGTAAAAGGCACTGAGAGTAACAAGTGGCCCAATCCTTTCTTAGCAAAGGAGAGGCCTAGCAACTGAACTTATAAAGGCTAAAGCGTTCCTGAGGACACACGGGAGAGGTAGTCATGTGCTTTCGCCATATTCCGTATCTATACTATGTTATGTGTTGATAAGTGTTGAGTGGGTGGATCTATGCTAGTACACTCTCTAGACTAAGATGAGTGCACTCTTATGATTAAACATCTTGCAAGCATCCGCAAATACAAGATAGAATTTAAGGCAAAAGCCTAACCATAGCAATACGATCGAGGATCCATTGTTCCCTTATGCAAAAGCGTGCGAACTGGGGTTCAGGTTTCTGTCACTTCGGCAACCCACCGTAAGCATTTTTTGTACACAATGTATTCTCCTAGGTCCTTAATAAGGCGAAGTGTTGAGTGTTCGACTCACACAACACCACTAGTAGAATGACAACGCAACGTAAGTATCAAACAACACATATTACTTCAACAACATATGACTACTAACAACAAGACTTTCCCCATGTCCTCAAGAACTAAGGTAACTACTCACGAGACATAAAAGAGATCATGATCAGTGGAGATGAATGGATGATAAACAATCTGGACATAATAATATTTCTCCAACAAAACTCAATAGCATTCACCACAAAGTAGTAATCAACACCGATGGAGTAGAGAGGATAGGTAGTACGAGTTACAACACAAGTTGCAATTGTGAGATGAGATTTGGATGAAGATGGAGATGGTGCTAGTGTTGGGGATGATGTTGATGATGATATCGATGATGCCCGTGACGATGGTGATGACGATGGCGACGATCTCCCCTTCCGGGAGGTGATCTCCCCGGCGGAATCTGCCCACCGGAGATGGCTTTTTCTTCTCTGTAGGTTTCCGCCATGGAGCGGCGGCGGAACTCCGTCAAAACTCTCGTTTTTTAGGGTTTTCGGATAACGGAGAGTATATAGGCAAAAGGGGGCAGCCGGAGGTGGGCCAGGGGCTCCAGGCGCCCCCCCGGTGCGGCCAGGCGGGCGCCCCCAGGGCGCCTGGGCACCCTGTGGCCCCCCTCTGGTTGCCCTTTCGCATGACTTCGTGATTCGTCTGGAAAATATCCTCCGTCGATTTTCAGGTAATTTGGAGGTATTCTTCTTCAGCAACTCAGCGTCCACTATTTACCGCTGAATCCTGCGTCTGCTGCTTCGGCACCGGAAAGTTGCAAACTGTGTAAAATAGGCCAAAACAACATGAGAACATCATCGTAATGTGAAATATATCAATGAATAAGGATAAATTATGATACAAAATACTGATGCATTTTGGACGTATCAACACCCCCAAGCTTAGACCTCGCTTGTCCCCAAGTAAATACTGAGCTCGGTAAACCTGTCCACAAGTTTAGAGAGTGAAGTGTCGATAAATAGAATACGGACAAGAAGCATCACAGTTTCTTCACCAACTCAAATATCCTCAACAGCAATCTTCAACTCATAAGGCCCTTATAAAAGAGTGGTAACACTTATATTCGGAAGTAGGGCTAAGGAAACTCATTGAATCATGGCAAACATGTCCTTTGGTCAAAGAACAACTAATAACTTTTACTTTTGCTCTTTCTTTATGTTTTGATGAGATTAATTGAAGCTTTTGAAAGAACATGTTATCAGGCAAGAAGTGAAAGTGTTAACCAAAGGAAGATATTTGCCTTAGCTGGGCTTGACAAACAACTTACTTATCCAATGATAATGTCAACAAGGATATGATATGCCAAATCTTCATGCAACTTTATATGAATGAATCCTTGTCAACATCAAATGTCTGCTCTCTTTAAGAAATAGAAGGAAGTAGGAATAACTGACTCAATTTAAAATTAAAAGATAGGCCCTGCTCTAGGGTAGTAGGGTAAACTCATGTGCTATCCTTAAATCAAACAGAATGAAAACGAGTTTTGAGAAGTGCATGATTTGTCAACGAATGCTAATAGATAACTCAATTGCTTCTTGAGCTGGACAAGTTTCGAGGAACGGCTCCCGCACGAGGACGATCACATCCTCTTATTCTCCTTTGTTTATCACTGCCAAAGTTTTCTGATTTCTCATGAACAAAGCGTGAAGGAGGGTTTGTTGGTTATATTATTTTCGAGCCGGGCACACTCTTTGCCAGTTCCTTCTCGTATTATGGGTTTGCACATTAGACATGCAATCCCGGGGTGAAGCTTGTCCAACTCAAAAAGACCATGAATTAACTATTACTTCCTAATGAGCTAAAGCAGAGGCACAAAAATAAAAGATTTTGAACATTTAAGGATAACACATAAATTCTGTACTTTAGGAGGTGGTAGTGGAATACCACGAATAGGAAGGTATGGTGGACTCATATGAAAGGTATTTGTTTAAGGGTATGGATGCACAAGCAGAATTCCGCTTAGTACAGAGTTAGGCTAGCAAAGGTTTTGAGAGAACAGACAATTGATGATGACTAAGATGCAAAACAATATAAAGCATAAACATTGAAATAAGCATAACACATCAAGTTGTCTTCCTTGTCAGCATAACACTTCAAGCATAATAACATAAAGGTTTTGGCTACGTCGATACTTTAGGAAAATCATGTTTGTTGTTATGACCAAAGCTATGTTTGCCAAGATTAAATAAAGTTTTCACAGCCATACCTGATATAAGGTCAATACTCCCCATAAGAATCATCATATAAGGTCGATTGCGTGAAGAGAATGCCGAGTGCAGCAACAGGAACAAATAAACTTCTCATTAATATTCCATCATAGACGACTCCACACTCACGGATACAATCTCTCCACCGAAGGAGTGATAGACCTCAATGCACACACCTATTTCATATAATAACCTCCCTAAACATGATATGACTCTACTTGACTCTAAAAGACAAAAGGTAAAGATAAAGATACCGGGCACTCCCCCAAGCTTGGAACAAGCCAACGGGATGCCGTTACCCAAGGAGATTTCACTCCTCATCCTTGTTGGCGTTGATCACGTAGTCCCCGGCGAAACGCTTCCATGGAAGGGGTTCTCCAGTCGCTTATGAGAAGTTTGTCTCCTGAATCCTACATGCAGCACTCATACCCATGCGCATAAACCTTAGTTCATACTCACAGTTCTGGTTATGTAGATCATAAATTTGCCCTTGGAGCTCTTCAATTGTTTCTTCAGACGCGGTGATGCTTTTCCATATCTCCTTCATCTCCTTCAGAAAGTAGGTCTTCAGCTCGTTGATGATGTCAAAGTTAGCTTCGACACCACGCTCGATCATCTTCTTGTACTCGAAGACTTCTTGCTCCACTTCTTCCAGCCTGGCCTGGATGCTCCCCTCCTTGATAGGTCCCTTCAGATCTTCTTGATGAAGGACACCGTCCTCCATCCAAACAACCTGAGGGTGCTTCTTCACCTCAGCGAGGTAAGGGTTGATGACGTTGACGACGAACTTGTCCTTGGGGGAACTTGGAGAAGTCATGGCACCTAGATTCAGCTGAAAGATTCCCTGGCAGAAACAGATCGAAAAGAAAACACACGAAATCGCAAGATATGTTACCGGAACAATCTGGGCAAATATATAGCAAAAATTTATGCACAGAAAGGAAGGTAACAGGCTAAAGCGGGGTCGGAGACGGACTCCCAGGTGTCCAGGCGCCCTGGCGGCGCGGCCAGGAGGTAGGGCGCGCCAGGGGGGCGCCTGGACCCCCTGGAGCTCGTCTCCGGCTCCACTTAGGCTCAGAATTTTACTAATTTTGTAAAAACTCGTAATACGGAACTTTTATGGCGGTTCGCGATGTTTCCTTACCGTACTACATACCTTTTCTTTATTCTGCTTCTGCTGGCGTCTGAAATAGGGCTGCAACATGTTCTTCGTGAGTTGTTGTGTATATTATATTCACATCAACATTGACGGGGTCTCCTGCTATGTAATGTTTAAGTCTTTGCCCATTCACAACTTGAGGTTTGGTGCCTTCAAAATTGTTAATCTTAATTGCACCAGACCGATAGACTTCTTCAATATGAAATGGCCCTTCCCACCTGGAAAGTAGTTTGCCTGGAGAAAACCTGAAACGGGATCTAAACAACAAAACTTTATCACCAACATTACATTCACGTTTCAGAATCTTCCTATCATGCCACTTCTTTACCTTTTCCTTGAACATTTTAGCGCTCTCGTAAGCTTCACTTCTCCATTCATCTAGAGAAGTCAAGTTCATGAGACACTTCTCACTAGCTAATTTTGGGTCAGCATTAAGCTCTCTAACAGCCCAGAAAGCTTTGTGCTCTAACTCTAATGGCAAATGGCAAGCCTTGCCATACACCATCTTATAGGGGGACATGCCCATGGGGTTTTTGTAAGCAGTTCTATATGCCCACAAAGCATCTCCTAACTTATTTGACCAGTCCTTTCTATTTCTGTTTACTGTCTTCTGCAAGATCAACTTAATCTCTCTATTGGTGAGCTCAACTTGCCCACTAGTTTGAGGGTGATATGGTGAAGCAATTCTATGGTTGACATCGTATTTTGCTAAAGCTTTTCTAAAAGCTCCGTGTGTGAAGTGTGATCCTCCATCAGTCATGAGATACCTTGGTACACCAAACCTAGGAAAAATTACATCTTTAAGCATTTTCAAAGATGTCTTGTGATCAGCACTTTCAGTGGGGATTGCTTCAACCCACTTGGTCACATAATCAACAGCTACTAAAATGTGCGTGTACTTGTGCGAAGAAGGAAAAGGACCCATAAAATCAAAACCCCAACAATCGAAAGGTTCAATCACTAGTGAGTAATTCATAGGCATCTCATTCCTTCTACTAATGTTACCAACTCTCTGACACTTATCACAGGCTAAAACATAATTTCTAGCATCCTGAAAGAGAGTAGGCCAATAAAAACCTAATTGAAGAACCTTATGTGCAGTCCTCTCACTGGCATGATGTCCTCCATAGGGAGTATCATGACACCGTCTGAGAATGTCCTTCTGCTCATGTTCTGGTATGCATCTTCTCACTATCCCGTCGGGACCTTCTTTGAAAAGATGTGGGTCATCCCAAATGTAGTGCCTCAAATCATGAAAGAACTTCTTCCTTTGCTGAAATGTTAAACCTGGAGGCAAATACTTTGCAACAATAAAATTAGCATAATCTGCATACCAAGGATCGTAAAGAGATTGTACTTTTACAACGGCAAGTTGCTCGTCTGGAAAACTATCGTCGACTGGAATAGGGTCGTGCGGTATATCTTCCATCCTTGAAAGATTGTCCGCCACCGGATTGTCTTCTCCTTTCCTATCAACAATCTGCAAATCAAATTCTTGAAGAAGGAGTACCCATCTGATAAGCCTTGGCTTGGCATCCTTCTTTGTCATAAGGTACTTAATGGCAGCATGATCAGTATGAATAATAACTTTGGAATCAACAATGTACTGCCTAAACTTATCACAAGCAAATACTACAGCTAAGAATTCCTTCTTAGTAGTAGCATAATTCCTTTGAGCATTATCAAGGGTTTTGCTGGCATAATGTATAACATTCAATTTCTTATCAACTCTTTGTCCTAAAACAGCTCCAACAGCAAAATCACTTGCATCACACATAATCTCAAAAGGTAAATTCCAGTCAGGTGGTTGTACTATAGGAGCGGTTATTAAAGCTTTCTTAAGGACTTCAAAAGCTTCCTTACAATCCTCATCAAATACAAAAGGAACGTCCTTCTGGAGAAGATTAGTGAGGGGCCTCGAAGTCTTAGAAAAGTCTTTAATAAATCTTCTATAGAAACCAGCATGACCAAGAAAACTGTGAATACCTTTGATGTCCCTTGGATAGGGCATCCTCTCAATAGCTTCGATCTTGGCCTTGTCCACCTCAATTCCCCTTTCGGAAATCTTGTGACCAAGAACAATTCCTTCGTTAACCATGAAGTGGCACTTCTCCCAGTTGAGTACCAAATTTGTCTCCTCGCATCTCTGCAAAACTTTATTAAGATTGTGAAGACAATGGTCAAAGGAGGTTCCATAGACGGAGAAATCATCCATGAAGACTTCCATAATATCCCCACAGAAACCATGAAAGATAGCATACATACACCTTTGAAAAGTAGCAGGGGCATTACATAAACCAAAAGGCATATGCCTGTAAGCATAAGTACCAAAGGGACAAGTAAAAGTGGTTTTCTCTTGATCAGCAGTGTTAACATGAATTTGAGAGAAGCCAGAATAACCATCGAGATAAAAAAGTGGGTATTTTTGGATAAACTTTCAAGCATTTGGTCGATGAACGGCAACGGGTAGTGATCCTTCCTGGTTGCCTTGTTCAACTTCCTGTAATCAATACACATTCCATATCCAATAATAATTCTCTGAGGTATTAGTTCATTTTTATCATTAGGAACCACAGTTGTACCTCCTTTCTTAGGAACACAATGTACCGGGCTTACCCACTTACTATCAGCTATAGGGTAGATAATACCTGCGGCTAGAAGCTTGAGAATCTCAGTTCTCACAACATCCATCATCTTCGGGTTCAACCGTCGTTGATGATCAACAACTGGTTTAGCATCAGGCTCAAGGTTGATAGTATGTTGACAGATAGATGGACTAATCCCCTTAAGGTCATCAAGGGTATAGCCAATTGCGCCTCGGTGTTTACGAAGTACTTCCAATAGTCGCTCTTCTTCATATCCTGAAAGGTTAGAGTTGATAATAACATGATATACTTTCTTTTCATCTAAATAAGCATACTTGAGCGTATCGGGAAGAGGTTTAAGTTCGAACACCGGGTCTTCTTTCGGTTTTGATAAAATTCCCAAAGGTTCAACCGGAAGGTTGTGCTTCAGGATAGCAGGTTGCCTCAAGAATATTTCATCTAGTTCATTTCTTTCCTGCATATGCAAATCATTCTCGTGGTCCTCCATATATTGCTGCAAAGGATCATTAGGGGGAATAGCAATAGAAGCAATACTTTCAATAAGTTTATCATCACTAGGTAAATCAGTACCACGAGGCTGCTTAGAGAACTTAGAAAAATTAAATTCATATGGCTCACCATCGAATTCAACAGAAACTTTACCTTTCTTGCAATATATTATAGCTCCACAAGTTCTAAGAAAAGGTCTACCAAAAATAATTGGACAAAAATTGTCCCTCTCTGAACCAAGTACGAGAAAGTCGGTAGGGTATTTTACCTTTCCACATAGGACTTCAACGTCCCTCACAATTCCGATAGGAGAGATAGTTGTTCTGTTTGCAAGATGAATAGTAACATCAACTTCTTCAAGTTCACAAGGGGAAATCTCACCGATGATCTCTTCATAAAGTGAATAGGGGATAGCACTTGCACTCGATCCCAAATCGCATAGCCCATAATAATTGTGATCTCCTATTTTAACAGATACCACTGGAGTACCTGAAATTGGGCCTTTATTCTTGGCTGTGACAAGGTTTGTGGAAACAGCAAAAAAAATTATATTGGAATCCAAAACATCATTAGTAACAAGGTCTTTAATCAATGCAACTTGAGCATCGACCCTGATCTGGTCCTCAGGCTCATCAACTATTCTCTCACTTTTATTTATTATGCCTGTCACAAGAGAGTGCTCCCTTATCCTTGCGGGAAAAGGAGTCTGTTCATATATAACCGCAGGAAAAATAGGGTCAGCAACATGAATATCAACAGGTGGCTCTTTAAAAGGTTCATGATGCTGGTCTCTCTTCTTTTTAAAAGAATCAACGTGAGAGGCAAAATTCTTACAGAAATCAATCACTAGATGGGAATCAAGACCAATCTTAGAGCAAAAAGTATTGAAGTAATCAGTTTTCACATAGCTCTCAATATAATCATGTTCATAATTTATAGCGGGTTCAATACCTTTATCAATTTCCCAGTCTTCGGTATTCCTCTGGATCCTTTCAATGAGATCCCACCTTTCTTCAACACTCTTCTTCTGAAATACCCCACTAGAGGAGGCATCCAGCATCTCCTTATCCTGACGAGAAAGCCTGGCATAAAAATTTGTAAGTATAATTTCCTTGGGAAGCTTATGAATAGGGCATTTGAGCATTAGGGACTTCAATCTCCCCCAAGCTTGAGCAATGCTTTCTCCGTCACGAGACCTAAAGTTATAGATATAGTTCCTGTCTCGATGAATTTCATGAAGAGGATAAAACTTCGTATAAAAGAGAGACATAAGCTCCTGCCAGTCAAGCAAGTGTGAGTTATCGAGGAGCCTATTCTAATCTGAAGCTTTATCTATAAGTGATACAGCAAACAATTTCCTCATGACAAACTCCCTCGATACACCTGCAAGCTTAAATAATGAACATAGTTGCGACAAATATAGCAAGTGTTCACCGGGATGTCTGTCTCCTGCATAACGATTAGCCAAAACATAATCGATAATACCAGCTGGTATTTTATAGGGCACAATTTCAGTAGGGGGAGGAGCAACCACCACAGGTGTGGGGCGTCTTCCCGCAAGCAACGATCCAATAACAGGGTTGTCCATAAGGGCAAAGAGCAGAAATAGCAATAATAAAAAAACAGAATAATAAAAACTTCCTTACCTATTTCACTTTACCAATAGCGCTACGCTCCCCGGCAACGGCGCCAGAAAACGGTACTTGATGACCCACAACCGTAAGGGATCTATTGCAGCGTTTTCGATAAGTAAGAGTGTCGAACCCAATGAGGAGCAGAAGGTATTGATAAGCGATTCTGAGCAAGAAATTACTGCAAGCACTGAAAGACAACTTTTTAGGGGTTTTCTCGATATAAGCAACAGGAAAGTAGAAGCAAGCAATGCAAAAGGAACTGAGAGTAACAAGTGGCCCAATCCTTTCTTAGCAAAGGAGAGGCCTAGCAACTGAACTTATAAAGGCTAAAGCGTTCCTGAGGACACACGGGAGAGGTAGTCATGTGCTTTCGCCATATTCCGTATCTATGCTATGTTATGTGTTGATAAGTGTTGAGTGGGTGGATCTATGCTAGTACACTCTCTAGATTAAGATGAGTGCACTCTTATGATTAAACACCTTGCAAGCATCCGCAAATCCAAGATAGAATTTAAGGCAAAAGCCTAACCATAGCAATACGATCGAGGATCCATTGTTCCCTTATGCAAAAGCGTGCGAACTGGGGTTCAGGTTTCTGTCACTCCGGCAACCCACCGTAAGCATTCTTTGTACACAATGTATTCTCCTAGGTCCTTAATAAGGCGAAGTGTTGAGTGTTCGACTCACACAACACCACTAGTAGAATGACAACGCAACTTAAGTATCAAACAACACATATTACTTCAACAGCATATGACTACTAACAACAAGACTTTCCCCATGTCCTCAAGAACTAAGGTAACTACTCACGAGACATAAAAGAGATCATGATCAGTGGAGATGAATGGATGATAAACAATCTGGACATAATAATATTTCTCCAACAAAACTCAATAGCATTCACCACAAAGTAGTAATCAACACCGATGGAGTAGAGAGGATAGGTAGTACGAGTTACGTGTTTGCAATTGTGAGATGAGATTTGGATGAAGATGGAGATGGTGCTGGTGTTGGGGATGATGTTGATGATGATCTCGATGATGCCCGTGACGATGGTGATGACGATGGCGACGATCTCCCCTTCCGGGAGGTGATCTCCCCGGCGGAATCTGCCCACCGGAGATGGCTTTTTCTTCTTTGTAGGTTTCCGCCACGGAGAGGCGGCGGAACTCCGTCAAAACTCTCGTTTTTAGGGTTTTCGGATAACGGAGAGTATATAGGCAAAAGGGGGCAGTCGGAGGTGGGCCAGGGGCTCCAGGCGCCCCCCCAGCGCGGCCAGGGGGGGCGCCCCCAGGGCGCCTGGGAACCCTGTGGCCCCCCTTTGGTTGCCCTTTCGCATGTCTTCGTGATTCGTCCGGAAAATATCCTCCGTTGATTTTCAGGTAATTTGGAGGTATTCTTCTTCAGCAACTCAGCGTCCACTATTTACCGCTGAATCCTGCGTCTGCTGCTTCGGCACCGGAAAGTTGCAAACTGTGTAAAATAGGCCAAAACAACATGAGAACATCATCGTAATGTGAAATATATCAATGAATAAGGATAAATTATGATACAAAATAGTGATGCATTTTGGACGTATCAGGGCGTCACAATGATCGTGATTGGTTTGAGTTGCATGTTTTATTATTGGTGATGTCCTATGGTGCTCTCCTTGTCGCGCAAGCGTGAGGGATCCCCGCTGTAGGGTTTGCAATATGTTCATGATTTGCTTATGGTGGGTGGCGTGAGTGACAGAAGCACAGACCCGAGTAAGTAAGTTGTTTGCGTATGGGAATAAGAGGACTTGATACTTTAATGCTATGGTTGGGTTTTACCTTAATGATCTTTAGTAGTTGCGGATGCTTGCTAGAGTTCCAATCATAAGTGCATATGATCCAAGAAGAGAAAGTATGTTAGCTTATGCCTCTCCCTCAAATAAGATTGCAATAGTGATTACTGGTCTAGTTATCGATTGCCTAGGGACAAATAACTTTCTCTTGACAAAAAGCTCTCTACTAAAACTAATTTAGTTGTGTCTTTATCTTAACAGGCCCTACTTTTCATTTGTGTGCTCTTTATATTCTTGCAAACCTATCCCACAAAAACCACAAAGTACTTCTAGTTTCATACTTGTTCTAGGTAAAGTAAACTTCAAGCGTGCGTAGAGTTGTATCGGTGGTCGATAGAACTTGAGGGAATAATTGTTCTACCTTTAGCTCGTCGTTGGGTTCGACACTCTTACTTATCGAAAGAGGCTACAACTGATCCCCTACACTTGTGGGTTATCATCATCCACTTGAGTGAAATTTGCTAATTTCCTACAAACCTTTGCACTTGGAGGCCCGGCAACGTCTACAAGAAGAAGGTTGCGTAGTAGACATCAAGCTCTTTTCTGCCACTGTTGCCGGGGAGGTTAGTGCTTGAATGTATATCTTTAGATCTTACAATCGAATCTTTTAGTTTCTTGTTTTATCACTAGTTTAGTTTATAAAAGAAAACTAAAAAAATGGACTTAAGGTTACCTCATATGCTTGATCTTTTTAATATCTTTCGTGAAAATGATGGGAAGGAAAATTGTGCTCAAGTGCTAGAAGAAGAATTACATAGAATGCTTGGCATAAAATATGTGAATGATGAGCATGATTGCAATGTTGTTAGTGTGAATCCTTTGAATATCCATGATGCTAATGATATGCAAAGCCACAAGCTTGGGGATGCTATGCTTGATAAAGATGATATTTTTTGTCCCCCAAGTTTTGATGAGCAAATTTATTATGATGAAAGCATGCCTCCTATTTATGATGATTATATTGATGAAAGTGGATTTGGAGAGGTCATGACTTTATTCAGCGATAAATCCACTATTTCGGAAGAGGTTCCAATTGATTATGAGAACAAAGTTGCTATCTATGATAATAATTGTGATGACTTGTATGCTATTAAGAATAATGATAACCATGAAACTTGTCATCATGATTTTAGTTTTCAATTGGATTTTGCCTCTCGTGATAATTATTTTGTTGAATTCGCTCCTCCCACTACTATGAATGAGAAGAATTTCGCTTATGTGGAGAGTAATACAATTTATATGCTTGCGGATCATGAAAAGAATGCTTTATGTGACAGTTATTTTTTTTGAATTCATTCATGATGCTACGGAAAATTATCACGAGAGAGGATCATATGCTTGTAGGAATTGCAATAATATCAAGTTCCATCTCCCTGTGCCTAAAGTTTTGAAGCTATGCTTGTTTTGCTTTCCTATGCTAGTTGATTATTGTTCCCATAAGTTGTTTGTTCATAAAATCCCTATGCATAGGAAGTGGGTTAGACTTAAATGTGCTAGTCATATTCTTCATGATCCTCCCTTTATGTTTCAATTCTTATCTTTTACGCGAGCATCACTGAAATCATCATGCCTAGCTAGGGGCGTTAAACGATAGCGCTTGTTGGGAGGCAACCCAATTTTATTTTATTTGCTTTTGCTTCTATTTAGGAATAAATATTGCATCTAGCTTCTGTTTAGATGTGGTTTTGTGTTTTAATTAGTGTTTGTGCCAAGTAGAACCTTTGGGAAGACTTGGGTGAAGTTTATGCGATCATGCTGTAAAAACTGAAACTTTAGCGCTCACGAGATTAGCTATCTTTTTTTACTGGAGAGTGCTTTTAAGTTGATTCTTTTTGCAGATGATTGATAGACAAATTCCTCAGGTTTATTTGGGTATTTTTAGAGTTACAGAATTATTCGAAAGTTACATATTACTACAGACTGTTATGTTTTTGACAGATTCTGTTTTCAATGTGTTGTTTGCTTATTTTGATGAACCTATGAGTACTATCGGAGGGTATGAACCGTAGATAAGTTGGAATATAGTAGATATTACACCAATATGAATTTAGAATGAGTTCATAACGGTGCCTAAGTGGTGGTTTTATTTTCTTATACTAACGGAGCTTACGAATTTTCTGTTGAGTTTTGTGTTGTGAAGTTTTCAAGTTTTGGGTAAAGATTCGATGGACTATGGAATAAGGAGTGGCAAGAGCCTAAGCTTGGGGATGCCCAAGGCACCCCAAGGTAAAATTTAAGGAAAACCAATAGCCCAAGCTTGGGGATTCCCCGGGAAGGCATCCCCTCTTTCGTCTTCGTCTATCGGTAACTTTACTCGATATTATATTTTTATTCACCACATGATGTGTGTTCTGCTTGGAGCGTCAAATTATTTTATTTTGTTTTGCTTGCTGTTTAAATAATATCCCAAGATCTAAAATTCTTAAATGTTAGAGAGTCTTCACATAGTTACATAATTATTCAACTACTCATTGATCTTCACTTATATCTTTCGGAGTAGTTTGTCATTTGCTCTAGTGCTTCACTTATATCTTTTTAGAGCATGGCGATGGTTTTATTTTGAAGAAATAGATGAACTCTCATGCTTCACTTATATTATTTTGAGAGTCTTTTAGAACAGCATGGTAATGTGCTTTGGTTATAAAACTAGTCCTAATAGGATAGGCATCTAAGTTGGGTATGGTAAAAACTTTCATACAAGTGCATTGAATATGATGAGAAGTTTGATACTTCATGATTGTTTTGAGATATGAGATGGTGATATTAGAGTCATGCTAGTGGAGTAATTATGAATTCAAGAAATACTTGTGTTAAAGTTTGTGATTCCCGTAGCATGCACGTATGGTGAACCGCTATGTGACGAAGTTAGAGCATGAGGTATTTATTGATTGTCGTCCTTTGTGTGGAGGTCGGGATCGCGCGATGGTTAACTCCTACCAACCCTTCCCCTAGGAGCATGCGTTGAATACTTTGTTTTTATGACTCTTTGATTTTTGCAATAAGTATATGAGTTCTTTATGACTAATGTTGAGTTCATGGATTATACGCACTCTCACCCTTCCACCATTGCTAACCTCTATTGTATCGCGCAACTTTCGCCGGTACCATAGACCCACCATATACCTTCCTCAAAACAGCCACCATACCTACCAATCATGGCATTTCCATAGCCATTCCGAGATATATTTCCATGCAACTTTCCACCGTTCCTTTCATATGAAACGCTTCATTGAGAAACAGTATAACGGGGCTAGCTACGAGCCTTCACAGCGATTTGAGTATCTCAGCCATCGGATCCTCGAAAGACGGTGCAGATCAAAGACGTCGTCCCAGCTCGCGCGCGCGTCGCACGCCGTCTTGCGGGTCGCTGCTCCGCGGAACGAGCTCGCGTTTATCTCTGTTACCAGGCTGTGGAAGGCCCACGTATTCCCATTCGGATGCTATTGTCCAGGTTCCAGCGTTGTTCCTTCCGGACGAACTACCCTAGAAACAATCCCCTCGAACACGATGCACCGCTGCCATTTCTCTATTCCTTCCGCTATGATAGAAGGACGTTCTCTGTTCCTTCCTCCGTGATGCGCCGCCGCCGTCTGCGAGCTTGGAGCTTCTGTTGTGTGTCTGCCTCCACGTAGATGTCGTCCGCCAGCCATGTACTCTTCCTCCGCAGCCCCTTCTTACCTAGCACGGACACCTAGCGGGAGGAGAATCGACTCACCCTGCTGCTCCCCACAAAAAGCTAACAGTTCACCAGGGCGACTATTGCATTTATTAGCGATGGCGTGAATTGTAGAAAGTAAAAACCCATGGCCATCTGCGATGGTGCATCGCTGCGTATGTTTATGTGCAAGAGGAAAACTAAAATTGGATTTGTTTTTCCCACTTCAACCTTCGTTTCACCCAACGGCCTGTGTTAAATCTTATGTTTCAATCTCATGCATGTATTATATTTTTGTTGATTCTTACTGATTGGGAATTTTTTTTTTGAGAAATTGATTTTTAAAGTGATACTTAATTGGGGAAGAATTGTGCTATTTCAAGCCACTGTTTCAATCGGAAAGCTGGTAAATCCAACTGCTGGTGTGTCCCCGTGATCCAAAGTTTTCATTTGGGGCCAAGAGTTACCAAGATGAGTTTATTTTTCGTAAATTCAATTCATTTAGTTTCTGGTAATTCTTTTTAATGCCGACGTCCATATGCCCCTTCGGTTTGAGATATGGTTTGCTCCGCTCAGATTGTAATTTCTGGTAATTTTAACTAAAAGTGAATATTAAGAAAAAATTACAGGAATGAACAACTCAAGATGTTGTTATTGCTTGATATTCTGTCCACAGAGTTGCAGGTTTGTCCTGTGTGACGCCACGACGCCGGTGTAATTGCTTTAAACGACACACTTTCAGACCATGTGTTATCTAAGGTACTATCTATTTCGACCATGTCTGGTGTCGGAGCAATGAAATTGTTGACTAGAGTTGTCCCCTCAACTAATGGAAGTGTCGCTAGAAGTAAACTGTCATCCCGTGACTAGGAAACTTAAAGGATATGGTTTCTAAAAAACAAGAAATAAAGTAAGAATAGCATTCAAGAAGATGAGCAATGAGTTAAATATATGCTTCATGGCAGTCGTAGATATAGTACAATTCAAGTTCTTGCAGGATGATATACAACCCTCTGCCTTCAATGTGATTCTTTTCCTTATGCTAACACAATTTGTGGACATATAATTGTTTTAGCTTCTTGATGGAAGGAATTAATATAGGGTGCACTATGCAAGCAACGGATGATCTGATGCTACTGCTGAGATGACTAAGGTGCTTATTTGGAATCATTTCTTCTATACGGATTATGTGATGTTGAATGGAGCCCATGACATGTACCATGTTTTTCATACATTTGCATGGCCACTAATACTGATTATAATTTAAGTGTTGTGCCCACTGCAGCAGTTTTCGTAACAACTTCACAATGTTCAAAATAATTGCATTAGCTTCGGCAGGTATAGCAATCGACATGCCAACATTTTGTATATTTATATTCATTATTTCCTCGGGATAGGGAATCTACTTAGGTTCTCTAACTTCCTAAAAAGGACATTAGACTTTGAGATGATCTTTCTTTTCATTTTTAGGTTTTTGTGGTATCTGTTTGATCTAATAGCCACAATTGCTTATTATGTGAATAAAGATTATTAATTTTGAGGGAAAGCCCTCGGCCTCTGCATCGAGTGATGCACAACTCTTCATTATGTTAGTTTAGATAATCATAAGAGGATGTTTATAGATATTAATGTTCAGATGCTAAATCCAGTATTTTGTTTCATTTGTATATTTCACACCACAATTCATAAGTATTTTGTCGATCTTCTGAACATTCTCAGTGTTCGTCTTCTTTCTTATGGATTTGCAGTGGATTTTGTAAAATCTCATGAAGCTGAATTGTACATTATAATTCAAACCTCCATTAATAATTATATTGTCTCGATTCTTTCGTCAAGATGGCGGGTGCGGCAAAGCGCACCTTGACGTTCTAGTATTGTCATATTGCCATGCATGATCATGTAGTTGACATCGTATTTGTGGCTAAGCCACCATGCATAATTTCTCATACATGTCACTCTTGATTCATTGCACATCCCGATACACCGCCGGAGGCATTCATATAGAGTCATATTTTTTTCTAGCTTCGAGTTGTAATCTTTGAGTTGTAAGTCAATAAAAGTGTGATGATCTTCATTATTAGAGCATTGTCCCATGTGAGGAAAGGCCGAAAAAAGAGATGGACCAAAAAAAATAGAGAGAGGCTAAATAAAAAAAGCCCCTCCAAAAAAATGAGAGAAAAGAGAAAAGGGACAATGGTACTATCATTTTCCACACTTGTGCTTCAAAGTAGCACCATAATCTTCATGATAGAGAGTCTCTTGTTTTGTCACTTTCATATACTAGTGGGATTTTCATTATAGAACTTGGCTTGTATGTTCCAACGATGGGCTTCCTCAAATGCCCTAGGTCTTCATGAGCAAGCAAGTTGGATGCACACCCACTTAGTTTCTTTTGATGAGCTTTCATACACTTGTAGCTCTAGTGCATCTGTTGCATGGCAATCCCTACTCACTCACATTGATATCTATTGATGGTCATCTCCATAGCCCATTGATACACCTAGTTGATGTGATACTATCTTCCTCTTTTGTCTTCTCCACAACCACCATTCTATTCCACCTATAGTGATATATCCATGGCTCACGCTCATGTATTGCGTGAAAGTTGAAAGGTTTGAAAGAATTGAACTGTGAAACAATTGCTTGGCTGAAACCGGGGTTGTGCATGACATGAATATTTTGTGTGATGAAGAGGGAGCATAGCCAGACTATATGATTTTGCAGGGATAACTTTCTTTGGCCATGTTATTTTGAGAAGACATTATTTCTTTGTTAGTATGCTTGAAGTATTATTCTTCTTATGTCAATATAAACTTTTGTCTTGAATCTTTCGGATCTGAACATTCATGCCACAATAAAAAGAATTACATTAAGATTTATGTTGGGTAGCATTCCACATCAAAAATACTACTTTTATCATTTACCTACTCGAGGACTAGCAGGAATTAAGCTTGGGGATGCTTGATATGTCTCCAACGTATCTATAACTTTTGATTATTCCATGCTATTATATTATCCTTCTAGGATGTTTTGTGGGCTTTTATATACACTTTTATATGATTCTTGGGACTAATCTATTAACCTAGAGCCCAGTGCCAGTTTCTGTTTTTTCCTTGTTTTTGAGTTTCCTAGAAAAGGAATATCAAACGGAGTCCAATTGACGTGCCAATTTTTGATGATTTTTTATGGAGCAAAAGAAGCCCCCGGAGTAAAAGAGTTGTGCTAGGAGAGTCACGGGCTGCCCACGAGGGTGGGGAGCGCGGCCACCCCAAGTGGTCGCGCCCCCTATCTCGTGGACAGCCCGGAGACCCCCCTGACTTGTGCCCTACGCCAAAAAATCCTATAAATACATAAACATCCGGAAAATAACCTAGATCGGGAGTTCCGCCGCCGAAAGCCTCTGTTGCCACCAAAAACCAATCTAGACCCCGTTCCGGCACCCTGCCAGAGTGGGAATACCTCTCTAGTGGCCATCTTCATCATCACGGCGCTCTCAATGACGAGAAGGGAGTAGTCCACCCTCGGGGCTGAGGGTATGTACCAGTAGCTATGTGTTTGATCTCTCTCTCTCTCTCGTGTTCTTGAGATGGCACGATCTTGATGTATCGCAAGCTTTGCTATTATAGTTGGATGTTATGATGTTTCTCCCCCTCTACTCTCTTGTGATGAATTGAGTTTTCCCTTTGAAGTTATCTTATCAGATTGAGTTGTGACGCCCCCGATTTGACCGTACACTAATCATGCACGCAAATGTGTACGACCAAGATCAGGGACTCACAGGAAGATATCACAACACAACTCTAGACACAAATTAAAATAATACAAGCTTCATATTACAAGCCAGGGGCCTCGAGGGCTCGAATACAGAAGCTCGAAAGCAACAGAGTTAGCGGAAGCAACAATATCTGAGTACATACATAAGTTAAACAAGTTTTGCCTTAAGAAGGCTAGCACAAACATCAATGATCGAAAAGGCAAGGCCTCCTGCCTGGGACCTCCTAACTACTCCTGGTCGTCAGCTGTCTCCACGTAGTAGTAGGCTCCATCGGGGTAGTAGTAGTAGTCGACTGGGGTGGCATCTGGCTCCTGGAATCCGCCATCTGGTTGCAACAACCAGAAAGAAGAAAGAAGGGGAAAAAACGGGGATCAAGGCAACCGTGAGTACTCATCCAAAGTACTCGCAAGCATCAGATCTATACTAAGTATGCATCAGTACCAAAGGAAAAGTTGTATATGTGGACTGAACTGCATAATTCCAGAAGACGAGGGGAAAGCCTAGCCTATCGAAGACTAGCATCTTCAAGCATCTTCTGGAAACACCATATTGCAGGAGTAGAAGGAAGTACATAATCGCAGTTTATAATTAACAAGCATGTTGTAGTATTAACGGCCTAGAGATCCTTCCTCGAATCCCTGCGAGAAAGTAATCTCGGAGCCACATATCCATCACATATCTCAAGTATCCATTTCTAGTTATAATAGATCAGGATATAAGACTGAACATCCGTTACCGTGGACACAGCTATTCGAATAGATAACTTCCCTGCAGGGGTGCACCACGTTACACTCACGCTCGATCACCTCTGGCCGGACACACCTTGCTGGGTCAATGCCCGGCCTCGGAAGATCAACACGTCGCAGCCCTACCTAGGCTCAGCAGAGAGGTCCCCGCCGGTCTACATCCTAAGCACTCCGGGGTCATGGGCCATCGCCCGTTGCACTCCGGAACATTGCGCGCAGGGCGATCCAGGCCACCTCCACTGGGGCGCCGACCAGGCCGTGCCGCAATGCTGAACTGGACGTTTGACAAAGCTTCGGCTGATACCACGACGCCGAGGCCCATAACTATTCTCGCGTGGCGGTTAGTGCGTAAAGGCCAGAGGCCAACTCAAAACAAATACCCAAATATGTTAGTGCATTATTGACAGAAGTGACGTCTGTCGGGACAAGTCCGGAGCTATCACCCCTCCTGGGTGATACCGCTAAACAGCCAGCCGCCACCGTAAGAACTCCCGCGGGTGCTCACCGGGCCCGCCCGCCTTTCTCAAAGGTCTCAAGTAAAGTCCATGTAACCGTGTGTCCAAAACATCAAGGTGGAAAACCCGAGGAATCACCCTCGGCGAATTCCACTCGATGTGTCCTCAAGGAAAACTATGAGGAATCACCCCCGAGGTTCACACTTGAGGGGTTGCACGACAGAGTCGTAGCGGGAATGGAGAAAGAGGAACCACCCTCGATGACCACGACCGAATAGCTACATTACAGAGTTATCATCATGAGTGCGTTGTGAGGTTTCACCCTCGGCACCCGATAGTACCTCTGCAGAGTCGAGCAACAAAGGGGGTGTGAAGTGATGTGAAGTGTCGGGCTCCGGTCTTCGATCACGATGCTCGCGTCGTCGATGATGAAGCAAGGGCAACAAGGACAGTCGGGCTCTGTTCTTCGATCACGTTGCTCGAGTCGTCGATGATGAAGCAGGGGCAACAAGGACAACGTGGAGTCACTGATGGTTCACTATCCAATCTAGACTAAGTAGTTTAGCATGGCATGGTAGGTAACAATAGCAGGTACAAAAGCAGGCTATGCATCAGAATAGGATCAAACAATAACAGTAGCAAAATCTAATGCAAGCATAAGAGAGAATGGAATTGGTGATATCGGGATGATCAAAGGGGGGGCTTGCCTGGAAGCTCCGCTGAAAGAGAAGAAGAGTCGTCGTCGACGTAGTCGATTACCAGGGCATCAACAGGAGTCTCGGGATCTACCGGAGAGAAGAGGGGGGAAGAAACTATAAATACATAGCACATAGTTGCATGACATGACAAAAAGCGGTGCTAGGGGTGTTCTAACGCAGTACTACACGATACTAGCGAAGGGGGAAAACACCCGGGAAAGCATTCCCGGTGTTAGGCATTTTCGGACAGGCGAACCGGAGGGGGATTGTTCCATGTTCGGTATGCTAGGGATTTGTGGTGGACGAACGGACCTCGTATTCGGATTCGTCTCGAAATTCTGAGCGACTTTCATATATAAATCTTTTTCATCCGAGTTACGGATTATTATATATGATTTTTCAAAGTTTTATTAATATTCTGAAATTATTATTAATTCGAAATTAAATAACAAATTACTACGGGTACCCAGCTCTGTGTACACAGAAGTGCACCAGAGTCTGACAGGTGGGCCAAGGGGTCCCAGTTGACCAGTCAACGTTTGACTGGTCAACAGGGGATGGGGCCCCCTGTCATAGAGACATCTAACTAAATCTAGATTAGTTAGTTTAACCAGTTAATTAGTTTAACTAAAACAAGTTAATTAATTAATTAAGTAATTAATTAATTATTTTAAAATTATATTTTTTTTATTCCTTCCTTTTTTTTAAAAGGGGGCTGGGCCCGGTGGTCATTGGCCCACTTGGGCCTTAATGGGTGACGGGCTAATGGGGCGGAGCCCCGAGCGTGCGGGCGCTGCCCGCCCGAGCGATGGCTGGGGGGAAGCCGGACACGGGCGCCGGCGGCCAGGGCAGGGTGGCAGCTGGCGGGAGGAGCGCCGGGCGGGGCGGGAGGCCATGGCGGTCGGAGGCGGGGCGCCAGCGGCGGCGCGGGTCGGCGAGTAGCCGCGGGAAGGCGGCACGTGGGCGCAAGAGAGCGGCCACGCAGGGCGCCGCGCGAGGGCGAGGTTTGAGCGGCTCAGGGGCGCCAGAGCCGGAGCGGGGCGAGGCATAGTGCGGCGGGGCGTGTCGCGGCGACGGCGCAGCGGAACAGCAGCGGGCGACACAGGTGGTTGGGGGAGCGGCTTGGCGGCAGAGGCAGCGCGCGGGCGAAGGAGAGGCGCGGTCGCAGGGAGCAGCCGCAGAAGAAGCAGCAGCGGCAGCTGCTAGGCCAAGCAGTAGCAGCAGTGGCTGTCAGCAGGAGCAGGAACATCGCAGCACAGCCACGGCGCGGCGGCTAACGCACGAGGCGCACGACGGCGATGTGAGGCGCGCAGTCTGGCTAAGGCGGAGGCGGGTAGGGCGCTATTAGGGAGTGCGGTGCGCTGACAGGGGCCTGGGGAGCGGGTCGCGGCCGCGGCGAGCTCGGCCGGAGCCCGTGTGGTGCGGCGAGGAACGGACACATTTGGGCACACGGCTACGAGGCGTGAGGGAGAGAGCGAGAGAGGGGAGAGGTCACGAGGGACGGGGAGCTCACTTCCGGTGTCGAGGTACGCCAGCGAGGCTCAAGGAAGTCGAGTTGAGGAGGAGGTGAGGACGGCGGCGGAGACGGACGCGAGCGCGGTGACGCGGTGACGCGGTGACGGCGGCTTCGGGCGTCCAGATCCAGGAGGGGAACCGAGGGAGAGGAGGAGGATCGGGGAATCAAGGGTTCGGGCGCCGGGGAGGGGCGCTGGCTATATAGGTGGGGCGGCGCCGACGGATGGCCGCCACGACGATGGCCGCGGCCGTGTCGGCCATCGAGCGTGGCCACGAGGGGAGGGGAACGGGAAGATGGGGGGAATGGGGGAGCTGGGCCGGTCCAGCTCAGTCAGCGGTGCCAGCTGGGCCATGTGGCCCTGGGGAGGGGGGTTTCCCTTTTTTTGCTTTGCTTCGTTTACCTATTCACCTTTTTCTGTTTTAATTAACTGCCACCATATTTTAGTTTAATTAAAGTCCAAACTAGTTCCTAAATTTGGATCTCTAATTATGCCATTGCCACAAAGGTTTGGGCACCTACTTAAAACAGTTTAATATTTTATTAACAATAAAAGTCATTTAATTAATTATCTAAGCCACTGTTTTAATTATCAAAGGGCATTAAAACACTTTATAAGATATATAGGTTTCAACATGACAAATATCCAAAGATTATTTGCCACACATTGAACATTTTAGTTTTGACACTTTGAAAACTTTATTTGTTTGACTTATTTTAAATTTGAATTTGAATCGGTTTGAACCAAAGTGATTTCCAGCAATAGTAAAAATGATGACGTGGCATCATTAGTAGAGTATTATTGTAGCTTAATTATCCGGGCGTTACAAATCTCCTCCACTACAAGAAATCTCGTCCCGAGATTTTAGGAGGTAGAAGGAAACAAAACGGGATATTCATCACGAAGACGATCCTCGAGTTCCCAAGTGGCTTCATCTTCAGAAGGATTTGACCATGAAGTTTTTATAAATTTGATAGTTCTCTGTCGGTGTGACGTTCTGCTTGATCGAAAACGCGGACCGGACAGATTCTTCAGACTTTGAGGTAGTGTTTTCAATTCTCACAAAAGGAGAAGCGTTGCACGCCTTCAAGGGTTAAATCCGTGCTTCGGCATTTTTAACAAGATGAGCATGGTAGCTTACTATCTCATTTGAAGGATGCAGCAGATGGACGGTCTTAGTGGCGCAAATGATAGAAGCAGTATGTGTTTTCAACCATTCCATTCCCAGAATGAGGTCAATATTGGATGACTTCAAGACAATGGGAGAAACTTGGAATTCCAACCCTTCAATTTCAACGGTGACGTTGTGACTAACCATGGTGGTTCGACATTGGCCCGCAGGGGTGTGTACCACTAGCGGATTGTCCATCTCTTCGAACTTAATGCCATGCATGAATGCAAAATCTTCTGATATGAAAGAATGCGATGCTCCTGAATCGAATAAAACAGAAGCTGGTATTGAGTGAACAAGAAGAGTACCCAACACGGTAGCAGGCTGGCCTTGAGCTTCATTCAAATCAATGTGGTTAGCCTGACCACGACCGTAAGGCATGGCATTGTTGTTGCGGGACTGATTGTCACCACGGCAAGTTGGAGGAAGTGCAAGCTTGTTCTGATTCTGGTAGCAATCTCTAGCACGGTGACCTGGTTGGCCACACTTGAAGCATAGCCCATCATTTGGATGGGGAGCTGGAGCTTGGGGTGGTGCATCTTGAAGTCTCGGCTGCCCAGGTGGTGAAGGTGGCAGGCGAGGTGCAGCATGAGACTGCCTTGGTGCAGGTGCGGTTGGGTGGTACATGCTGTTGGGGATCCAGATCCTACGCTTCTGTGAAGAAGGGCCCGAAGATGAACCAGTGTCACGGTTGCCCCTGATAAATCCCTGGCATTCCTTCAGACCAGTTTCGACATGAATGGCCTTGTTCACCAAGGTGGCGAAGTCGGCAAAGTCATGTGCAAGGAGTGCGAGCTTGATATCGGCTTGGAGTCCATCACGAAACTTTTCCTGCCTACGTGCATCAGTGGCAACGTCTTCTTCAGCATAGCGGGACAAGTCAAGTAACTCTCGCTGATAAGCATCTAGAGTCTTGTTGCCTTGGGTGAGGTTATGGAACTCGCGCTTCTTCCTGTCCATAGTTCCCTGAGGAATGAAGCGGGCACAAAAGGCGGCTTGGAAATCCAGCCAAGTGATGATTGTCCCAACAGGTAGTGAACGCCTGTGGCTGTCCCACCATTGAGCAGCGGGACCTTTCAGGTAATATGCCGCGAAGGTGACATAGCTGGCAGGGGCTACACCAGCAGACTCTAGCTCGAAAGTGATATCACGGAGCCAGTCATCAGCATCAAGTGCTGAGTTGAGCTGTGGTAGATGCTTGGGTTGAGATGTGCAAAGTCGTTCAGGGTCACAGTTGTTGGCTGCTAGTTCAAGTTGGGGCGAGGAAACTGAGCCATCATTCCTTCCATGAACTAGCGGTTCAGCTCAAGCTGTTGGATCATACCAGCCATGTAATCAGGAGGTGGTGGGGCATTGCCACCACGACCACGACCAGCGGGTCTAACCATCCTGCTAACATATAAAAAGGGTAGTTCAGCATTTGAGAAATTTGCAAAGACAAGAATTATTCACTATCTATCTTGTAGAATGAACGAGGTATGACGAGTACCACATAGTAGTCAACATGACAGAGTGTGTACTATTCAAAATACTATTCTAACGAAAAAGTATGGCTCTATCCATCTTTGGGGTGAATGTGGTCACGGGATCCTAATGTTTGAGTTAGTAAATTCGTTTAACCCGAATAGAAGAGAGTTCAGAGCCCCGGAGTAAAGATCGAGGAGTAAAAGATCCTAATACCACCCAATTGGCGACGTGGGCCCGTAAGCCACACATCCATGTTAGTAAAACAGTTTTCCAAAGACTAGACTCAACTTCGCCAAGGAGTTGGAAAGGGGGATCCTTCAGGCAGTCGGCTCTGATACCAACTTGTGACACCCCCGATTTGACCGTAAACTAATCATGCACGCAAATGTGTACGACCAAGATCAGGGACTCATGGGAAGATATCACAACACAACTCTAGACACAAATTAAAATAATACAAGCTTCATATTACAAGCCAGGGGCCTCGAGGGCTCGAATACAGAAGCTCGAAAGCAACAGAGTTAGCGGAAGCAACAATATCGGAGTACAGACATAAGTTAAACAAGTTTTGCCTTAAGAAGGCTAGCACAAACATCAACGATCGAAAAGGAAAGGCCTCCTGCCTGGTACCTCCTAACTACTCCTGGTCGTCAGCTGTCTCCACGTAGTAGTAGGCTCCGTCGGGGTAGTAGTAGTAGTCGACTGGGGTGGCATCTGGCTCCTGGAATCCGCCATCTGGTTGCAACAACCAGAAAGAAGAAAGAAGGGGGAAAAGGGGGATCAAGGCAACCGTGAGTACTCATCCAAAGTACTCGAAAGTATTAGATCTATACTAAGTATGCATCAGTATCAAAGGAAAAGCTGTATATGTGGATTGAACTGCAGAATGCCAGAAGAGGATGTGACGCCCGAAGACCGACGTCCCAGAAGATTCCAGATGTTCCGGGTTCTCCCGTGTGTTTCATTTGTGTTTGTGTTATTTATTTTGCATTGCATCATGTCATTATGACATCATGTCATTAATCTTTTGCATCTCAACTTAAATAAATTGTGTGGACCTTCGGTCCATTTAAATCGAGGGAAGGATGACTTCTCTTTATAACATATCCTCCTAATATTATGGAGCTATTATAAATAAATATTCCATTTGTTTGGAATTAACCCAAACACACTTGCATATATTCCCCATGCCTTTTCTTTCTCAATTCCTTGCTTTCTAAACCTTGTCTATAATTCTTTTCCGTTGTATCGAGGCTCCTCCTAAAATCTACACTCCTTTCAAACTCCTTTAAGGCAAGCTAAATATTTTGGTTTGCACTTCCCTATTTTTTGTTGGAACCACTTTTGTTGGGTTGGTAATATTCCATAAAGCCTTACAAAAATGTTCCATCATTTATTTTCTTGTTCATGGCCTCTTTTCTTTTTAAATGTTGAACTCTCTCTATTTTTTCTGCTAAAGAAAAAAATAAGGAGAGTGATAGACCAGCTGGGCTCCCTCCGAGCCGTCTCCCGCAGTCCCGCACCACCTTGGCCCATCAAACCTCCCACCAGCCGGCCCAATTCCCTCCAGGCCCATGCCCATCCTAACCCTAGCCCGCCGCAGCGACTACTCCCTCTCTCTCGCTCTCCCTCCGCCGCCGCACGCCCCTCTCGATCTTTCTCCCCTCGCGCCCCGCTCCCTCCTCCTCCTATCGCGCCGCGCCACTCCTGTCCAGCGCCGCCGCGCACCCGCGCCACTTCCTCCCCCTGCCGAGCGCCCCGCCAGGTCGCCCGCCGAGCCCCGCAGCGCCCGCGGTCGGGGCCTCTTCCTCGCCTCCCGAGCCGCCATGGACGCGCCGCTCCAGGCCGAGCGCCCGCCTTCTTCTCCCTCGGCCTCGCCGGCCCGAACGCCGCCCCGCCAGCGCCAGCGCCGTGGTCTCCCTCCCCGCGCAGGCCTTCCTCCTAACGCCGCCTGGAGCCCCAGCGCCGCCTCGCCGCGACCCCCTCGCCTGCTCTGCCTCCGCTGCGCCAAGGCGGATCGGCCGTCTCCTGCTCCTCGCCGGTTTTTCCCTGGCGTGTCGACCGTGCCCTGCTTCCTTCCCTTGCGCCGTGCACCTCCTCTGTCTCCAGGTTCGCCTTGCTGTGTTCCTACTTTGGCCGGAGCCGCTGCGTTTTCTCTTGCTACTTCGTGCACGCGAGCACCGCTTCATAGGAGAGGTCGAGACTGCAAGTACCCACGGATGCCAAGTACCTCGACGCCCGATGCCATGGCCCGATGCTCGAACGACTACCACACCGGATTGCCGAGTACATGGATGCGCCAAGTTCCTCTCCGTCAAGTTCGACTATGGTCGAGCGTACAACTACCGTCGCCAAGTCCCGAGACCGACAAGTCCAAAGACCCAAGTACCCCTCCGATGACATGAACATCTACGAAACGAGAACGACTACACAAGACGACGCGTCAAGTACCACTATGTACGGTGCCGCGACAAGTACCTCTACGGACGAGTACAACTACCGTCGTCGAAGACCGCGTGTACCTCTTCGAACGTGAACGCCTACTTCCACTACGAATCACGAGAACGACTTCTTCCTCTATGAACTCGAACCTCTTAGTGTAGTTATTGTTACATGTCGCGCTACCCATCTTATTGTCAGCCCTCTCCTTGTTGCCCTGAAACCTCTAACCTTTGACACCTTCCTAGCAAAAACCATTGTTTGGCTATGTTACCCGCTTGCTCAGCCCCTCTTATAGCGTTGTTAGTTGCAGGTGAAGATGAAGATCGTTCCAGGTGGGAACTTGTTGTTGGAATATCACAATATGTTATATATATAATAACACACCTATATACTGGGCATGGGTGGAAGGCTTGGCCTTTTGCTCGGTGTTTTGTTCCACTCATGCCACCTTAGGCGCCGATAAACCGGCATTATGTTCCTTGATTTTGCGTTCCTTACACGATGGGTGGATGGGGACCCCTTGACAGTTCGTCTTTGAATAAACTCCTCCAGCAAGGCCCAACATTGGTTTTAATTTGCTCATAATAACAACTTAATTAATTAATTAAATTGCATAGGGAGTTAGCGCTACCCGATGATTCTTTCTACATAGCAGGGGGGGCCAGTGCTGATGGTGTTGGTCCCAAACGGGGAGTATGCGGGGCCACCACAGGGAAACTCGAGGTTTGGTTTTACTCGTATAATCGCCCATCCGGTCGTGGCCTGAGACGAGATACGCGCGGCTACTATCAGGGTGTCGACACACCGGGAGGTCTTGCTGGACTTGTTTTACCATTGTCGAAATGTCATGTGCACCGGGATACCGAGCCTGATCGGATTTTCCAGAATGGGCTTATACCTTTAAGTCGAGCCTCGACACGTAGGAGGTATAGTCCCATCCTGGGCATTACAAGTTGGTATCAGAGCCTTCTCCGACCTAGGAGCCCCCACTGATTGATCGAATCGTTGAGGGTTGAGTCTAGGCATACACTTGAAATGTTTTGAGTCTTATATATATATATCGGAGAGTAGGATTTCTTTTGCTCCTCATCTCTTATCACTCTGGTGAGGATTCCTGACGATTGCTCTTATCTCTTCTACTCTCAAAATGCACCAAAATTTTTTTAGGATCACGCGAGTATTGTTTGGATTGTTCCGATGTCTTTGTGACGAGAACATTGTTCTCGATGCCTCCTGTCATTAGGGGTTGTGGCAGTGTCCCGGGGAGTTGAGCTCCGAGGTGTTGTCGTCACAAATATATCGCATCAGTTCTGGAATACTTAAGACGGCCGAGATCGAAAACTCTCCTATGCGGTTAGTGGCAAGATAACCCCGACATCACCTAGTACTGGGGAGGTAGTTCGGGAGTATTGCCATAGCTTGTATAGTAGATGCGTTTCGAAGGTCCGAGGTAAACGGTTTCCGAAAACAACTGGTTATGTGTTGAAGGATGGATATAGCTGGATGTAGGATTAGAGTTGAGTGCGCGATGCTTCCCCTGTATCCCCAACACCTGATTGCATAACTGGAAACTTTCGGAAATTAATAGGTGGGTTCATCTAGTAGCTCGTAGGCATTCTTCCAATGAATGCATGATATGGAGTTTGGGGTTCTACATTGAGTGAAGTGGTTTTATGGGCTTGTTCCGATCGGGAGTTGCATCTTAAAGGGTCCTTGGCTATGCTGATCCGGGGATTGCAAAACCCTTTTGTAACACGTTCCATAAGCTTTCAGCACGAATATGTCGAACGAAGCTTCTATCTTGTATTTGTTCTATCTGATCCTTGTTGTTTTATTTACCTTTTGTTCTCCAACTGGCTTCTCGACAAGTTGTCGTAACTGCGGAATTCATTCGTTCAATTCTCTGTTCGGATGCTATTGTGAAGATCATGTTGCAACACATCTATCCTTTGTTTCGTTTTGATTCTGGTATTCGAGTTGCTTCGATGTCAAATGTTGATACCATACCTTCCTAATCGGTGTTCTCATATTTCTATGGGGGTGCTAATTCTTCTTGACCATCGAGATTTTCATGTTAATCCTTTTTCAACCGGTGTGCCTTCTCTTCAAGTTATTCCATACGGACGCCGTTGAGATATCTGACGATTTGTCTGTTTCATTCATCCCAAGTTGTCTGTGTTTCCCCACCCTCCCACCCTTCTTCTTCTCGGAGCAAGAAATTCTCAGATGAAGTATCCATTTTATTCATGTGATGTTTCTTCATTCTTTTCCTTCAATGTTCTTATCCGGTGATTCTCAGGAAGATGCTCAAGAGCTTCAAGTTCATCATTCTTCGTTCTCGTTTCTTCTCTGGTGGATGTAATTAAAGCTTCGGTGTTGATCATATCTCTTCCTTTTGTTTCACATGTTTTTACATGTTGTAATTTCTTATCCGAAGTCTCACTTGCTTATTCAACTCTCTAATTCTTCTCCGGAGTGTTGAAGATATCTCAGATGATTCATATTTCCATTCTTAATCCGTTCAAGCTATTTTGAGGATTATCATCTTATTCAAGCCATTTAATTCAACCGGTGCAATATCTCTTAAGCAATCTTTTTCAACGGTGATTTCTTTTGAGTGGGCCCTAACCCACAGGTCTTTTCCCAGGATCTTACCTGACTCTTCTAATTATTCCAGAGTTATTCTAAAATTCTTTTCAAAGTGTGACGTAAGTATGAATCCCATCAGTCACAGTCCTTCTCCAGGACCGCTTTCAAATTCTTTTCATCATTGGTTCAACCTTTTAATTCTTCATTACGGAGTGCCTATACAATTCATGGTGGTGTATCTCATCGTCTTCTCAGATTTTGAAGACCCGAGGACGAGTTCCTCTTGAATCCTTATTCGTTCTTCCAAGATTCGTGGTTCTAGCTTCATGCCATCCTCATTATTGTTCTGATTGTGAGGAATTCTTTTTATACCCGTCCGAAGCATTTCATGAATTCTTTCCATTGTGATCCTCCGAAGGCCATCATGTCAGAAGATTCTTTGTTCTCAGTTTTCAACTTCGCCCTCCCAATATTCTTCATTGATGCCTCTTCGTTCGTCTCCATATTGTTACGGTGTTTCGTTCAAGATTACTCTTCTGTTGTTATTGTATTAATTCGTTTGTTCTTTTCATAATCCTACCAGTGGTTCGTTGAAGAATTTACCCAAGCTTGTGCGAGATCTCTCTTAATTCTTTCCAACGAGAATAAGTAGTATGCCAAATCCGTTGCTTGTCATCAATTTAATTTGATGAAGGATAAGCATACAGTAAATCTTATTCTTTTCCCCGAAGTGATTAATCTCTTTTCCAGAGTTTGTTCATCATATCATATTCTCAGTCCTAAGTTGTTCATCTTGTTTTCCGGAGCTCCAAGTTATTTCTGTTACATCATTTCAAAGCTCCATCTAATTCATCGCAGGCCTTGAATCATATTCTTTTCATCTTTCACTTCTCATGCTTTCATTACCGGAGTTCTTCATAGTGGTTCATCAAGATTTAATTCATCCTCGAAGTATTCATCAAGATTCTTGTTGGAGCTCAAGCATTCTTCATCATGCTTTCCAAGTGCAATTCTTTCTACCTTATTGTTTGAGATGGTGTTATGTCATTCTTGACAATTCCTTCATGTTTTATGATTCACGAGTTATCAAGAATGAGATATTTAAAACCATCATTTTCCTTGTTCAGGAGATCTTTTCAATCCTTTAATTATTCGTTGGAGTAATCTTGGGTTATATTTCACCTAAAAGCTTTTCCCTAAGGATTGTTGCTAATTATGGTGCTTATAAATGACTCAAGTTCTTCATTTATCATTCCGGCGAAATAAGTTTTTCGTCTCCTTATTGATCTCAATCCAAGCAATTCGTTTCTGTAAGTGGCTGGTTGTCACCTTCCATAAGCCCACATCAAACTTATTCTTTTCGTTGTTGAATTCCAACAACTATGTTCAACCCTTCTCCGTAAGGAGGATTTTCTAATTCATTTGTGGGAGAAGTTGTCATTTTCTTCTCCATTCTTTTTCTTTCATTGATTTATATGCTATTCTTTCATTCCGGAGGCATTGTGATGTTGCCCTCTCCAAACCATCATCTCGTTTTATCGAGATGATGTTCTTCCCTTGCTTGTCTATTTAACCGGAATGTCATGCCATCAATTCAAGTTCCGTCTTTTATCTAGCTTTTCCTCTCTTTTCAATCGGAGTGCTGTCTGAGTCTTTCTTACCCCTTGTGCCATTCTTTCAATTGTTTCGGAGGCAATATGATGTTGATTTCATCAAGTATCATTCCATCTCCTCAAGTTCATGTTCAATTCCTTCCATTTTCAGACGGAGTGCTGTCCAAATTCTGTCTTTCTTATTCCTTGACTATACCATTGCAGATTCATATCCTTTTGGTTCGTAAGCTCTTGTTTCATGTCTTTCAACCTTCAAGGTTCTCATTGTGTTCCTTGTTCCTCCTTTTACCGGAGTGTTTTCATCTTCGTCCATCTATGTTGCATTGTTCTTCCAACTTCTTTAACCTCTCAAGGTTCGTGGTTTCACTCGTTGTCAAAGAAGCAACTTTGTTTTACCTCTTCCTTTTCCGTTTTATCCGGTGCCATCTCTAGGATCTCGGGTCGAGATCCTCTGTTAGTGTGGGAGAGTTGTGACGCCCGAAGACCGACGTCCCAGAAGATTCCAGATGTTCCGGGTTCTCCCGTGTGTTTCATTTGTGTTTGTGTTATTTATTTTGCATTGCATGATGTCATCATGCCATCATGTCATTAATCTTTTGCATCTCAACTTAAAAAAATTGTGTGGACCTTCCGACCATTTAAATCGAGGGAAGGATGACTTCTCTTTATAACATATCCTCCTAATATTATGGAGCTATTATAAATAAATATTCCATTTGTTTTGAATTAACCCAAACACACTTGCATATATTCCCCATGCCTTTTCTTTCTCAATTCCTTGCTTTTTAAACCTTGTCTATAATTCTTTTCCGTTGTATCGAGGCTCCTCCTAAAATCTAGACTCCTTTCAAACTCCTTTAAGGCAAGCTAAATATTTTGGTTTGCACTTCCCTATTTTTTGTTGGAACCACTTTTTTGCGTTGGTAATATTCCATAAAGCCTTACAAAAATGTTCCATCGTTTATTTTCTTGTTCATGGCCTCTTTTCTTTTTAAATGTTGAACTCTCTCTATTTTTTTCTGCTAAAGAAAAAAATAAGGAGAGTGATAGACCAGCTGGGCTCCCTCCCAGCCGTCTCCCGCAGTCCAGCACCACCTTGGCCCAACAAACCTCCCACCAGCCGGCCCAATTCCCTCCAAGCCCATGCCCATCCTAACCCTAGCCCGCCGCAGCGACTACTCCCTCTCTCTCGCTCTCCCTCCGCCGCTGCACGCCCCTCTCGATCTTGCTCCCCTCGCGCCCCGCTCCCTCCTCCTCATATCGCGCCGCGCCCCTCCTCTCCAGCGCCGCCGCGCGCCCGCGCCACTTCCTTCCCCTGCCAAGCGCCCCGCCAGGTCGCCCGCCGAGCTCCGCAGCGCCCGCGGTCGGGGGCCTCTTCCTCGCCTCCCGAGCCGCCATGGACGCGCCGCTCCAGGCCGAGCGCCCGCCTTCTTCTCCCTCAGCCTCGCCGGCCCGAACGCCGCCCCGCCAGCGCCAGTGCCGTGGTCTCCATCCTCGTGCAGGCCTTCCTCCTAACGCCGCCTGGAGCCCCAGCGCCGCCTCGCCGCGACCCCCTCGTCTGCTCTGCCTCCGCTGCGCCAAGGCGGATCGGCCGTCTCCTGCTCCTCGCTGGTTTTTCCCTGGCGTGTCGACCGTGCCCTGCTTCCTTCCCTTGCGCCGTGCACCTCCTCTGTCTCCAGGTTCGCCTTGCTGCGTTCCTACTTTGGCCGGAGCCGCAGTGTTTTCTCTTGCTGCTTCGTGCACGCGAGCACCGCTTCATAGGAGAGGTCGACACTGCAAGTACCCACGGATGCCAAGTACCTCGACGCCCGACGCCGTGGCCCGATACCCGAACGACTACCACACCGGAATGCCGAGTACATGGATGCGCCAAGTTCCTCTCCGTCAAGTTCGACTACGGTCGAGCTTACAACTACCGTCGCCAAGTCCCGAGACCGACATGTCCGAAGACCCAAGTACCCCTCCGATGACATGAACATCTACGAAACGAGAACGACTACACAAGACGAAGCATCAAGTACCACTACGTCCGGTGCCGCGACAAGTACCTCTACGGACGAGTACAACTACCATCGTCGAAGACCGCGTGTACCTCTTCGAACGTGAACGCCTACTTCCACTACGAATCGCGAGAACGACTTCTTCCTCTACGAACTCGAACCGCTTCGAGAACGAACGTTCCGAAGGTATAACCCCGAGACGATGACCCGTGGATGAATGCTTGTGTTGTATGAGATGTTTCCCTTGTGTGCACCGTGCCCGTTTAGTCTTTTGTCATGCTCCTCGGTTGCCTCGTCGCCGACTCGTGGGAACCCGGTGACGGGATCACCCCACCTTTTCATCTTGTTCGACTCACTCACGCCACCTTTCTTTTGCACCGGTCTCTCAACGAGTTACCGGAACCGAGATGTTGCCGTTGCATCATTTTCGGATCGTTGCCGTGGCACCCTTTCCTTCCACCACGGTGACAATACTTCATATCTCTTCATGTTCACTTTTAATAAAAATTGCATAAACTTGATCATGTCATCCGCATCATGTTAACAACATTAAAAATGTGTGATTGTCGTTTGCTTAAAAATTGCTAAACATGCTCATGGGGATTTCCCGGAATTGTTGTTGTTATTTTCCGGCCTCATTTAAATTGCCTAGATAGGTAGTTTACTTTTGATTCACCTCTTGCTATGTTAAAAACATTTAACCTTGTCTTGTAAATAAACGAGAGTCAACTAAATAAATAACATGTGGTGTTTCGTCAATATGCAACTCGTTGCATATTGAGCTCCACTTAACTTGTAGTTTTGTTTGTGCACATTGCCATGCCATGCATATTTAAACCGGACATGCATCATACTTGGATGTGCATCGTATGCCATGTTTATGCTTGTGTGTTTACCGTGTTGCATGTTCCTTTCCGGTTTGCTTCCCTCGTTAGCTTCGGGTTCGTTCCGGAGTTGTGAGGTTCCTTTCGACTACTTCATGGACCCGTTCTTCTCCCTTGCGGAATCCCAGACAAGATGATCATACCCTTGGATACCTTTAGTACCATTGCCATGCTTAGTTGTCTCGATGCTATCGTTACTTGTCGCGCTACTCATCTTTTATGTCAGCCTCTCCTTGTTGCCATGAAACATCTAACCTTTGACACCTTCCTAGCAAAACACTGTTTGGCTATGTTACCCGCTTGCTCAGCCCCTCTTATAGCGTTGTTAGTTGCAGGTGAAGATGAAGATCGTTCCAGGAGGGAACTTGTTGTTGGAATATCACAATATGTTATATATATATATAATAACACACCTATATACTGGGCATGGGCGGAAGGCTTGGCTCGGTGTTTTGTTCCAGTCATGCCACCTTAGGCGCCGATAAACCGGCATTATGTTCCTTGATTTTGCGTTCCTTACACGATGGGTGGATGGGCACCCCTTGACAGTTCGTCTTTGAATAAAACTCCTCCAGCAAGGCCCAACATTGGTTTTAATTTGCTCATAATAACAACTTAATTAATTAATTAAATTGCATAGGGAGTTAGCGCTACCCGAGGATTCTTTCTACATAGCAGGGGGGCCAGTGCTGATGGTGTTGGTCCCAAACAGGGAGTATGCGGGGCCACCACAGGGAAACTCGAGGTTTGGTTTTACTCGTATAATCGCCCATCCGGTCGTGGCCTGAGACGAGATATGCGCGGCTACTATCAGGGTGTCGACACACTGGGAGGTCTTGCTGGACTTGTTTTACCATTGTCGAAATGTCTTGTGCACCGGGATACCGAGCCTGATCGGATTTCCCTAACATAAGGGGTGATGATATTATATTTATCACTTCAGCTAATCGAGAGAGCTTGTGATGGGCTAAGTTGGGACACCCCTGCAGGGTTATAATCTTTCGAAATCCATGCCCGCGATTATGTGGCAGATTGGAATTTGTTAATGTCCGGTTGTAGAAAACTTGACAGAGGATCCGAAGTAAAACACACAACTGTGTGAGTAACCGTGACTGTCTCTTTTCACTTTGAGAAGAGAACACGGTGGGGTTATGTTTGACTCGTAGGTAGTTCGGGATCTTTAGCGATCACTACTAGTTTGCGACCGTTTGCGTAGATGCTCATCTTATTCTTGTACTCGTAAGCTAGCCACCATATTATGCTTAGCCGCTGCTGCAACCTCACCACTTTACCTCTTCCTACCCATAAAGCTTTGCTAGTCTTGATACCCATGGTTATGGGATTGTTGAGTCCTCGTGGCTCACATATACTACAACACCAGATGCAGGTTCAGCCGAGAATGATGCAGGAGCTGGTTCAAGTACTTCCCTGGGAGTTCCATGAAGAGAGTGGCCGTATGCTTGTGACGTTTTTCGACGATCAGTAGTGGTTTCTACTAGGGGCGATTCGGACCTGTGGCTTTATGTTTTCTTATCTTTCTTTTGGATCTTCGCCCGTAGTCGGGTTGTGATGTTTTGAATGATGTTTTGCTGATGTAATGTATTGTGTGAAGTGGCGATTGTAAGCCAACTATCTCCTTTTGCAATTTCATCCCTATTTTTACATGAGTCGTGCAAAGATACCAAACTTGAGATCATTCCAGAATGGGCTTATACCTTTAAGTCGTGCCTCGACACGTAGGAGGTATAGTCCCATCCTGGGCATTACAGAGGAAGGGAAAGGCTAGCCTATCGAAGACTAGCATCTTCAAGCATCTTCTGGAAACACCATCTTGAAGCAGTAGAAGGAAGTACATAATAGCAGTTTATAATTAACAAGCATGTTGTAGTATTAACGGCCTAGAGATCCTACCTCGACTGCCTGCGAGAAAGTAATCTCGCAGCCACATATCCATCACATATCTCAAGTATCCATTTCTAGTTATAATAGATCAGGATATAAGACTGAACATCCGTTACCGTGGACACAGCTATTCGAATAGATAACTTCCCTGTAGGGGTGCACCACGTTACCCTCACGCTCGATCACCTCTGGCCGGACACACCTTGCTGGGTCAATGCCCGGCCTCGGAAGATCAACACGTCCCAGCCCTGCCTAGGCTCAGCAGATAGGTCCCCGCCGGTCTACATCCTAAGCACTCCGGGGTCATGGGCCATCGCTCGTTGCACTCCGGAACGTTGCGCGCAGGGCGATCCAGGCCACCTCCACTGGGGCGCCGACTAGGCCGTGCCGCAATGCTGAACTAGACGTCTGACAAAGCTTCGGCTGATACCACGACGCCGAGGCCCATAACTATTCTCGCATGGCGGTTAGTGCGTAAAGGCCAGAGGCCAACTCAGGACAAATACCCAAATCTATTAGTGCATTATTGACAAAAGTGACGGCTGTCGGGACAAGCCCGGAGCTATCACCCCTCCTGGGTGATACCGCTAAACAGCCAGCCGCCACCGTAAGAACTCTCGCGGGTGCTCACCGGGCCCACCCGCCTTTCTCAAAGGTCTCAAGTAAAGTCCATGTGACTGTGTGTCCAAAACATCAAGGTGGAAAACCCGAGGAATCACCCTCGGCGAATTCCACTCAATGTGTCCTCAAGGCGAACTATGAGGAATCACCCCCGAGGTTCACACTTGAGGGGTTGCACGACAGAGTCGTAGCAGGAATGGAGAAAGAGGAATCACCCTCGATGACCACGACCGAATAGCTACACTACAGAGTTATCATCATGAGTGCGTTATGAGGTTTCACCCTCGGCACCCGATAGTACCTCTGCAGAGTTGAGCAACAAAGGGGGTGTGATGTGATGTGAAGTGTCGGGCTCCGGTCTTCAATCATGATGCTCGCGTCGTCGATGATGAAGCAATGGCAACAAGGACAGTCGGGCTCTAGTCTTCGATCACGTTGCTCGAGTCGTCGATGATGAAGTAGGGGCAACAAGGACAAGGTGGGGTCAATGATGGTTCACTATCCAATCTATACTAAGTAGTTTAGCATGGCATGGTAGGTAACAATAACAGGTACAAAAGCAGGCTATGCATCAGAATAGGATCAAACAATAACAGTAGCAAAATCTAATGCAAGCATAAGAGAGAATGGAATGGGTGATATCGGGATGATCAAAGGGGGGCTTGCCTGGAAGCTCCGCTGAAAGAGAAGAAGAGTCATCGTCGACGTAGTCGATCACCAGGGCATCAACAGGAGTCTCGGGGTCTACCGGAGAGAAGAGGGGGGGAGAAACAATAAATACATAGCACACAGTTGCATGACATGACAAAAAGCTGTGCTAGGGGTGTTCTAACGCAGTACTACATGATACTGGCGAAGGCGAAGGGGGAAAACACCCGGGAAAGCATTCCCGATGTTAGGCAATTTCGGACAGGCGAACTGGAGGGGGATTGTTCCATGTTCGGTATGCTAGGGATTTGTGGTGGACGAACGGACCGCGTATTCGGATTCGTCTCGAAATTCTGAGCGACTTTCATATATAAATCTTTTTCATCCGAGTTACGGATTATTTTATATGATTTTTCAAAGTTTTATTAATATTCTGAAATTATTATTAATTCGAAATTAAATAATAAATTGCTACGGGTACCTAGCTCTGTGTACACAGAAGTGCACCAGAGTCTGACAGGTGGGCCAGGGGGTCCCAGTTGACCAGTCAACGTTTGACTGGTCAACAGGGGGTGGGGCCCCCCTATCATAGAGACATCTAACTAAATCTAGATTAGTTAGTTTAACCAGTTAATTCGTTTAACTAAAACATTTTAATTAAGTTAATTAATTAATTATTTTAAAATTATATATTTTTTATTCCTTCCTTTTTTTAAAAGGGGGCTCGGCCCAGTGGTCATTGGCCCACTTGGGCCTTAATGGGTGATGGGCTAATGGGGCGGAGCCCCGAGCGTGCGGGCGCTGCCCGCCCGAGCGATGGCTGGGGGGAAGCCGGACATGGGCGCTGGCGGCCAGGGCAGGGTGGCAGCTGGTGGGAGGAGCGTCGGGCGGGGCGGGAGGCCATGGCGGCCGGAGGCGGGGCGCCAGCGACGGCGCGGGTCGGCGAGTAGCCGCGGGGAGGCGGCGCGTGGGCGCAAGAGAGCGGCCACGCAGGGCGCCGCGCGAGGGTGGTGTTTGAGCGGCTCAGGGGCGCCGGAGCCGGAGCGGGGCGAGGCACGGTGCGGCGGGGCGTGTCGCGGCGACAGCGCAGCGGAACAGCAGCGGGTGACACAGGTGGTTGGGGGAGCGGCTTGGCGGCAGAGGCAGCGCGCGGGCGAAGAAGAGGCGCGATCACAGGGAGCAGCCGCAGAAGAAGCAGCAGCGGCAGCTGCTAGGCCAAGCAGCAGCAGCAGTGGCTGCCAGTAGGAGCAGCAACAGCGCAACACAGCCACGGCGCGGCGGCTAACGCACGAGGCGCACACGACGATGTGAGGCGCGCAACCTGGCTAAGGCGGACGCGGGCAGGGCGCTATTAGGGAGTGCGGTGTGCGGACAGGGGCCTGGGGGGTGAGTCGCGGCCGCGGCGAGCTCGGCCAGAGCCCGTGTGGTGCGGCGAGGAACGGACACATTTGGGCACGCGGCTACGGGGCGTGAGGGAGAGAGGGAGAGAGGGGAGAGGTCACGAGGGACGGGGAGCTCACTTCCGGTGTCGAGGTACGTCGGCGAGGCTCGAGGAAGCCGAGTTGAGGAGGAGGTGAGGATGGCGGCGGAGACGGACGGCGAGCGCGATGACGCGGTGACGGCGGCTTCGGGCGTCCAGATCCAGGAGGGGAACCGAGGGAGAGGAGGAGGATCGAGGAATCTAGGGTTCGGGCGCCGGGGAGGGGCGCCGACTATATAGGTGGGGCGGCGCCGACGGATGGCCGCCACGGCGATGGCCGCGGCCGTGTCGGCCATCGGGCGTGGCCACGAGGGGAGGGGAACAGGAAGATGGGGGGAATGGGGAGCTGGGCCGGTCCAGTTCAGCCAGCGGGGCCAGCTGGGCTATCTGGCCCAGGGGAGGGGGGTTTCCCTTTTTTGTTTTGCTTCTTTTACCTATTCACCTTTTTCTGTTTTAATTAACTGCCACCATATTTTAGTTTAATTAAAGTCCAAACTAGTTCCTAAATTTGGATCTCTAATTATGCCATTGTCACAAAGGTTTGGGCACCTACTTAAAACAGTTTAATATTTTATTAACCATAAAAGTCATTTAATTAATTATCTAAGCCACTGTTTTAATTATCAAAGGGCATTAAAACACTTTATAAGATATAGGTTTCAACATGACAAATATCCAAAGATTATTTGCCACACATTGAACATTTTAGTTTTGACACTTCGAAAACTTTATTTGTTTGACTTATTTTAAATTTGAATTTGAACCGGTTTGAACCAAATTGATTTCCAACAACAGTAAAAATGATGACATGGCATCATTAGCAGAGTATTACTGTAGCTTAATTATCCGGGTGTTACATGAGTCTTTAAGGATTTGAGAACACTTGATGTATGTCTTGCATGTGCTTATCTATGGTGACAATGGGATATCACGTGATCTACTTGATGTATGTTTTGGTGATCAACCAGCGGGTTCCGTGACCTTGGGAATCTATGCATAGGGGTTGGCACATGTTTTCGTCTTGACTCTCCGGTAGAAACTTTGGGGCACTCTTTGAAGTTCTTTGTGTTGGTTGAATAGATGAATCTAAGATTGTGTGATGCATATCGTATAATCTTTCCCACGGATACTTGAGGTGACAATGGAGTATCTAGGTGACAATAGGGTTTTGGTTGATTTGTATCTTAAGGTGTTATTCTAGTACGAACTCTACGATAGATCGAACGAAAATAATAGATTCGTGTTATTTTACTACGGACTCTTGAATAGATCGATCAGAAAGAATTACTTTGAGGTGGTTTCGTACCCTACCATAATCTCTTCGTTTGTTCTCCCTTATTAGTTACTTTGGTGTGACTCTTTGTTGCATGTTGAGGGCTAGTAATATGATCCAATTATGTTATCCTTGTTGAGAGAACTTCCACTAGTGAAAGTATGAACCCTAGGCCTTGTTTCCTAACATTGCAACGTCTATGCTCACTTTTATCACTTGCTATCTTGCTGTTTTTATATTTCCATATTACAAAAACCTATATCTACCATCCATATTGCACTTGTATCACCATCTCTTCGCCGAACTAGTGCACCTATACAATTTACCATTGTATTGGGTGTGTTGGGGACACAAGAAACTCTTTGTTATTTGGTTGCAGGGTTGTTTGAGAGAGACCATCTTCATCCTATGCCTCCCACGGATTGATAAACCTTAGGTCATCCACTTGAGGGAAATTTGCTACTGTCCTACAAACCTCTGCACTTGGAGGCCCAACAACGTCTATAAGAAGAAGGTTGCGTAGTAGACATCAAGCATGGATGAAGCCGCCGTCATTCGTGATGGTCATGAATGTGCGGTCGTTGTCAGCCTGCATTTGTAGCATTGTTTCTATTTCACTGTTAGACAGTTGATATTTGAGGTAGAACTGCCCCGAGGTACGAAGGACATCTTGATAGATGATTTTCCGCAAACTCCGACTGGATGCGAAAGAATTCTTGTCTGATGTCCTCGTCCTGGATTGCCGACAAGCGTGCGACCCATTCTTTGAGATCATTTGGTAGCATAAGGTGATTATGGTTCCGTACGATCGCCCGCATGTGATGGAGGGCGTAGTAGGCATCCTTCTGACTGTCAGGCGGCTCCTTGACGCAGGGGGGCGTCGTTACGTGGGTGAACACGTGCTTGTCGTACCTACAAATTGGCCTCCTGAAGGTGCCTCCAGATTTGGCGTAGCCGGGGAGAGTAACATCAAGAACTTTTTTCAAATTTGTGTCGTCTTTCTTCGACTGACGGTCCGAGTCGAAATACGTGGCCATGGAATATTTCGGGCTTAAGAGGACGCGTGTGCAATGTGTGTCACTGCACAAAACACGGAATGTTAGAAAAAAAAGAACGATTGAAATCTAAGAAATCATATGTTACAGGGCGGTGAGGGGATGACTTACTCGGAAAAGTAAGGCACGAGGAAGTTATCCTTATCTGGGTTCGCCAGAATGATGCCTTCGAGGTATGAACTCATGACTTGTCGGTCCCCAGCGCTGCCCAAGATCTTGGCACGCATGTAGAAGGGGTCGACTATCACAATGTCCGGGGTCTCGTCTCTAATGATCCGCATCTCCATACTGAGCGAAAATAGCCGAATGAAGGTGTAGTTGAAGGAAATATGCCCTAGAGGCAATAATAAAGTTGTTATTTATATTTCCTTATATCATGATAAATGTTTATTATTCATGCTAGAATTGTATTAATCGGAAACTTAGTACATGTGTGAATACATAGACAAAACAGAGTGTCCCTAGTATGCCTCTACTAGACTAGCTCATTGATCAAAGATGGTTATGTTTCCTAACCATAGACATGAGTTGTCATTTGATCAACGGGATCACATCATTAGGAGAATGATGTGATGGACTAGACCCATCCGTTAGCATAGCACTTTGATCGTTTAGTTTTACTGCTATTGCTTTCTTCATGGCTTATACATGTTCCTATGACTATGAGATTATGCAACTCCCGAATACCGTAGGAACACCTTGTGTGCTATCAAACGTCACAACGTAACTGGGTGATCATAAAGATGCTCTACAGGTGTCTCCGAAAGTATTCGTGGTGTTGGCATAGATCAAGATTAGGATTTGTCACTCCGAAGTGTCGGAGAGGTATATCTGGGCCCTCTCGGTAACACACATCATAATAAGCCTTGCAAGCAAAAGACTAATGAGTTAGTCACGAGATGATGTGTTACGGAACGAGTAAAGAGACTTGCCGGTAACAAGATTGAACTAGGTATAGAGATACCGACGATCGAATCTCGGGCAAGTAACATACCGATGACAAAAGGAAAAACGTATGTTGTTATGCGTTTTGACCGATAAAAGATCTTCGTAGAATATGTAGGAGCCAATATGAACATCCAGGTTCCGCTATTGCTTATTGACCGGAGATGAGTCTCGGTCATGTCTACATAGTTCTCGAACCCGTAGGGTCCGCACGCTTAACGTTTGATGACGATCGGTATTATGAGTTTATGAGTTTTGATGTACAGAAGGTAGTTCGGAGTCCCGGATGAGATCACGGACATGACGAGGAGTCTCGGAATGTCCGAGACATAAAGATTGATATATTGGACGACTATATTCGGACACCGGAAGTGTTCCGGAAAAGTTTTGGATTTAACTGGATTGCCGGAGGGGGTTACCGGAACCCCCTACGAGGGGGGATGGTCCATAGTGGGCCTTCAGGAAAGGAGAGAGGCAGCCCACAGAGGCTGGCCGGCGCCCCACCAGGGGATCCTAGTTGGACTATGATTGGGGGGCGCCACCTCTCCCTCCTTTTTCCTTTCCCTCTCTTCCTTCTTGGTGGACTCCTACTAGGAATAGGATTGCAATCCTATTCCTAGTAGGATTGCCCTAGCCGCACCATAGGAGGCCGGCCGGCCCTCCTCCCTTGATCCTTTATATACGGGGGCAGGGGGGCACCCAAAGACACACAAGTTGGATTGTTCCAGCCGTGTGCGGTGCCCCCCTCCCCAGAAACACACCTCGGTCATACCGTCGCGGTGCTTAGGCGAAGCCCTGCGCCGGTGAATACATCATATCCGTCACCACGCCGTCGTGCTGACGAAACTCTCCCGTGAAGCTCAACTGGATCAAGAGCTCGTGGGACGTCATCAAGCTGAACATGTGCTGAACGCGGAGGTGTCGTACGTTCGGTGCTTGATCGGTTGAATCGCGAAGAAGTTCGACTACATCAACCGCGTCACTTGACGCTTCCGCTTCCGGTCTATGAGGGTACGTAGACACACTCTTCCCTCTCGTTGCTATGCATCTGGTAGATAGATCTTCCGTGATCATAGGAAAATTTTAAAATACTACGTTCCCCAACAGTGGCATCAGAGCCAGGTCTATGCGTAGATGATATGCACGAGTAGAACACAATGAGTTGTGGGCGATACTAGTCATACTGCTTACCAGCATGTCATACTTTGCTTCGGCGGTATTGTGAGATGAAGCGGCCCGGACCGACATTACGCGTACGCTTACGCGAGACTGGTTTCACCGTTACGAGCACTCGTTGCTTAAAGGTGACTGGCGGGTGTCTGTCTCTCTCACTTTAGCTGAATCAAGTGTGGCTACGCCCGGTCCTTGTGAAGGTTAAAACAACACATACTTGACGAAACATCGTTGTGGTTTTGTATGCGTAGGTAAGAACGGTTTTTGCTAAGCCCGTAGCAGCCACGTAAAACTTGCAACAACAAAGTAGAGGACGTCTAACTTGTTTTTGTAGGGCATGTTGTGATGTGATATGGTCAAGACATGATGAGTTATACGGTTTTGTATGAGATGATCATGTTTAGTAATGTTATCGACAACTGGCAGGAGCCATATGGTTGTCGCTTTATTGTATGAAATGCAATCGCCATGTAATTGCTTTACTTTATCACTAAGCGGTAGCGATAGTCGTAGAAGCAATAGTTGGCGAGACGACAACGATGCTACAATGGAGATCAAGGTGTCGCGCCGGTGACGAAGGTGATCATGACGGTGCTTTGGAGATGGAGATCAAAAGCACAAGATGATGATGGCCATATCATGTCACATATTTTGATTGCATGTGATGTTTATCTTATTATGCTTCTTATTTTGCTTAGAACGACGGTAGCATTATAAGATGATCCCTTACTAAATTTCAAGGTATAAGTGTTCTCCCTGAGTATGCACCGTTGCGAAAGTTCGTCGTGCCGAGACACCACGTGATGATCGGGTGTGATAAGCTCTACGTTCAAATACAACGGGTGTAAGCCAGTTTTGCACACGCAGAATACTCAGGTTAAACTTGACGAGCCTAGCATATACAGATATGGCCTCGAAACACTGGAGACCGAAAGGTCGAGCGTGAATCATATAGTAGATATGATCAACATAAGATGTTCACCATTGAAACTACTCCATCTCACGTGATGATCGGACATGGTTTAGTTGATTTGGATCACGTGATCATTTAGATGACCGGAGGGATGTCTATCTAAGTGGGAGTTCTTAAGTAATATGATTAATTTGAACTTTAATTTATCATGAACTTAGTCCTGGTACTATTAGCATATCTATGTTGTAGATCAATAGCTCGCGATGTTACTCCACATTTATTTTCTTATATGTTCCTAGAGAAAACTAAGTTGAAAGATGTTAGTAGCAATGATGCGAAATTGTTCCGTGATCTGAGGGTTATCCTCATTGCTGCATAGAAGAATTATGTCCTTATGCACCGCTAGGTGACAGACCTATTGCAGGAGCAGATGTAGACGTTATGAACGTTTTGACAAAAGCTTAGTATGATGACTACTTGATAGTTTAAAGTGCACCATGCTTTAAGGCTGAGAACCGGGACTTCAAAAACGTTTTGAACGCCATGGAGCATATAAGATGTTCCAAGAGTTGAAATTAGTATTTCATACTCATGCCCGTGTCGAGAGGTATAAGACTTCTGACAGTACTTTGCCTACAAGATGGAGGAGAATAGCTCAACCAGTGAGCATGTGCTCAGATTGTCTGGGTACTACAATTACTTGAATCAAGTGGGAGTTAATCTTCCAGATAAGATAGTAATTGACAAAGTTCTCTAGTCACTATCACCAAGTTAGTAGAACTTCGTGATGAACTATAATATGCAAGGGATGACGAAGGTAATTCCCGAGCTCTTCGCAATGCTGAAATCGGCGAAGGTAGAAATCAAGAAAGAACATCAAGTGTTGATGGTTAATAAGACCACTTGTTTCAAGTAAAGGGCAAAGGGATAGAAGGGGAACTTCAAGAAGAATGAAAAGCAAGTTGTCACTCCCATGAAGAAACCCAAAGCTAAACTCAAGCCTGAAACTAAGTGCTTGTACTGCAAAGGAAATGGTCACCGGAAGTGGAACTGCCCTAGATACTTGGCGGATAAGAAGGATGGCAAAGTGAACAAAGGTATATTTGATATACAGATTATTGATGTGTATTTTACTAGTGTTCATAGCAACCCCTCGGTATTTGATACTGGTTCAGTTGCTAAAGAGTAGTAACTTGAAATGGGAGTTGCATAATGAACAGAAACTAGTTAAAGGATGAAGTGACGATGTGTATTGGAAGCAGTTCCAAGATTGATATGATCATCATCGACACTCCCTATACTTTCGGGATTAGTGTTGAACCTAAATAAGTGTTATTTGGTGTTTGTGTTGAGCATGAATATGATTTGATCATGTTTATTGCAATACGGTTATTCATGTAAGTTAGAGAATAATTGTTGTTCTGTTTACATGAATAAAACCTTCTATGGTCATACACCCAATGAAAATAGTTTGTTGGATCTCGATCGTGTGATACACATATTCATAATATTGAAGCCAAAAGATGCAAGGTTAATAATGATAGTGCAACTTATTTGTGGGACTGCCGTTTAGGTCATATTGGTGTAAAGTGCATGAAGAAACTCCATAGTGTTGGATTTTTGGAATCACTTGATTATGAATCACTTGGTGCTTGCAAACCATGCCTCATGGGCAAGATGACTAAAACTCCGTTCTCCGGAACAATGGAGCGAGCAACAGATTTGTTGGAGATCATACATACAGATGTATGTGGACCAATGAGTGTTGAAGCTCGCGGCAGGTATCGTTATTTTCTGACCTTCACTGATGATTTGAACAGATATGGGTATATCTACTTAATGAAGCACAAGTCTGAAACATTTGAAAAGTTCAAAGAATTTCAGAGTGAAGTGGAGAATCATCGTAACAAGAAAAATAAGAGTTTATACGATATGATCGTAGAGGTAAAATATTTGAGTTAGCGAGTTTGGCCTTCAGTAAAAACAATGTGAAATAGTTTCACTACTCACGCCACCTGGAACACCATAGTGTAATGGTGTGTCCGAACGTCATTACCGTACTTTATTAGATATGGTGCGATTGATGATGTCTCTTACCGATCTACCACTATTGCTTTTGGGGTTATGCATTAGAGACAGCTACATTCACGTTAAATAGGGCACCATCTAAATCCGTGGAGATGACACCGTATGAACTGTGGTTTGACGAGAAACCTAAGCTGTCATTTTTTAAAGTTTGGGACTGCGATGCTTATGTGAAAAAGTTTCAACATGATAAGCTCGAACCCAAATCGGAGAAGTAAATCTTCATAGGATACCCAAAAGAAACTGTTGGGTACACCTTCTATCACAGATCCAAAGGCAAGGTCTTTGTTGCTAAGAGTGGATCCTTTATAGAGAAGGAGTTTCTCTCGAAAGAAGTGAGTGGGAGGAAAGTAGAACTTGATGAGGTAATTGTACCTTCTCCCGGATTGGAAAGTAGTACATCACAGAAAATTGTTCTAGTGATTCCTACACCAATCAGTGAGGAAGTTAATGATGATGATCATGAAACTTCGGATCAAGTTTCTGCTGAACGTCGTAGATCAACCAGAGTACGTTCCGCACCAGAGTGGTACGGCAACCCAGTTCTGGAAATCATGTTACTAGACCATGATGAACCTGCGAACTATGAGGAAGCGATGATGAGCCCAGATTCCGCAAAATGGCTTGAGGCCATGAAATCTGAGATGGGATCCATGTATGAGAACAAAGTGTGGACTTTGGTTGACTTGCCCGATGATCGGCAGGCCATTGAAAATAAATGAATCCTCAAGAGGAAGACCGACGCAGACGGTAATGTTACTGTTTACAAAGCTCGACTTGTTGCGAAAGGGTTTCGACAAGTTCAAGGAGTTGACTACGATGAGACTTTCTCACCTGTAGCGATGCTTAAGTCTGTCTGAATCATGTTAGCAATTGCCGCATTTTATGATTATGAAATCTGGCAAATGGATGTCAAAACTGCATTCCTGAATGGATATCTCAAAGAAGAGTTGTATGTGATGCAACCAGAAGGTTTTGTCGATCCAAAAGGTGCTAACAAAGCATGCAAGCTCCAGCGATCCATCTATGGACTGGTGCAAGCATCTCGGAGTTGGAATATACGCTTTGATGAGGTGATCAAAGCATATGGTTTTATACAGACTTTTGGAGAAGCCTGTATTTACAAGAAAGTGAGTGGGAGCACTACAACCTTTCTGATAAGTATATGTGAATGACATATTGTCGATCAGAAATGATGTAGAATTTTCTGGAAAGCATAAAGGAGTGTTTGAAAGGAGTTTTTCAAAGAAAGACCTTGGTGAAGCTGCTTACATATTGGGCATCAAGATCTATAGAGATAGATCAAGACGCTTGATAAGACTTTCGATGAGTACATACCTTGATAAGATTTTGAAGTAGTTCAAAATGGATTAGTCAAAGAAGGAGTTCTTGCCTGACTTGTAAGGTGTGAAGTTGAGTAAGACTCAAAGCCAGACCACGGCAGAAAAATAGAGAGAGAATGAAAGTCATTCCCTATGCCTCCGCCATAGGTTCTATAAAGTATGCCATGCTGTGTACCAAACATGTTGTGTACCTTGCCATGAGTTTGTCAAGGGGGTACAATAGTGATCCAGGAGTAGATCACTGTACAGCGGTCAAAATTATCCTTAGTAACTGGATGACTAAGGAAATGTTTCTCGATTATGGAGGTTATAAAGAGTTCGTCGTAAAGGGTTACGCCGATGCAAGCTTTGACACTAAATCCAGATGACTCTAAGTATCAATCTGGATGCGTATTGAAAGTGGGAGCAATTAGCTAGAGTAGCTCTATGCAGAGCATTGTATACATAGAAATTTGCTAAATACATACGGATCTGAATGTGACAGACCCGTTGACTAAACTTCTCTCACAAGCAAAACATGATCACACCTTATTACTCTTGGGTATTAATCACATAGCGATGTGAACTAGATTATTGACTCTATTAAACCCTTTGGGTGTTGGTCACATGGCGATGTGAACTATGGGTGTTATTCACATAACGATGTGAACTATCAGTATTAAATCACATGGCGATGTGAGCTAGATTATTGACTCTAGTGCAAGTGGGAGACTGAAGGAAATATGCCCTAGAGGCAATAATAAAGTTGTAATTTATATTTCCTTATATCATGATAAATGTTTATTATTCATGCTAGAATTTTATTAACCGGAAACTTAGTACATGTGTGAATACATAGACAAAACAGAGTGTCCCTAGTATGCCTCTACTAGACTAGCTCATTGATCAAAGATGGTTATGTTTCCTAACCATAGACATGAGTTGTCATTTGATCAACGGGATCACATCATTAGGAGAATGATGTGATGGACTAGACCCATCCGTTAGCATAGCACTTTGATCGTTTAGTTTTACTGCTATTGCTTTCTTCATGGCTTATACATGTTCCTATGACTATGAGATTATGCAACTCCCGAATACCGTAGGAACACCTTGTGTGCTATCAAACGTCACAACGTAACTGGGTGATCATAAAGATGCTCTACAGGTGTCTCCTAAAGTATTCGTGGTGTTGGCATAGATCAAGATTAGGATTTGTCACTCCGAAGTGTCGGAGAGGTATCTCTGGGCCCTCTCGGTAACACACATCATAATAAGCCTTGCAAGCAAAAGACTAATGAGTTATTCACGAGATGATGTGTTACGGAACGAGTAAAGAGTCTTGCCGGTAACGAGATTGAACTAGGTATAGAGATACCGACGATCGAATCTTGGGCAAGTAACATACCGATGACAAAAGGAAAAACGTATGTTGTTATGTGGTTTGACCGATAAAAGATCTTCGTAGAATATGTATGAGCCAATATGAACATCCAGGTTCCGCTATTGGTTATTGACCGGAGATGAGTCTCGGTCATGTCTACAAAGTTCTCGAACCCGTAGGGTCCGCACGCTTAACGTTTGATGACAATCGGTATTATGAGTTTATGAGTTTTGATGTACCGAAGGTAGTTCGGAGTCCCGGATGAGATCACGGACATGACGAGGAGTCTCGGAATGTCCGAGACATAAAGATTGATATATTGGATGACTATATTCGGACACCGGAAGTGTTCCGGAAAAGTTTCGGATTTAACTGGATTGCCGGAGGGGGGTTACCGGAACCCCCTACGAGGGGGGATGGTCCATAGTGGGCCTTGAGGAAAGGAGAGAGGCAGCCCACAGAGGCTGGCCGGTGCCCCACCAGGGGATCCTAGTTGGAATAGGATTGGGGGGCGCCAGCTCTCCCTCCTTTTTCCTTTCCCTCTCTTCCTTCTTGGTGGACTCCTACTAGGAATAGGATTGCAATCCTATTCCTAGTAGGATTGCCCTAGCCGCACCATAGGAGGCCGGCCGGCCCTCCTCCCTTGCTCCTTTATATACGGGGGCAGGGGGGCACCCAAAGACACACAAGTTGAATTGTTCCAGCCGTGTGCGGTGCCCCCCTCCACAGAAACACACCTCGGTCATACCGTCGCGGTGCTTAGGCGAAGCCCTGCGCCGGTGAATACATCATATCCGTCACCATGCCGTCGTGCTGACGAAACTCTCCCGTGAAGCTCAACTGGTTCAAGAGCTCGTGGGACGTCATCAAGCTGAACGTGTGCTGAACGCGGAGGTGCCGTACGTTCGGTGCTTGATCGGTTGAATCGCGAAGAAGTTCGACTACATCAACCGCGTCACTTGATGCTTCCGCTTCCGGTCTACGAGGGTACGTAGACACACTCTTCCCTCTCATTGCTATGCATCTGGTAGATAGATCTTGCGTGATCGTAGGAAAATTTTAAAATACTACGTTCCCCAACAGTAGTGCAGCGGATGAAGGTTAAACATAGCGAAGATGTCATTAAACTGCAAGATGATCATACGACCGATGGTGCTATCGACAAAGCCATTGCCCTCTGGCACCTTGGCCACGAAAACCGGGTATGCCACATCATTCTCGAAGAGACGCCGCTTCTCCATATAAAGAACACAGTCATGCAGACACCGCATAGCACCGGTTGCAGCATTGAGCAGATTAGTCGGTAGCATCGGCCTACCCGCCAAATGCACCCTCCTCGAGATATCCTTAGGTATTGGTGGCCCATCCTGAGTATCGATCGTACTCAGTGCTGGCTGGCTCGCACCCTTGTTATTCTTTATTTTCCGTTCCTTCTGCTTCTTCTGTTGTAATGGGATCGAGTTCTGCTCAGAGACCACCTTCTTGAGTGTGTTGGGGCTAATAATATTTCGCACCTCGGCTATTTGAGTCTCGATGAAGGCGGCAGCTAGAGGCGTCTCCTGAGAACTGAACGCCAGATGACGCCTGTTGCAATTGGGTTTCTCCGCGGTACCAGCTAGATCGTGATCGTCTTTTGCAGGGCTGGGTTCTTGAGAAGGAGGCCCCAAGAATTTGTCACCGTACCCATGTTCGTTGATGTACTTATTGACGTTGGAAAATGTACCGTCATCGTCGTTCGGATCATGTGCCATATGCATGTCCGGATCAGCTGACGGCGGTAGCGTTGCGGCGGTCTTGCCATGGCTTGGCACCGGCACGACTGGCGGTGTTGTCTGTGGGGTGGTGTTCCCCGCCCCCAAACGAATCTGGCTCTTCGGCCAAAGCATGAACCAGTTTAAGCAGGCGCTGAGAGTCATCACATCATCTTCGTCGGCCCCAGGGGGTCGATACGGAGGTAACAAGTCGTCGCAGCCCCGCAGCACCCGAACCAGTTGAACCCTATACACGGTGGGTGGCATCGGATTACCGTGGAACACGCGGTTGCCCGGTTCAACGATTTTGGCCGTGGCAACATCGATCAACTCGCCGTTCACGAAGTGGAGGAGAGTGCATGGAACGCTGGCGGCGCCCTGCGAAAACATGTAGGGCGTCAGGGATGCCCAGTCAAAGGCAAGGAGATGAAGTCATCGGCCGAGGCTTAGTTACCGTGATGGCGTCGAGCTCGGCAAATGTCGAGGCACCGCCAACGGCGGGCGTGCAAGTGACGGAGGGGCCGCTTGCTGCCGAGGTGTCGGCCGGCGTATTCTTCCCACACCCGGGTGCATTAAGCTCCAATGCCGGCGCCGATGCCGGAGACATCAATGCCGCCTCCGCCGGAGACACCAATGCCGACGCGTTGTGCGAGTTGCTGCCCATGAAGCTGGGAATCGGGGGCGGCCCCTGTTGGCCGCCCGCAGTCCACCCCCGCATCCCCTCAAGCAAGGAAGGCATAATGGCGGTGATCGTCGCTCCCACTTGGTCTCGCACTTGCTCTTGGATTATCTCCGGAATCCGCGCCACTTGTGCCTTGAGTTCTTTAACCTCGCGCTCCTGGCTTTCTGAGCTGGTCTTTCTCTCCTTTCGCCCAGCCTTATAGTATTCCGACCATTCCGTGGACAAGCCTTTGCCGCACACACGACCAGCTGACGACGGCTTACTAAACTTATCCTTGTGTTTCATTACATTCAACGCCCTATTTAAAGTGGTGTCCCAAGGGGCAGATGGGGAGCTCTGAGACCCCGCGCTACTGCTTTCAGTTTCATGTGGAAGGAACGTGAACCATTTAGAAATTTGGCTTCATTAATTAGAATGCAACCATATGGAGCTAATTACGTGGGGGTGTATTCCTTACCAGGACAAGCTCAAGCGCCTTCACCTTCGGATCTGTGGTAAGCTCCTTTGTTACCGGGTCCACCTTGTACCGGGCCCTAACATAGTTCCTGGTCTGCCTTACATGGTATTTATCGAAGAGGGGCGGTAGGCCTTGCTCGGCACGCTCCGCTTCCTCCTTGTCCCATTTAGGTTCCACCAATCTGTAACCGCCGGAACCGAGTATGTGGACCCCTAAGTTCAAGTCCCGCATATCTTCCCCCCACTGACTTGATTCCGCGGATGCGTTGCTCTCGCACTTGATCTTGAACTCCAGGTAGTCAGCTTCGCTGATCGAAGGATTTGTCTACTAGATCTTCTCATAACTATCACCACTTAGAATCCTTCTCTTCACCGCGGCTCTCCAAGTAGCCAGGGTCGTGCTCATCTTTGTGAGGGCGGCACTGTTCACTTTATTCCCTGAGAGGCATGTGTATGCGAATTCATCGGGGAACTTGTATCGTTCGTGCAGCTTCGTGAAGAGGAGGTTTCGCAAATTCCGTCGGTCACGATGCATTAGGTTCTCGGAGTTGATCGAGACGGTGCTTCGGAGAATGCACTCGAGTTGTCCCGCGTACCCACTCACTAATTCTTTGGGCGCCGTTGGATGCCCACTAGAGGACACTTGATATGTCTCCATCGTATCTACAATTTTTGATTGTTCCATGCCAATATTCTACAACTTTCATATACTTTTGGCAACTTTTTATAGTATTTTTTTGGACAAACATATTGATCTAGTGCCCAGTGCCAGTCTTGTTTGTTGCATGTTTTTTGTTTCGCAGAATATCCATATCAAACGGAGTCCAAACGGAATAAAAACGGACGGAGATTTTTTTTTGGAATATATGTGAATTTTGGGAAGCGGAACCAACATGAAATGATGCCCGAGTGGGCCACGAGGCACGGGGCGCGCCCACCAGGGGAAGGCGCGCCCTAGGCCCTCGTGGCCACATCGTAAGGCGGTTGATGCCCTTCTTTCGCCGCAAGAAAGCTAATATCCGGATAAAAATCGTGTCAAAATATCAGCCCAATTGGAGTTACAGATCTCAGGGAATTTAAGAAACGGTGGAAGGCCAGAATCTGAGAACGCAGAAACAGAGAGAGACAGAGAGACATGTCCAATCTCGGAGGGGCTCTCGCCCCTCCGCCTCCATGGAGGTCATGGACCAGAGGGGAAACCCTTCTCCCACCTAGGGAGAAGGTCAAGGAAGAAGAAGAAGAAGAAGGGGGGCTCTCTCCCCCTCGCTTTCGGTGGCACCGGAGTGCCACCGGGGCCATCATCGTGTGACGGCGATCTACACCAACACCTCCGTCATCTTCACCAACATCTGCATCACCTTCCCCCATCTATCTACATCGGTCCACTCTCCCTCAACCCACTGTACCCTCTACTTGAACATGGTGCTTTATGCTTCATATTATTATCCAATGATGTGTTGCCATCCTATGATGTCTGAGTAGATTATCGTTGTCCTATCGGTGATTGGTGAATTGCTATGATTGATTTAAATTGCTTGTGGTTATGTTGTTGTCCTTTGGTGCCTATCATATGAGCGCGCGCGTGGATCACACCATAGGGTTAGTTGTATGTTGATAGGACTACGTATTGGACGGCAAGAGTGACAGAAGCTTCAACCTAGTGTAGAAATTGATGCATACGGGATTGAAGGGGGGCCAATATATCGTAATGCTATGGTTGGGTTTTACCTTAATGAATGTTAGTAGTTGTGGATGCTTGCTAATAGTTCCAATCATAAGTGCATACAATTCCAAGTAGTAACGTAGTCAATTGCTTAGGGGCAATTTCGCAACTCCTACCACCACTTTTCCACACTCGCTACCATTAACTTTATTTTCTCTTTATCTTAACAGCCCCTGGTTTATATTTACGTGCTCTTTATATTCTTGCAAACCTATCCAAAAACACCTACAAAGTACTTCTAGTTTCATACTTGTTCTAGGTAAAGTAAACGTCAAGCATGCGTAGAGTTGTATCAGTGGTCGATAGAACTTGAGGGAATATTTGTTCTGCCTTTAGCTCTTCGTTGGGTTCGACACTCTTACTTATCAAAAGAGTCTACAACTGATCCCCTACACTTGTGGGTTATCAAGACCTTTTTCTAGCGCCGTTGCCGGGGAGCAATAGCGTGGGGTGAATATTCTCGTGTGTGCTTGTTTGCTTTATCACTAAGTAGATTTTACTTGCTGTTCTAAGTTGTTCTCTATCTTTAGTTATGGATATGGAACACGAAATACCAAAAAAAAACTTAGGTGTACTTGCTACTCATGGAGATGAGGAACCTCCTAAAACCCTCAATGCTCATTATGTGAAAGATATTATGTACTACTTTGATAATCCTGAGAAAACCCCATTCAACTATGTAATGGGAGTAACGTTGGATCAACGTGAATACTTTAGGGATTATCGCTTGACACAAAAAGGGAAACTGTTATGGGATCAAATTCATTTGTTGCATTGGTATGATCGACAACTATGCTTGAGATATGACTAGACTTGTTGCTCTAGGATGAAGGCTCCACACCTTCCCTTTTCATGCAAATTTAATGATAATGAAACCTTAGCTTCTTATGCTAATGGTATTTATGATTATTATGATGTGGAACAAATAGAAGAATTCGTTGCTTTTAAGGGTGCTCATGAAATTGAATCTCTGTTTAAAAAGAATGATGCTTTCGATGATGATGTTTCTAGGCCTGAAAATCTTGCTATATTGAAATATTTATATTTGAATTATGAATATAACTCCAATATTGATGCGTTTATTGAGAAAGTCTCCGCTATCCAAGAAGAGACTAATATTTTGCAGGAAACTATGGAAGAAGAAACTGATGACATTGTGAGCTCATTAGATGAAAAAGATGATGAGGAGAGCGAAGAACAAAAGGAGGAAGAGCGGATTAGCTACCCGTTCCCACCTTCTAATGAGAGTAACTCTTCAACTCATACATTGTTTAATTTCCCTTTGTTCTTACCGAAGGATGAATGCTATGATGATTGTTATGATCTCGTTGATTCTTTTGAAATATCCCTTTTTGATGATGCTTGCTATGCTTGTGGCCCAGATTCCAATATGAATTATGCTTATGGAGATGAACTAGCTATAGTTCCTTATGTTAAACATTAGATAGTTACTATTGCACCCACACATGATAGTCCTATTATCTTTTTGAGTTCTCCAAACTACACTATATCGGAGAAGTTTGCACTTATTAAGGATTATATTGATGGGTTGCCTTTTTTGTTACCATGATGATTTTGATAAATATAATATGCATGTGCTTGCTGCTCCTACTTGCAATTATTATGAGAGAGGAACTACATCTCCGCCTCTCTATGTTTCCAACATGATAAAATTGCAAGAAACTGATTATACTATGCATTGGCCTTTACTTGATGTGCATGAATTGTTCTTGTATGACATGCCTATGCATAGGAAGAGAGTTAGACTTCATTCTTGCATGACACATATCACTTTGTGCTCACTACTAAATGCCAAATCATTGCTAATTAAAATTGGCTTTGATATACCTTGGGATCCAGGTGGACACATTACTTGAGCACTATATGCCTAGCTTAATGGCTTTAAAGAAAGCGCTACCAGGGAGACAACCCGGAAGTTTTAGAGAGTCATTTATTTCTGTTGTGTGCTTTTATAAATTTTAAAAACAAAAATAATAATAAGGGGAACCTAAAACTTTTTCAAAAAGAAAAGCGAATGTGAGAAAGACGAGCATTGTTAAAGTGGGAGCTAGCCTTGAACTTTGTTCATGCCCATGGAAACTTTGTGAACCTTGATTACAGAAACTTTTCAATAAAATAATTATCCCCTTGTACAATTCCATTGTATTATAAAAATAATGTGCCAAGGTTTTCCTTTAGGATGTTTACAATGCTCGTTGGTTTGTGCGGTGCAGGACACAAACTTTGGCTGTAGTGTGTGATTTTACATTTTTTGCTGGAACATCAAATGGTTCTGAAACTTTTTGCACTGTCTTTCTATACAAATTTTTTATTTTTATAATTTTGGAATAATTTTTCAAGTATCAGAAGTATGGTGAATGTTCAGATTATTACAGACTGTTCTGTTTTAGACAGATTCTGTTTTTTATGCATAGTTTGCTTGTTTTGATGAAACTATCAATTTCTATCAGTGGATTAAGCCATGGAAAAGTTATATTACAGTAGCTACAATGCAAAAACAAAATGTGAATTGGTTTGCAACAGTACTTAGAGTAGTGATTTGCTTTATTATACTAACGGATCTTACCGAGTTTTCTGTTGAAGTTTTGTGTGGATGAAGTGTTCGAAGATCGAGGAGGTCTCGATGTGAGGAGACGAAGGAGAGGCAAGAGCTCAAGCTTGGGGATTCCCAAGGCACCCCAAGTAAATATTCAAGGAGACTCAAGCGTCTAAGCTTGGGGATGCCCCGGAAGGCATCCCCTCTTTCTTCAACAAGTATCGGTATGTTTTCGGATTCGTTTCATTCATGTGAGATGTGCAGATCTTGGAGCGTCTTTTGCATTTAGTTTTCACCTTTTCTTTTATGCAACATGCTGGTATGAGATAGTCCTGGGTTGATTTATAGAATGCTCTTTTCACTTCACTTATATCTTTTGAGTATGGCTTTATAGAATATTTCATGTGCTTCACTTATATCATTTGAAGTTTGGATTGCCTATTTCTCTTCACATAGAAAACCTTCATTTGTAGAATGCTCTTTTGCTTCACTTATATTTTTTAGAGTGTGGGCATATCTTTTGTAGAAAGAATTAAAACTCTCTTGCTTCATTTATATCTATTTAGAGAGTTGACAGGAATTGGTCATTCACATGGTTAGTCATAAAATCCTACATAAACTTGTAGAATATGATATGTTTTATTCCTTGCAATAGTTTTGCGATACAGAGATGCTAATATGTGGGAGGAACTAGTGAATGATTATGGTTTAGTAAAAATATTGGTGTTAAGGTTTGTGATTCCCGAAGCATGCACATATGGTCTCCTAACTATGTAACCAAATTGGCGCGCATTGTATTTTGATTGTTTATCTTTGCGTGAAGGTCGGGGGCGCGCGATGGTTAACTCCTACCAACCTCCCCCCTAGGAGCATGCATCGTAGTATTTTTGCTTCGAGGGCTAATAGATTTTTCGCAATAAGTATGTGAGTTCTTTATGACTAATGTTGAGTCCATGGACTATACGCACTCTCACCCTTCCACCATTGCTAGCCTCTCTTGTACCATGCAACTTTTGCCGGTACCATACACCCACCATATACCTTCCTCAAAACAGCCACCATACCTACCTATTATGGCATTTCCATAGCCATTCCGAGATATATTTCCATGTAACTCCACCGTTCCGTTTATTATGACACGCACCATCATTGTCGTATTGCCTTGCATGATCGTAAGATAGCTAGCATGATGTTTCCATGGCTTGTCCGTTTTTTGATGTCATTGCTATGCTAGATCATTGCACATCCCGGTACACCGCCGGAGGCATTCACATAGAGCCATATTTTGTTCTAGCTTCGAGTTGTAATCTTTGAGTTGTAAGTAAATAAAAGTGTGATGATCTTCATTATTAGAGTATTGTCCCATGTGAGGAAAGGCCAAAAAAGGATGGCCTAAAAAAATAGAGAGGGGCTAAAAAAGAGAAAAATCCCCTCCAAACAAAAACAAAAAAATGAGAGAAAAGAGAGAAGGGACAATGCTACTATCCTTTTCCACACTTGTGCTTCAAAGTAGCACCATGATCTTCATAATAGAGAGTCTCTTGTTTTGTCACTTCCATATACTAGTGGGAATTTTCATTATAGAACTTGTCTTGTATATTCCAACGACGGGCTTCCTCAAATGTCCTAGGTCTTCATGAGCAAGCAAGTTGATGCACACCCACTAGTTTTCTTTTTGAGCTTTCATACACTTATAGCTCTAGTGCATGTGTTACATGGCAATCCCTACTCACTGACATTGATATCGATTGATGGACATCTCCATAGTCCATTGATTTGGCTAGTTGATGTCAAACTTTCTCCCACCTTTTGTCTATCACCACCTTCTATTCCACCCATAGTGCTATGTCCATGGCTCACGCTCATGTATTACTTGAAAGTTGAAAAAGTTTGAGAATATTAAAGTATGAAACAATTGCTTGGCTAAAACCAGGGTTGTGCATGATTTAAATACTTTGTGTGGTGAAGATGGAGCATCGCCAGAACATATGATTTTGTAGCGATAACTTTCTTTGGCCATGTTATTTTGAAAAGACATGATTGCTTTATTAGTATGCTTGAAGTATTATTGTCCTAATGTCAAATGGTATACTATTGCTTTAAATCACTCGTGTCTTAATATTCATGCCATGATTAGATTACATGATCAAGATTATGCTAGGTAGCATTCCACATCAAAAATTATCTTTTTTATCATTTAACTACTCGAGGACGAGCATGAATTAAGCTTGGGGATGCTGATACGTCTCCGTCATATCTATAATTTTTTATTGTTCCATGCCAATATTCTACAACTTGCATATACTTTTGGCAACTTTTTATACTATTTTTTGGGACTAATATATTGATCTAGTGCCCAGTGCCAGTTCCTGTTTGTTGCATGTTTTTTGTTTCGCAGAATATCCATATCAAACGGAGTCCAAACGAAAAAAACGGACGGAGATTTTTTGGAATATATGTGAATTTTGGGAAGCGAAACCAAAGTGAAACAATGCCCGAATGGGCCACGAGGTAGGGGGCGCGCCCACCAGGGGCAGGCGTGCCTTGGGCCCTCGTGGCCACACCGTAAGGCGGTTGGTGCCCTTCTTTTGCCGCAACAAAGCTAAAACCCGGATAAAAATCGTGTCAAAAAATTAGCCCAATCGGAGTTACGGATCTCCGGGAATTTAAGAAACGATGGAAGGCCGGAATCTGAGAACGCAGAAACAGAGAGAGACAAAGAGAGACAAAGAGATAGATCCAATCTCGGAGGGGCTCTCGCCCCTCCGCCGCCATGGAGGTCATGGACCAGAGGGAAAACCCTTCTCCCACCTAGGGAGAAGGTCAATGAAGAAGAAGAGGAAGGAGGGGGGCTCTCTCCCCCTCGCTTCCGGTGGCACCGGAGTGCCACCGGGGCCATCATCGTGTGACGGCGATCTACACCAACACCTCCGTCATCTTCACCAACATCTCCATCACCTTCCCCCATCTATCTACAGCGGTCCACTATCCCGCAACCCGTTGTACCCTCTACTTTAACATGGTGCTTTATGCTTCATATTATTATCCAATGATGTGTTGCCATCCTATGATGTCTGAGTAGATTATCTTTGTCCTGTCGGTGATTGCTGAATTGCTATGATTGATTTAAATTGCTTGTGGTTATGTTGTTGTCCTTTGGTGCCCATCATATGAGCGCGCGCGTGGATCACACCATAGGGTTAGTTATATGTTGATAGGACTACGTATTGGAGGGAAAGAGTGACAGAAGCTTCAACCTAGCATAGAAATTGATGCATACGGGATTGAAGGGGGACCAATATATCGTAATGCTATGCTTGGGTTTTACCTTAATGAACGTTAGTAGTTGTGGATGCTTGCTAATAGTTCCAATCATAAGTGCATAGAATTCCAAGTAAGGGATGACATGCTAGCAGTGGCCTCTCCCACATAAAACTTGCTATTGGTCTAGTAACGTAGTCAATTGCTTAGGGGCAATTTCGCAACTCCTACCACCACTTATCCACACTCGCTATCATTAACTTTATTGTCTCTTAATCTTAACAGCCCCTAGTTTATATTTACGTGCTCTTTATATCCTTGCAAACCTATCCAAAAACACCTACAAAGTACTTCTAGTTTCATACTTGTTCTAGGTAAAGTAAACGTCAAGCGTGCGTAGAGTTGCATCGGTGGTCGATAGAACTTGAGGGAGTATTTGTTCTGGCTTTAGCTCCTCGTTGGGTTTGACACTCTTACTTATCGAAAGAGGCTACAACTGAACCCCTACACTTGTGGGTTATCAACACTTCAGTAAATGACTCTTTGATGGTGCCGAGCATGTTCGGGCGCCGGTCCTTCCGTTGCCTCTTTGGTTGGCTGCCATCTGTGCGTTCGCTGCCATCATCAGTGGTGGCATCCCCGGTGGCACCATCAGTGGTGTCATCCCCGACGCCACTAGGGGTTGTGTAGTCGGGATCGGTGTCTTCCGCAGCGTCCTCATAGAGGTGAGGTTCTTCCTCCATCTCCTGGGACAGCTCCCAGAATGGCTTGCCCGAACTGCCGGCCTCATCGTTGTCGGCCATGTTCGCCCTAAATAGGAAAAAAGGCTACTAGAGTTATTGGATGAGATCAGGGTAGTATCTATTCTTCTATCCTATATATTTTCACATTATAGGTTATAAACACCCCTTTACCCAGAAGATTGTTCCAAGTGCACTATTGCTATCCTACTAAGTGCACTATTGCAGGTTATATATTTTCTATCCTACTAAGTGCACTATTGCTCTTGCTGCAGGAAGAAAAAATAGTTTGCATTTCAACTTAAGGGAAAACTATAAAAGCCACTTAGAAATATTTGCTTTGTAGAAATAACATTGTCTATAAATGTTGATTAATTTTTGTTTCGGTTGAGAATCGGGCACCTTCTAGGTCAAGAAAATTGGGCACGACCTTTGCTAATTTTCTTGACCTAGGAGCGCCCCATTCAACAGAAACGGAAATTAATCAACATTTCAGGAGAAAGGGGTAACTATTTGTCCCTGCACAAAGTATTGAACTGAAGAAGCCTCAGTTCAGTTGTGGCGCCCCTGAAATTTTGTTGAAGGGGATATATATAAATGTGTTGCATTCGAAACTCATTTTGTCTTGCAATGCTCAATACCGATCCAGAAGCAATTCCCTTTTTATATAAACTAAACAACTCCTCTGATATACATTCAAGACTACCAGCAGCCATACTCACACGCATATGATCCTACTTTTAGACTAGTGTACTAGTAGCAGCTTGTGTCACTGTCACATTTTGGCATCATGCAGAATATGATCCTACTTCTACACTAGTACTAGTACTGTCCAGTATCACATCATGGCATGATGCCACGTATATAAGTTATGAAATTAGACAATCATAGAAGGAACTTCATTAACATGAATAGTGCACAGAATGATTACCTTCAGACTAGTGGATACTTCCCTTCCTTCTTCAGGCGCTAGATTTGACCAGCCCACTTTAACCTCCTCGTCGTATGAGCTGTCGAGTACAACTGCATCACAAAGTTATTATTATTTTCAGTCATATCTTATTCCATTAGAAGTGTTCAGTAAAGAAAATTTCATAGGTTAGTGTCTAGGGTGGTCAGGTCGTTTGGTGCAGCGGCCATCGGCAGTAGGCGCAGGTCAGGCAGAGGGAGCACTGCACGCTACCGAGCTGGCTGCCGGCGAGCACTAGCATGCTGAAGTGTGGTGGTAGACTAGGTGAGACCAGAGACATTGAGCCAGGCCACGCGCAGCTTTGACCTTGAGCCTGAGCAATGTTCCCGTCTCCCACTATACATCAATCTACAGTAACTTATGACATAAAATTGCACGCATATAGCAATTTGCACACACAGAGCTAGACCTAAGTAAGTAAAAAAATCAATGTCCATTCACGGTACAAAACAGCATGAATCATGGGGAAGAAGAGCAGGGGAGGAGCTCACCTTGCTCGGGATGGGGAAGAGGAGCGGTCGTCCTGGTGCTTCTCCTGGCTCGGGACGGTGGTCTCTCGGGTGTCAACGGCGTCGGGCCTAACTCCTCTAAGCCATGGTGCCGCAGCTCCTTCCGCCCCACGCGGCTAGCGGCGCCGAGGACGGGATCCGGCGGGAGTCAGCCTAGGATGGCCGGATCTGCTGGCGGAGGATAGATCACGGCTGGCGACGGGGGCAGCTGGGCCTGGCGGCGGGGATGGCGGCGGCGATGGCTTCACAGGAGAAGACCAGGGAGAGGGGAAAGATGTGAGCGAGCAGTGTGTGCGGGATCCGGGGTAAATCTGGGATCCGGCTGGGTCGTCTTGGATATTTTAGTGGGGGAGGGTTAGAAATGGTGCACCTTTTAGGGGTGCGCCATAAAAATTGCTATATCAATGGTGCACCATTTAGGGGTGAGCCGTAAACACCGTGATAGCAATGGTGCATCTTCTCCTAGTGCGCTATTACTAACTTTTTTTATTTTTGTGGATTTTTAGTTGCATGTAATAATTTAAGATTTGAGATAAAAGAAAAGAAAAATGCAAATGGAATGATAAAACCATTGTGCAAAGATTTAGAATTAGATGACATCGTTGAAATCAAGTGATACATGTAATAATTTAGTTGCATGTAATAATTGAGCTTGCCACTGACACACACACGCGGCCGACACGTCGTGATTCGATCTTAGCTATCTTTTCACAATCTTCTTGCCCTTCTTTCTCGCGGTTGAATAATTTAGCCCCGGAACCCCTTGAGTTCTTCTCTTGAACAGACGTCCTTTAGGTAGGGTGGTCCTGCTTCTTCTTGTAGTGTATGCTACTTCATCATCGTCCTCATCTAAAAACTTCGGGTCGCCGTACTTGTCGAAGTCTTGCTCATTGGCGACTCCATCCATTCCGATGATGTTCCTTTTGCCTCTCCTCACGACAACATGACTGGGCTTTGATGGGTCGGTAATGAAGAAGCATTGGTCCACTTGGGAAGCCAGTACCCATGGCTCATTTTTCGCAGTGACGTTTGCGCCCGCGGTCTTGGATTTGGCTTCGGGTATAACCATGGTGGTGAAATACCGGTCTTCTTTTAGGACGCTCTTGCCCCATCTGACACGGAACATCGGGACCTTCTCTCCAGCGTAGCTCAGCTCCCAGATCTCCTCGATCCTTCGATAGTATATGTCCTTGTCGTTGCCAGTGTAGGATTCCATCGTTACCCCAGAGTTCTGATAATCGCTCTTCATGTCCTTTTCCTCGGTGTAGAATGTGTAGCCGTTGATATCGTATGCCTCATAGGTCATCAGGTTGTGCTGGGCGCCCTGTGACAAGGCGAATATGAGTTTTTCTTCCGCAGAAGAATCCTCATGTAAAGGGTACGACAGAAGCTTCTCCTTGAACCAACGCGTGAAACATGCATTGTGCTCTTTGATTATATCTCCGTCCGTCCTCTGTTGGCTTCGGTCATTGTACGTCTTCTCAATAAAGGTTTTGTGCTCTACCACCCAAGGATCGACCACGTCTATGTGTTGTAGCGCGACTAGGTTTGCTCTTTCAAAGTCGATGAGTCGACCATTGAAGTCGACATGCATTTCGCGGCGACCCTCGCGGTGACCCCATCCAACAAGCATACCAAGGTGCGTGTTGACGGGCAGACCAACGGGTTCTCGATGCCTAGATGATTCATGCAATAGGAGACGCACTCTTCGGTCAGAAAGCCCTTGGCTATGCTTCCATCTGGATGTGCCTTGTTGCGAACGTATCCTTTGATGACACCATTCATCCTTTCGAACGGCATCATGCTGTGTAGGAACGTCGGCCCGAGTTGGATGATACCCTCCACGATATGGACCAGCAGATGCACCATAACATCGAAAAATGCGGGCGGGAAGTACATCTGAAGCTCGCATAGTATCACCACGATCTCTTCATGTAGCCTTCTGAGTTGCCTCACGCCAACCGACTTTCGAGAGATGATGCCGAAAAAGTTGCATAGGCCAAATAGCGTTTCACGAACGTGCGTGTCCATGATCCCACGGATTGCAACTAGAAGTATCTGTGTCATCAGCACGTGACAGTCGTGAGACTTCATCCCGCTGAACTTCTGCTTTGCTGAGTCTAGGTATCTGCTTATCTTCCCCGCGTAACCATAAGGAAGTTTTACTCCTACGAGGCGGGTGAAAACTGCTTGATCTCTGTCTGACTTAGAGTGAAGCACGCGGGAGGGCAGTCATATTTGATCTTCTTGGCCTTTTTGCCTTTGCGACGACTTTTCGTGTCCTTCGCTTCATCATCTTTGCGTGAAGCTCCTCCCTGATGTCCATTGATTGCAAGTCTGCCCTTACTTTCCGCCCATCTTTGGTCCTCTCTGGCATGTTGAGCAGGGTACCAAGCAGACTCTCGCACATGTTCTTCGTGATATGCATGACATCAAGGCTGTGAGGCACATGGAGGATCTTCCAGTACTTCATGTCCCAGAAAACAGACCTCGTTTTCCATACCTTCAGCAGCGGCTCTGGCGCCTTTCAGTTCTTTCCCGGCGGTGGGAACTCTTTCCAATTTTTCAACAGCTCGTCTATTTCCTCGCCGCTCCTCGTACGTGGGGGTCTTCGGGGTTCGGTTTCACCATCGAACAAATCCTTGTGTTTTCTCCATGCGTCATCGTTGCGAAGCCACCTTCGATGTCCCATGAACACGGTTTTCAAAGACCCGGGATCTCTATCTAGCTGGCGATACGTTGTGTCATCCATGCACCTGACGCATGCACAAAATCCGTGGACCACCTGCCCCGCGACATATCCGTAACCGAGATAGTCGTGCACCGTCGTGAGCAGTGCGGCTCTCATAGGGAAATATTCTTTCGTTGCGGCGTCCCACGTATTGGCTGGAGTTTTTCACAGCGTGTCTAGCTCCTCTTTCAGCAGCCCTAGATACAGATTGATGTCGTTCCCTAGTTGTTTCGGCCCTTTAATTAGCATACTCATGTGAATGTACTTCCTCTTCATGCACATCCAGGGGGAAGGTTGTACATCCACACAAACACATGCCAGTTGTTATGTGTGCTTCTTTGGCTGCCAAACGGATTGACTCCATCGGTGCTCGTGCCCAGCATGATGTTCCTTGGATCGTCCCCAAAATCTGGGTGTTCGAAGTTCAACGCTTGCCACTGGCTCGCGTCCTTAGGGTGACTCAGCATCTTGTCTTTTTGATTTATCTCCGGATCATTTTTCGTCATCTTCTCGCTTCTTCTCCTCCCTATCCACGTGCCAACGCAGGAGCTTTGCTTGCTTATGGTCCGTGAAATACCGCTGCAGACGAGGAGTGATCGGAAAGTACCACACCACTTTTCGAGGAGCTTTCTTCCTCTTCTTGTATCGAGTGACGCCGCACATCGGACATATGGTAGACTCCGCGTGCTCGTCCCGATAAATGATACAATCGTTCATGCACACATGGTATTTCACGTGCGGTAAATCCAGAGGACACACGATTTTCTTCGCCTCCTCGAAACTGGTTGGGCACTTGTTCCCCTTGGGAAGACGTTCGTGCCAGAATGACATGTTCTCGTCGAAGCATGTGTCGGTCATTTTGTGTTTTACCTTCATCTCCAGTGCCATGAGCGTTACTTTCAGGCGGGTATCCTTGGGCCTGCATCCTTCATACAATGGAGTAACCGCGTCTATCTCCAGTTGCTCCAGTTGGCTTTCTCTCGGGCGGCAGCTCTTGCGCTACCCGTCTGCTTGAGAAGCGGCTCTTTAATATGAGGGTCCTGCACCCAGCCGATCGATGGTCCATCGCCGTCTACTCTGGCATCTTCATCTTCATGATCATGCCCTTCGTCTTGATCTTCCTCATCATCATGTCCAACATCTTCTACATGATGACTGTGTCCTGCATCTACTTCGTGATCATGTCCTGGAGATTCTTCATCTTCTCGCCCGCCCTCGCCACTATTGTCTTGCTGTCCTTCCTTATTTCTTGCCCGGCCCCCATGGACGACTTCGTAATCATCTTCATCACCTTGCCACTAATAGCCATCCATGAAACCACGCACGAGCAGGTGGTCCCGCACCTGTCTGGAATCCGGGTCCATAAGGCTCTTCAGCTTGCATCTTCGACACGGACATCTTATCTCCGTCTCGTTCTTTTGAAGCATCTCGGCCTTCACGGAGCTCAAAAACCTATTCACGATGCCTTCGGTCATCGTGCGGACCATGGTCGCCTGCGGGGTAGAGCAAAACGATATTTTAGAACCAATTTTTTTGGCATGACTTTGCCTAAAAATAGGACCAAAAAGAATGCATGGTGCCAAATTCTCGCCGAAACGGAAATGAATCAACATTCCGGCAAAATATTGGCAACTATCGCATTTCAAATACCGGTACCTGCAAACACAAACATACGCAACACCACTGACATACGTAGATCTAGGCCATAAAAAGTGTGTACGTTGGAGGGAGAAAAGTAGATCTAGAACATACAGAAAGCTTTCCCCTTACTTACCTATCAAAAAAGGAAATTTAACCACTTAATTTGGGTGAATATATGGTGCAAATGATGTGAGGAGGAAGAGGCAGCCGAGACCAAGCTTGGTAGAGGTGGAGAGAATGAAGTGGGAAAAATGAGTGTGGTAGATGGCTGTCAAAAATATCTAGCTACTCTCAGGTTACCAATGACGCACCTCCTAAGAATGCGCAATTGGTAACCAGGGTTACTAATGGCGCACCTAGTGTGTGGTGCGCCATTATTAGTTTTGAAAAAAAAATAAAAAAATGTTAGTAGTGCCGCACCGTGGGTGTGGTGCGCTACTGCTAAGTTTGCGAAGGGTCTGGGGCCAGGACAAAACTAGTAATGGCGCACCACACACCAGGTGCGCCATTAGTAATATGACCATTAATGGCGCACATATATTTGGTGCACCACTGCTATATAGCATGGTGCGCCATTAATGTTCATATTAACTATAACCGTTTTTCTAGTAGTGTCTTAATAATAAAGTTGGCATCATCTTATTAATAAAATGACATGCTCTTAATAAAATTACCATCATCTTACTAATAAAAATTTCATGTTATTAATTATTTAAAATCCATGCTCTTAATGATAAAAATTCCATGTGAGAAAGTAAAAAATGTCATATCTTGGAAGATAAAAAATGTCATCGTTTTAATAGAAAAATAAATTGACATGCTACCTATAATAAAAATGCACATAGCAAGTTTAAAAAAACTAAAATGTAGGGATTTGTTTCTTGCAAAAATAAAAAATGGAATTTTTGGAATTTTTTGAAATGAAAAACAAATCAACTCAATTAGGTAAAAGAAAACAGAGAAACAAGGGGGGGGGACCCTAGGAGATGAAGGGGGAGATGGTGGCCGGCGGGCTAGCGGGGACGGAGCTGGTCAGCACCGGCGAGGCGGTGCCCAACAGTAACCCAAGGGCGACCGGCAGAGGGAAGAAGAGGGCGCTGAGGAAGGCCTGCGAGAAGAAGCCCTGGTCCTACCACTAGTAGATAAAGGGTCATCAGACCCGGTTCGTTTGGGCCTTTAGCCCAAGTTCCTGAACCGGGACAAAAGTGTCGGTACTAATGCTCTGACCCTTTAGTCCCGGTTCGATCCAGAACCGGGGCAGATGGGTGTCCACGTGGCCTGTGCGCCGAGCCCAGGCAGGAGGGGCTTTGGTCTCGGTTGGTGGCACCAACCGGGACCAAAAGGCATCCACGCGTCAGCATTTCTGTGGCTGTGGTTTTTGTTTTTTTTTTAAAGGGGAGGGGGGGGT
>LR738713.1:628526832-628554851 GCA_902687465.1 Secale cereale
TTTTTTTAATTCTTTCTGGTAAAACCAATTACAAACTTTCTGTTAGTGCAAGTAGTATTGAAATTTGAATAGTACAAACGGACAATGGTATCATACTCGTTTGTTACAAAGTTGGCATGGTATCATCATAATAGTTGCGGAAAAAAGTCTTCACTTTTTCTTCGCTTGTGTCATTTGCTTATTGCGCCGTAACCATGGATAATCTTCATCGTTTATCAGGATGCTTGGGTCAGCCTTGACTTTGAAGGGAGGAATTTCATAAAACTTTTCATAATCTTCAGACATGTCTGTCTTGCCCTCCACTCCCAGGATGTCCCTTTTTCCTGAAAGAACTATGTGGCGCTTTGGCTCATCGTATGATGTATTCGCTTCCTTATCTTTTCTTTTTCTCGGTCTGGTAGACATGTCCTTCACATAGATAACCTGTGCCACATCATTGGCTAGGACGAACGGTTCGTCAGTGTATCCAAGATTTTTCAGATCCACTGTTGTCATTTCGTACTGTGGGTCTACCTGTACCCCGCCTCCTCACAGATTGACCCATTTGCACTTAAACAATGGGACCTTAAAATCATGTCCGTAGTCAAGTTCTCATATGTCCACTATGTAACCATAATATGTGTCCTTTCCCCTCTCGGTTGTTGCATCAAAGCGGACACCGCTGTTTTGGTTGGTGCTCTTTTGATCTTGGACAATCGTGTAAAATGTATTCCCATTTATCTCGTATCCTTTGTAAATCAATACAGTCGAAGATGGTCCCCTGGACAACAAGTACAACTCATCACAAACAGTGTTGTCACCTCTGAGACGTGTTTCCAACCAACTGCTGAAAGTCATGATGTGTTCACATGTAATCCAGTCGTCGCACTGCTCCGGGTGTTTGGAGCGCAGACTGTTCTTGTGTTCATCGACATACGGGGTCACTAATGTAGAGTTCTGTAGAATTGTGTAGTGTGCTTGAGACCAAGAATATCCGTCCCTGCATATTATTGATTCCCTTTCAAGCATGCCTTTTCCAATCAGTCTCCCCTCATACCACGATTTAGGGAGACCTATCTTATTAAGGCCAGGAATGAAGTCAACACAAAACCCGATGACATCCTCTGTTTGATGGCCCATGGAGATGCTTCCTTCTGGCCTGGCGCGGTTACGGACATATTTCTTTAGGACTCCCATGAACCTCTCAAAGGGGAACATATTGTGTAGAAATACAGGCCCCAGAATGACAATCTCGTCGACTAGATGAACTAGGACGTGTGTCATGATATTGAAGAAGGATGGTGGGAACACAAGCTCGAAACTGACAAGACATTGCGCCACATCACTCCTTAGCCTTGGTACGATTTCTGGATCGATCACCTTCTGAGAGATTGCATTGAGGAATGCACATAGCTTCACAATGGCTAATCGGACGTTTTCCGGTAGAAGCCCCCTCAATGCAACCGGAAGCAGTTGCGTCATAATCACATGGCAGTCATGAGACTTTAGGTTCTGAAACTTTTTCTCTGCCATATTTATTATTCCCTTTATTTTCGACGAGAAGCCAGTCGGGACCTTCATACTGAGCAGGCATTCAAAGAAGATTTCTTTCTCTTCTTTCGTAAGAGCATAGCTGGCAGGACCTTTATACTGCTTCGGAGGGATGCCATCTTTTTCGTGCAAACGTTGCAGGTCCTCCCGTGCCTCAGCTATATCTTTTGTCTTTCCATACACGCCCAAGAAGCCTAGCAGGTTCACACAAAGGTTCTTCGTCACGTGCATCACGTCGATTGAAGAGCGGACCTCTAGGTCTTTCCAGTAGGGTAGGTCCCAAAATATAGATTTCTTCTTCCACATGGGTGCGTGTCCCTCAGCGTCATTCGGAACAGCTAGTGCGCCGGGGCCCTTTCCAAAGATTACGTGTAAATCATTGACCATAGCAAGTACGTGATCACCGGTACGCATGACGGGCTTCTTCCGGTGATATGCCTCGCCTTTGAAATGCTTGCCTTTCTTTCGACATTGATGGTTGGTCGGAAGAAATCGACGATGGCCCAGGTACACATTCTTCCTGCACTTGTCCAGGTATATACTTTCAGTGTCATCTAAACAGTGCGTGCATGCGTGGTATCCTTTGTTTGTCTGTCCTGAAAGGTTACTGAGAGCGGGCCAATCGTTGATGGTCACGAACAGCAACGTCTTTAGGTCAAATTCCTCCTGTCTGTGCTCATCCCACGCACGTACACCGTTTCCATTCCACAGTTGTAAAAGTTCTTCAACTAATGGCCTTAGGTACACATCAATGTCGTTGCCGGGTTGCTTAGGGCCTTGGATGAGAACTGGCATCATAATGAACTTCCGCTTCATGCACATCCAAGGAGGAAGGTTATACATACATAGAGTCACGGGCCAGGTGATGTGATTGCTGCTCTGCTCCCCGAAAGGATTAATGCCATCCGCGCTTAAAGCAAACCATACGTTCCTTTGGTCCTTTGCAAACTCCTCCCAGTACTTTCTCTCGATTTTTCTCCACTGCGACCCGTCAGCGGGTGCTCTCAACTTCCCGTCTTTCTTACGGTCCTCACTGTGCCATCGCATCAACTTGGCATGCTCTCTGTTTCTAAACAAACGTTTCAACCATGGTATTATAGGAGCATACCACATCACCTTCGCAGGAACCCTCTTCCTGGCGGGCTCGCCATCAACATCACCAGGGTCATCTCGTCTGATCTTATACCGCAATGCACCGCATACCGGGCATGCGTTCAGATCCTTGTATGCACCGTGGTAGAGGATGCAGTCATTAGGGCATGCATGTATCTTCTGCACCTCCAATCCTAGAGGGCATACGACCTTCTTTGCTGCGTATGTACTGTCAGGCAATTCGTTATCCTTCGGAAGCTTCTTCTTCAATATTTTCAGTAGCTTCTCAAATCCTTTGTCAGCCACAGCATTCTCTGCCTTCCTCTGCAGCAATTCCAGTACGGTACCGAGCTTTGTGTTGCCATCTTTGCAATTGGGGTACAACCCTTTTTTGTGATCCTCTAACATGCGATCGAACTTCAGCTTCTCCTTTTGACTTTCGCATTGTGTCCTTGCATCGACAATGACCCGGCGGAGATCATCATTTGGTTCCTCTTGATCTTCAGCAGCTTCACCCGTTGCAGCATCATTGGGCACATCGTCTGGTTCCTCTTGATCTTCACCAGCTCCCCCCATTGCAGCATCACCGTATTCAGGGGGCACATAGTTGTCATCGTACTCTTCTTCTTCGCCGTCTTCCATCATAACCCCTATTTCTCCGTGCCTCGTCCAAACATTATAGTGTGGCATGAAACCCTTGTAAAGCAGGTGGGAGTGAAGGATTTTCCGGTTAGAGTAAGACATCGTATTCACACATTTAGTGCATGGACAACACATAAAACCATTCTGCTTGTTTGCCTCAGCCGCATTTAGAAACTCATGCACGCCCTTAATGTACTCGGAGGTGTGTCTGTCACCGTACATCCATTGCCGGTTCATCTGCGTGCATTATATATAATTAAGTGTGTCAAAAACCATTACAGAACATCATAAATAGATAATTAAGTGGCCAAATGGATAAAAGTTCATCATCACATTAAAACCAAAGTACATACATGTATAGTTCTCATCTAACAACATATAGCTCTCCATACACATCGGAACTATGTAAAACATTTCAATGCGAAAACAAATGCGATCATAATCGCAACCAATGTAACAATTGATCCAACGGCATAATGATACCAAGCCTCGGTATGAATGGCATATTTTCTAATCTTTCTAATCTTCAACCGCATTGCATCCATCTTGATCTTGTGATCATCGACGACATCCGCAACATGCAACTCCAATATCATCTTCTCGTCCATAATTTTTTTTATTTTTTCCTTCAAGAATTTGTTTTCTTCTTCAACTAAATTTAACCTCTCGACAATAGGGTCCATCTTGATATTGTGATCATCGATGACTTCCGCAACATGCAACTCCAATTCCATCTTCTCCTCCTCCATTTTTTCCAATTTTTGCTTTAAGGAAATGTTTTCCTCTTCAACTAAATTTAACCTCTCCACAAGAGGGTCGGTTGGAATTTCCGGTTCAACTACCTCCTAGACATAATAAAACATCTATGCATGTCAGGTTGGTCGGCGTAACTATCATAAACACTAAAACAAATAGTTATAAATTAAAGATAATATACCACATCCGAATCGTAGACAGGACGAGGGCCCACGTGGGCGGATATCAAAACCATCGCAGTATATAATAACAAGCAATAATAAACGTAAGAAAATTAGACAAATATCTATATAAAGCAATAATAACAAGCAATAATAAAAGTAAGAAAAGCATGGACATAACAAGAGGCTCACCACGGTGGTGCCGGTGACGAGATCGGCGGGGGCGATCGACGGCGGCGAAGACGGGGACGGGACGTGACGGACCGCTAAACCTAGACAAATCTCGGAGAAAATAAAGCTTCGAGAGGAGAAAAGCTTAACTAGTGTGGCTCGGGCATTCCATCGAACACGTTGTGTGCATAGGAGGTGAGCTAGAGCACCACTAACCCCTCTTCCCCTCGGCCAGAAAAAAAAACAGAGCAGTGTGCTCTGCTCTTGAGTGAGGGGGTATATATAGGCACCTCATTGGTCCCGGTTGGTGCTACGAACCGGGGCTAAAGGGGTGCCTTTGGTCCTGGTTCATATCACCAACCGGGACCAATGGTGGTGGGCCAGGAGCAAGACCCATTGGTCCCGGTTTGTCGCTCTAACCAGGACCAAAAGGTCCAGACGAATCGGGACCAATGGCGCCTGGCCGGCCCCCTGGGCTCACGAACCGGGTCCAGTGCCTCCATTGGACCCGGTTCTAGATTAAACCGGGGCTAATGGGCTGGACAGGCCTGGACCAAAGCCCTGTTTTCTACTAGTGTACGGGAAGGATCGCCTAGAGCGCGAGGAGTTCATGCGGGCTCTCAGGGAGGAGGAGCCCATAGAGCTGAGGGAGGACGACGAGATCCCCGGTTACCGCGAACTCTGGGACTGTCTCTACGCCGACCACTTCGGCTCCTTCGACGACGAAAGTGAGTGTCAGACTGTCAGTCGAATCTGTTTTCTTCTTGCTGCGAATCGAATGATGAATAGGAGGTCAAAAGTCTATGCTGGGGAGTAAAGTGAAGGGATTTTGTTTTGACCCACACACGGCACGAGTAGTAATTTAGGAATCAAATGATGAGTAATTCTGTTTTCCTACAATACAATATAGATACTGTCAGAGACCTCTTTGCATCATGCAGGAGAATTACCCAACCCAACCCAATTCATACAAATACCCGTCAATGCTAGGATGGACGAGAACATGGATGGTAAAACCACCAATATTACTCTCTAGACTCTACAGTAGTCATCACAATTTTGCTTCCTGCAAGTAGGATTTGTCTATGTAGTTTCCTGCCGACAAGCACCTAGTATTGCTGTCTAATACTCTTAGCACAATTTTGCTTCATGCAGCGGCTCTTGGCCCCATGCGTCATACATTCGAACCCATCCCACAATACGCCGCCCCCGATTGTACCTTGCAGATCTTCTACATCCGAGTCACCGAGATCGGCAAAGATGGTCTCCAGTGGCCTCTGCATGTCCATGGATTGGTTGCTGCCAGGGACTCCATAGATCACAATCGTAACTTCCTCTTCAATCGCACTATAGGATGTCTGCCAAACCCTCACCCAAGAGTTGAGCACCATCTATTATGGACCCGGATATCCAGGGAATGTCAGATTTTTAGGCATGCAAAATAAACGTTTTTCATGGCAAGTTGTGTTCGCCAAGGATGCCAAGTTCAGTTGGCGAACATGGAAAATCTGCCTCGGTTCATTTTTTGTCAGGAAATTACTGTGCTTGCAAACTAAATTTGCCATCCACGCGCCAAATATAAATTGACATGAAAAACGTTCGACTTGCCATAATTACACGATAGTACCACATTTGGGGCGGTGGTGGCGGATTGGTACCAAGTTTGGTAATTTTTACGTGTCAGTACCAAGTTTCGGGCAAGCCGTTGCAAATCAGGCTAAATTACGTATTGACAGCGTATCTGACCGGTGGGGTCCATATGTCAGGTGCCAATGTGGCATATTTTTTGCAGAAAGCCCCCTTACTTTATATATAATCACGTAAAGGCACATTATTTTTGCGGGTAAAGGGTTTCCGTGAGAGTCTTTTCTTTGTTCGGACCTGTTTCGAAGTTTCCGTCGAAATAGACAAATAAATAAAATATGAAAAACCGCTCGCGGGCAGGTTTCGAACCCGCGACCAGCGGCACATGACGGACACGAGCTAGCCAACCCGCCAGTCGACCATTCGTGTTAGGATTCGTGCGGGCTTTCTTTTATACTAGACTTGCCATGCTGGGCCGGCTGTTAGGCCCAGCGCGGCCGCGTGCCCTTAGTTACTCGTTTTTAAATCATAAATAATATTAATACTATACAATTATTGCGTATCCTCATTCTATTATTCAACTACGCAAACAATAAATATATTATATGCCGAACACATTTTTTACTTACTCATATATTAATTATATTTTTGTAAACGCACAATTATTAAAATGTTGACAACATGTATTAAAAATAAAATTGTAAACATAATAAATTGTAGAAATGCATTAAAACTTCTTTAACTTTTATTAAGAAAATCTATGCGTTTCTAGAAATGCTAGAATGAGTTTACGCAATAAGTTTATAATACATGCTGAACATTTTTTGAAATATACATTGTCAAAAAAATTCATCATGTATTAATAAAATGTTCAACATAAATGACAAAAATGTTTATCGTATATTAATAAAACTGTTCAACATATATTACAAAAACGTACAATCTGTATTTAAAATTTGTTCAACGGGGGCAATTCCTATTTGACGCGCGCGGGCGGCAAGCTGTCGAGGAAACGCTCGCAGCTGTTTTCGTTTGCGTGCATGTTGGGCCGGCCCACTATGGGTTCGCGTGCTTCTTTTTCGTTCGCTGCTGTTTCTTTTGTTAGTTTTTTTTCTTCCAGGTTTTGGTTTTATCTCTTGTTTTTTCTTCTGGTTTTGTTCCGGTTTTCTTCTTCTAGTTTTGTTTATGTTTCTTTTGGGTTGGTTTTCCCCTGTTTCTCTTCTTGGTTTTTGGTTTTTGTCCTGTTTTCTTCTTTTGGTTTTGGTTTTTCTCTTTCTGTTTTGTTTTTTTCACGAATATACATATGTTCAATATGTTTCTTAATTTTGTTCACTGTATATATTACACAATGTTCAATGTGTATTCATAAATTGTTCAACGTTCTTTTACAAATGTTCAGTGCTTATCCGGAAATTGTTCAGCGCGTATATTCATATTTTCAAAAATGTTCATAGTATATTCAAAAAAGTCCATCATGTATTATTTAAAATATTCAACTTATTTTAAGAAAATGTTCAACGGATATGCAAATATGAGCTCCCGCGAACGGGCCCCAGCACTCGCGGCAGTAAAACGCGAAACAAAAAAAAAATACAGGCCTCGTTTGGCCCAACAGCCGGCCCAGCGTTCGCTCCCTCGTATAAAAGAAGGCCCGCACGGATTCTAACACGAACGGTCGACTGGCGGGTTGGCTAGCTCGTGTCGGTGGCGTGCCGCTGGTCGCGGGTTCGAAACCTGTCCGCGCGTTGTTTTTCGTATGTTTTATTTATTTATCCATTTCGACGGAAACTTTCAAACAAGTCCGAACGAAAAAAAAGATTCTCACGGAAATCCTTTATCCGCAAAAATAATATGCCTTTACGTGATTACATATAAAGTAAGGGGGCTTTCTGCAAAAAATATGCCACATCGACACCTGACATACGGGCCCCGCCGGTCAGATACGCTGTCAATACATAGTTTAGCCTGATTTGCAACGGCTTGCCCGAAACTTGGTACTGACACGTAAAAATTACCAAACTTGGTATCAATCCGCCACCACCGCCCCAAATGTGGTACTATCGTGTAATTAACTCCCAAAAATCCGACTTCAGATTTTTAGCCTTTCCGTCTATCTAAGCATGCCTGTCTGTTTAGTTTGGCTTTCTTTCTTCCTTCTCCGGGTTGATTAACTGATGATGATGGTGATGCTTGCAGGAAACTTTCAAACAAGTCCGAACGAAAAAAAAGATTCTCACGGAAATCCTTTATCCGCAAAAATAATATGCCTTTACGTGATTACATATAAAGTAAGGGGGCTTTCTGCAAAAAATATGCCACATCGACACCTGACATACGGGCCCCGCCGGTCAGATACGCTGTCAATACATAGTTTAGCCTGATTTGCAACGGCTTGCCCGAAACTTGATACTGACACGTAAAAATTACCAAACTTGGTATCAATCCGCCACCACCGCCCCAAATGTGGTACTATCGTGTAATTAACTCCCAAAAATCCGACTTCAGATTTTTAGCCTTTCCGTCTATCTAAGCATGCCTGTCTGTTTAGTTTGGCTTTCTTTCTTCCTTCTCCGGGTTGATTAACTGATGATGATGGTGATGCTTGCAGGACCAATGGTTGATGTTAACTGGCCCATCCCGTGCGCTCGTGTTAATTGATCCGATGCGTTTGAAGTTCAGCTAAAAGTAAAGAGCAAAACAGAGCCTGGAAAAGTAAAGAGCAAAACAGAGCCTGAAAAAGATGAACTGTTGGCTTTCAAAGTCTTCGGGTCTGTTCTGAACCTCTCCCACTCTAAACTTCACAAACTCCAAAGTCAAAACCGAGCAGAACGCAATCGCTCCAAGAAGCTAAATTCCAGGAGCTGTCATGGGCCGTAGTGCAATTTTGTGGAGGAGGGAATACCCAGCTTCGCTTTTTACAGGAAGCTGGAGTTCCACGTATTTAGGAGAGTTTGCCACCGCCAAGGAAAACGATTCGACCTGAGCCGAGACGTACAGGCCCTTCGTTCTCGCACAGTCCTATCCTTCTCGAACCCTCACGTCGCCGCCGCCGCCGCCAGTAGCGTCGCCACGCCCGCTTTCTCTATCGCTGGCCGGGTCCTGTCCTCCGCGTACAGATCCGGCCATCCCAGCCTTGTTCCCGCCGTATCCCTTCAACAGCGCAGCTACTCCAGTCGCCTGCGTGGAGCAGCGACCCCATGGCAAGGACGAGCTCCCCCGGACGCCATTGACGTCCGAACGAAAAAAAAGATTCTCACGGAAATCCTTTATCCGCAAAAATAATATGCCTTTACGTGATTACATATAAAGTAAGGGGGCTTTCTGCAAAAAATATGCCACATCGACACCTGACATACGGGCCCCGCCGGTCAGATACGCTGTCAATACATAGTTTAGCCTGATTTGCAACGGCTTGCCCGAAACTTGGTACTGACACGTAAAAATTACCAAACTTGGTATCAATCCGCCACCACCGCCCCAAATGTGGTACTATCGTGTAATTAACTCCCAAAAATCCGACTTCAGATTTTTAGCCTTTCCGTCTATCTAAGCATGCCTGTCTGTTTAGTTTGGCTTTCTTTCTTCCTTCTCCGGGTTGATTAACTGATGATGATGGTGATGCTTGCAGGACCAATGGTTGATGTTAACTGGCCCATCCCGTGCGCTCGTGTTAATTGATCCGATGCGTTTGAAGTTCAGCTAAAAGTAAAGAGCAAAACAGAGCCTGGAAAAGTAAAGAGCAAAACAGAGCCTGGAAAAGATGAACTGTTGGCTTTCAAAGTCTTCGGGTCTGTTCTGAACCTCTCCCACTCTAAACTTCACAAACTCCAAAGTCAAAACCGAGCAGAACGCAATCGCTCCAAGAAGCTAAATTCCAGGAGCTGTCATGGGCCGTAGTGCAATTTTGTGGAGGAGGGAATACCCAGCTTCGCTTTTTACAGGAAGCTGGAGTTCCACGTATTTACGAGAGTTTGCCACCGCCAAGGAAAACGATTCGACCTGAGCCGAGACGTACAGGCCCTTCGTTCTCGCACAGTCCTATCCTTCTCGAACCCTCACGTCGCCGCCGCCGCCGCCAGTAGCGCCGCCACGCCCGCTTTCTCTATCGCTGGCCGGGTCCTGTCCTCCGCGTACAGATCCGGCCATCCCAGCCTTGTTCCCGCTGTATCCCTTCGACAGCGCAGCTACTCCAGTCGCCTGCGTGGAGCAGCGACCCCATGGCAAGGACGAGCTCCCCCGGACGCCATTGACGCCGAGACAACCACGGGAGCTAGGAGCAGCGACCCGACGACCGAACCCCCTCGCCAATCCCCAAGGTGAGCTCCCGTTGGAGATGGTCTGCCCATGGCAAACATGGTGTTGCTACTGTCAATGGACATTGATTTGTACTGGTTATGGAAACTGATTTTTTTTGGTGCAGTGTAGTACGTGTACTGCTAATATATTAGCTCTATGATCTAGTATGTGAGGATGGATGTGATTTGTGCAGAATGCATCTGAAGGAAGATAGTGTCAACTAACGAAAAAACTACTACATGTCAAGCGATCAGCATGTGGATGCAAGTTGTGGCCGTTTCGGTGTTGCAGGGTCAGTGAGCTCCTTCATGTCGAGGCCGTCACTGCTCTCGTAGTCCAGCATGTAGAGGTCCACCGGCTGTAGCGGGGCAGGAGAATAGATGGACAGAGCTAATGCAGAAAACGTACTGCTATATGTGTGCAGTTTATTTTTGACAGTCTAATGGTATATGTGTGCAAATGAACTGTTATATTGTTCCTTTCAAAAATAGTTATTTGTTTTTACTGTATAACTTGTCTTAACTAGGAATATTTGTGATCTCTTCAAAAATACATTTGGGTCATATTTTCAACCCAGCTTTACTACACAAAAGTACTCTGTACAGCCACAAATCGCAAAAAATATATCCTGTGAAAAAATTGTTCCCAGCCATTCGGCCGAGCACTATGGCCCAGCTCGTTTTCTTTTCTTTTCGGCCTATGTGCAATTCCCCCAGACATGGGCTCCTTCTAGCCAGCCCAAGATGGCAACCAGCAGGCCTTGAGCGCCCCAGCTGGGCTGCCAGCTCAACCAGGGGGCTGGGAGAAGCTGGCAACGCTCCAGAACGTTTCACGTTCGCCACCTGAAGCAAGAAGCCTGGCAAGAAGCTGGATATGAGAAGTTTTGGAGAAGCTAGATGATTTCAGACTACCACAAAGCTTTTCATTCTGACGAGGTGGTATCTACACGCGTCACCTGCAAGCGCTGCACGCTTGAGTTTGCATATGCACCGCTGCTTCCTTCAGTGGAGGCCACTGTCAGTGTCCAAGTTATTGATGGGTCATGGGACGATGAGACGATCATGTTCAAGGAGTTGTTACTTGCCGTACGGCCGTCATGGAAAAAGGGGAGATGGTGTTGCTTGCTTCTCGTGATGGAAAAATGCCTGTCAATTCGGATGGTGTGATTGAGCTTTCGAGGCGTGTTGTCTCCGTAGAATTAAGGGGACAGCTGTTGGTTTCTGTGTTGGGCCATGGGACGGGCTATAAGAAAGGTTTGGTGGCCACGGATACCGCTCTCTTTACACAGATGAATGCCGGCACGAGTCGTGGCGTATGTGATCTTCGTTTCTGCTTGGTCCTTTCTTTCTACCTTGGCATACATGCTGCTTGATGCTGCACACGGTGTGTCTGGACTCTGGAGGGTGTCGTGGATAGAATTCAACCAACATGTTTAGCCTTTTCTTTTTGAGCTTCAGTACATACAGACGTAAGCGTTCATATACACGCGCATACACTCACCTCTATGAACGCACACACGCCCATCCGAGAGACTGAGCCTGCATATCATCTTGAGATTTACGAAGTCACCGTAGGCGCCTCGTCGTCGACGGGAACGTCTCCTCCACTGAAAGTGCATCGCCGGAAATCCTGAAATAACTTCAGGAATAATGCGAGCACCAGGATTTGAACCCTGATGGGTTGTGGATAACAATGTCCACCTAACCATCTCAACCATAGGTTGGTTCGCATGTTTAGCCTTTTTAGTGGTGTTCCTAACTCGTAAGCTATTCAAGAAACGGTATTTTTGTAGCGGCTCAGATGGTGTCTAACCAGCCCAGTTCTTGAGCTTACCTGTCTGTTCTTTGTATTGATTATTATTACCTGTCCATTGGTACAACTGTACAAGTAAACCTGCAACATTTTGTACTGACATCACCTCTTCTGTTGATGGAACTTGCTGGCAGTGTTTTGTTGCGGTTTCAGATGCAATATCTGTTAGTTTTGTTGATCTGTGCTCGCGTGTTACTCCCGCTGTCCCAGAATATAAGAACGTTTTAACACTACTATAGTGTCAAAAATACTCTTATATATGGGACGGAATGAGTAGTGTATACACGAACATTCGCTTGTTCTGATTCAATTGTGCAGCACAGATGTAACTGAAACAAGACAGGTTTGTTTGCATTTCAAATGTCATGATTTTTTCCACTCCCATGTTCCACAACAAACACAATTTACACAGTTCTTATTCATTTAGTATATCGTACGAGGGCACTGAAATATTAGGGCACATTGCAAGATTTGCGAGCACTGTTTGCACCACCATATTTATTGCATGTGGCAAATGACAACTTCCCTTTATCGAGCAGAGAGAAAACATAGAGAAATCCTGTTATACTAGGACCAAATGGCATATATTTTCTTGTTTCTTCTCTAGAATTACCAATGTTGAAAGTACAGACAATTGTAAGAAACATAGGAACACTTATTTCAGGCACCTGATGGTGAACAAGAATCTACAACGCTCTCAAGTCATTACGGTAAATACCTGAAGTGTGTAAGCCCCCAATTTCGAGTTTTCAGTTGTACCACTTGTGACTTGTCATCATCCATCTAAGAGAACAGGAGCATGTCCTTATAATAATGCACAAGTTATTTGTTCGGCTTTGACATGGAGATAACAAGATATAAATTTCACCTCTAAATCGTCTCAAACAAGACTTTCACTTTGGGATGCTGGGTTATACTAGTGCAAAGGTGGATTGGTTGAAGGCTAGAGTTCCCCAACAATTGACTGATACTTTGAAAGGTTTGATTAGTTGAGTAAGGAAGAACAAGGCATTATTGCTAACATTTCCTACACAGATTTTCCTTTTTATTTTGCTTGTTTTGATTGTTGATCTGACGCCTGTTTTTTCCCTTTCAGTTCTCGTTTAGTTCAGGCTGTGTCCTGTATCCGGTGGGTGATAGATCCCTTGGATCTTGTAGGCTAGATGCATTCCGGTGAACCTACCTTCTTGGTGGCCGGATGAACTCGATCCAGCTCCGGCCATGGCGTTGTAGGGGCCGGAGGTGAGGTCGAGATGGCGGCGGTGGTGGTGCTTCCCGTGAGCACCGCGCTAACCCTAGATCGGTAGGGTTTGTAGGTGGGGTTTGTAGCGTCGTTCAACCTCGTGATTCGAGCTCCGACCCCCCACCTCTCTTTATATAGCGCGGGTCACAGGGGCCCAACAACCATAATGGGTTGTGCGCCCCCGATCAGGGCGCGGATCTAAGGGTCTATGGGCCGTTGGGCCCAAAGCAGAGGAGATCAATACCTAACATTCTCCCCCTTGATCTCATCTTTACTTTTAACCTTATACTTTCTAGTTTATTTGTTTCATCGCATATTGGTACATAGAGCATGTTTCATCGTCACGGCTTAATTGCCGATAGAATCATACAGCTACAACATACGTTCTGTTCAGAAGCAAATTCCGTTTCTTTTGGGCCTATCCAGGAATCATAGGCTTTCCCTTAAACCCATGCCGGCTAAGTGTTCCTTGAACACATTGGGTGGTAAGCCTTTCGTTAGCAGATCCGCAAGCATATCTTTTGTCCTTATATGCTCGAGACTTATAGTGTGATCCTGGATTTTATCCTTCACAACATAATACTTTATCTCTATCGTTTTTGCAGCATTACTCGACTTGTTGTTGTGAGCATAGAATACTGCGGGCTCGTTGTCACAGTACATCTTTAGTGGTTTGTCAATACAATCTACCACTTTCAAGTCGGGTATAAATTTCTTTAGCCATATCGCCTGCCCTGTTGCTTCGAAGCATGCTATGAATTCTGCATACATCGTGGATGATGCAACTATTGACTGTTTGGAGCTTTTCCACGAAATAGCTCCCCCAGCGAGAGTGAATACGTATCCGGACGTGGATTTTCTATCATCCCTGTCCCCCGCAAAATCTGCGTCTGAATACCCCTTTATCTCTAGGGATTCACATCTCCTGAATGTTAGCATGCATTCATTTGTGCCTTGCGCATAACGCAATGCTTTCTTTACCATCTTCCAGTGCTCTATGCCTGGATTGGATTGATATCTACCGAGTACACCGGTGATAAAAGCTAAGTCCGGGCGAGTGCACACTTGTGCATACTGTAAGCTTCCAACGGCCGAAGCATATGGTACTCCTTTCATTTGATCGATCTCATACTGATTCTTGGGACATTGGTATTTCCCAAAACTATCGCCCTTGACTATAGGAGCAGGTGTGGCTTTACTCGCATGCATATTATACTTTTTAAGAACCTTTTCTAAATATGCTTTCTGCGATAGTCCTAAGACTCCATTTTTCCTATCTCGGTGAATTTCTATGCCCAAAACATATGATGCTTCACCAAGGTCTGTTATGTCAAAGTTTGAGGATAAAAACTTCTTTGTTTCTTGTAGTAGACTAACATCACTGCTAGCAAGCAGAATATCATCCACATACAATATTAGGAAAATATATTTCCCATTTTTAAACCTTGCATAAATGCAATTATCCTCAACATTTTCTTTAAATCCAAAACTTTTAATTGTCTCATTAAACTTTAGATACCACTGTCTAGAGGCTTGCTTTAATCCATAAATGGATTTCTTCAGGCGGCATCCCATATCTTCCTTGCCTTCCATGATAAAACCCTTGGGTTGTTTCATGTAGACATTTTCTTTTAAATCTCCGTTGAGAAATGCCGTCTTTACATCCATTTGATGTAACTCTAAATCAAAATGAGCAACTAATGCCATTATGATTCTGAAGGAATCCTTACATGAGACCGGAGAAAATGTCTCATTGTAATCTATCCCTTCTCTTTGTGTAAATCCTTTTGCCACGAGACGAGCTTTATACTTTTCTATATTCCCTTTAGAGTCATACTTAATTTTGTAGACCCATTTACAGCCTACTGTTTTGGCTCCTTTAGGAATTTCCTCTAAGTCCCAAACATCTTTGGAACTCATCGATTTCATTTCATCTTCCATTGCCTTCATCCATTCCGATGAATGAGGGCTTCTCATGGCTTCTTCATATGAGGTGGGATCTTTTTCCATTTGAACCATTTCTGTGTTATAAACTTTAAAGTCAGTAGAAATAGCTGACTTTCTTGGTCTTGTAGACCTTCTAAGGGCCTCAGTTTCTGGCACATTATGTGCCTCAACGTCTGGCACTTCTTCTAAAATTTGCTGTTGCACCTCCCTTTCATGCTCAACAACGGGTTCAGTCGGCTCCTGATGGACAGGTTCCGGGTCTTCTCCCAAAGTTGTCATGGTTGGAGTTGCAACCGGTAGTGAGAAAAATGGCTCCTGAATGATCGGATTAGGTGCATGCACCCTCTTCTCCTCAAGATCAATTTTCCGAGCTACCAAGCTCCCCCTCATCATGTCGTCCTCTAAGAAGACTGCATGTCTTGTTTCTACAAACTTTGTATATCTGTCTGGACAGTAGAAACGAAAACCTTTTGATCTGTCTGGGTAGCCAATGAAGTGGCAACTTACTGTTTTTGGATCTAACTTTGCAATGTTTGGATTAAACATTTTGGCCTCTGCGGGGCACCCCCACACCCTGAAGTGTTGAAGGGAGGGAACTTTTCCTGTCCACAGCTCGTACGGTGTTTTGGGCACCGACTTGCTTGGTACTCTATTGAGAATGTGAATTGCGGTTTTAAGTGCCTCCATCCATAATCCCAATGGCAAGGTGGAGTAACTCATCATGCTGTGCACCATATCCATAAGGGTACGGTTACGCCTTTCAGCTACTCCATTTTGCTGAGGCTCGCCCGGCATTGAATACTGGGCGACTATGCCAGTCTCCTGCAAGAACTTTGCAAAAGGTCCAGGGACTTGGCCATATGGAGTGTGCCGACCGTAGTACTCTCCCCCTCGGTCGGACCTTACTATCTTTATTCTTTTGTCATGCTGATTTTCAACTTCAGCTTTGAATATTTTAAATTTATCCAACGCTTCTGATCTTTCTTTGATTGGATAAATATAACCATAGCAAGAGTAATCATCTGTGAATGTTATGAACGAGTCATAGCCATCCACACTTTGCACCGGAAAAGGTCCACAAATGTCAGTGTGGATGATTTCTAGTGTTGCTGTGCTACGGTTTGCAACCTTTTTGATTTGTTTTACATACTTTCCTTTAATGCAATCTATGCATTGTTCTAAGTCAGAGAACTCTAATGGAGGAAGAATCTCATTTTTAACGAGTATCTCTATTCTCCCCTTGGAAATATGGCCCAAACAACAGTGCCATAATTTCGATGAGTCGTGAGTTCTCTTCCTTTTCTTTTGTTCTTTATTCGACGCGGAAATACGCTCATTCACATTGCATACAGAATAAACTTTGTCACGAAGTGATAATAGATAAAGCTCATCATGAAGGAAAGCTTCACCCACATAAGCATTATTAAACCATATGGCACATTTGCCATGTCCAAAATAACATTCGTAATGATCTTTGTCCAAGCATGAAACACTAATCAAATTCCTATTACATGAAGGAACAAATAAAACATCTCTAAGTAGAAGCTTGAATCCACCGGCTAACTCCAAGGAGATGTCGCCGATAGCTTCAACTTCCGCTTTTATTCCATTTGCTACTTCAATTCCTCTTTCTCTTCTTTGCGTAATCCGGGTCGAATGGAATCCCTGTAAAGAATTAGCAACGTGAACAGTTGCTCCTGAATCAATCCACCAAGTGGATTTAGAAAACTGTGTATAAAGGGATTCATTAACCAAGGAAACAACATCGTTACCTTGCTTTGCCATAATATGCTTCAGCCATTCAGGACAGTCCTTCTTGTAGTGACCAGTCTGGTGACAGTGGAGACATGTGTCTTTGTCCACTGGAAAGTGCTTTGGCTGATTTTGACGCTGATAGGGAGCTTTCCCATGAGGCTTTGAGGGAGAACCCTTACTGTTGTCATTGAAATTCTTTTTCTTTTGCTTCACATAGTTGATAGAACCACCATGTGAAGCTTTAAGCCGTTCTTCCTCTTGGACACACATGGCAATGGTCTTTTCAAGATCCCATGATCCAGGTGACATGTTGTAGTTCACCACAAATGTCTCAAATTCCTTTGGCAAAGAAGCCATGACCAGGTGGACCAGGAGAGTTGGTTTTATCTCCAGATCCTCATCCATGGGCTTGAGCTTCGCTGCCATATTGCTCATCCTTAAGATGTGCTCCCTTATGCCATGGCCACCCCCAGTGTAGTGCTGTGAAACCAGTTGCTTCAACAGCTGGGTGGCATATGTCTTTGAAGAGCCAGTAAACTGGCTCTTTATCTTTGTCAGCAGCTCTCCAACAGCTGTGCACTCTTCAATTGAGCCCACGATTGCGTTCTCAATTGTGTTCTTTACAAAGGCCATGCACTTTTTATTCGCATTAACCCACTTTTGATTGTCTATGGAATAAGACAATTCCAGAGGGGCATAATCCCTCTTCTTTCTTGCCCATGCAGCGTCATCATCAGTAGTTTCTCTTACTGGTTCTGTAGGTCTGACTGGTTGTGCTTGTTCCACAACCCAGTCAACATCGGCACAGATAAATGCCATGTCCACTTTCTTCCTCCACTCAGTGTAGTTGTCACCCCTGAGTGTCGGAACATCTTTTAAGCAACTCATGAGGAGGTACCCTCCTGAAATCACAATGAAGTGATGTCAATATAACAATTATATGTATGAATCTAACGTTGGTTAAATTAAACACATAATTATCTAAGCATTTAAAAAACTATATTACCGTTGGGCAAATATAATAATTAAATGCATCTTTAATTTTCAATAATGAAATACGGTCATGCTATTTACAACGTTGGTTATATATAATAACATAATCATATTCACAAAACATGCTCTTATAGAAAATATAGTACTTTTATTTTTTGTGTTAAAAAAGAGCACTATTACTTTTTACGCAGCAGAAAACACGAATAAAATTCGTGAACTTTTTATAAAAATACTTTGCCTTTTCTTTCTTTTTCTGTCTTTTTACTAAAACTGTATAATAAAATGTAACAGAAAAAGAATAGAAAAAGAAAAAATGCAGCAGCACAGCCGGCCCAGCGCCCGCGGCGGCTGGAGCCAAGCTGGCGCGCCAGCCCAACGCGGCTGCGGCCTCGGCCCAGCTGGGCACGGCCCGGCGCGCGCGCGCCCGCAGCCAGCGCGCTCGGCTTCGGCGGCTGGAGGCCAGTGGCCCTCAGCTGGAGGCTCAGCCCAGCTGGCTCGCAGCTGGCAGCTGGAGGCTATACACTTTCGGCCCAAAAGGCCCGCTCTAGCGCTAGGGTTTCATTTACAGCCTTTAGATCGAATCGGACGGTCATCCGCGCTCCTCGCTGGAACAAAACCGGAGCCAACGAGCCTTTCGACCGGATCGATCGTCACTTCTCCCCCTTGTGCCGCTCGCAGCCTCTCTGTCCCGTCGGGCGCCTCTCTCGCTCGTTCCTCTCTCGCCCGCCCGCTCGGTTCCCGCCGGCGAGACGAGCCAGAGAGGAGCGGAGAGTCAGAGCGCCTGCTCGGGGGCCATCCCCTTCCCCTTCCCCACTCCGTTTCCACGATAGAGAGGAAGACAGGGAGGCTCTCCCTTTTCTCTTTTCAGTGAGGGTGTGAGGAGCGCGTCCAGATCGCGCCGTGGCTATCCTCCTCGTCGGTCGCGCGTCCTCCCTTGTGGCGGGCGCGTCGCCGTCGAGGGACTTGGCCGCGGTGCTGCCCCAATCTTTTTTTTTCTTGCTTTGTTTCGGATTCGATCCGATCTGATTTGGGAGGGTTCAATCTCTCAATTTCTGTAGACTTTTCTTTGCCCCGTGAGGGGTAATACCTTCTTCCGACGCCTCGGCTTGCCGATGCGCGTCGAGATCGAGAGGGTTGGCGCGGCCTTGCGGCGGCGCACTTTGCCGGCGGGCCCAAGGCCCTTTTCCGGTGAGTCCTTGTACTTTGCCCTGCTAGGGTTCTTTGGGGAAAGAGGGATCCTTTTCTTTTCTGTTTCACTTTTGTACCGAAAACATCTAGACCTAGATGGCTCTGATACCAATGATAGATCCCTTGGATCTTGTAGGCTAGATGCATTCCGGTGAACCTACCTTCTTGGTGGCCGGATGAACTCGATCCAGCTCCGGCCATGGCGTTGTAGGGGCCGGAGGTGAGGTCGAGATGGCGGCGGTGGTGGTGCTTCCCGTGAGCACCGCGCTAACCCTAGATCGGTAGGGTTTGTAGGTGGGGTTTGTAGCGTCGTTCAACCTCGTGATTCGAGCTCCGACCCCCCACCTCTCTTTATATAGCGCGGGTCACAGGGGCCCAACAACCATAATGGGTTGTGCGCCCCCGATCAGGGCGCGGATCTAAGGGTCTATGGGCCGTTGGGCCCAAAGCAGAGGAGATCAATACCTAACAGTGGGACCTTCTAAATTTATGTAAACTACCTTTTCATAGTAAAATATTTTGTTCCACCTAGGTATATTTGTTGATCCTCTCATGCAGGTTCAGCAATAACTTATATTGTAATGACTTGGCTGCTTACCAAACTATGAAGCAATTAGTGAAATGATGAGTTCTTCAGCAATAAGCCTCATTTTTTTTTCCTTGTTCAGAGGAATCTGAAAAAACATATCCCGGACGAATTTGACATGCTTACAATTATATGGTCTCTATCTAGACGCATTTTTAGTTCTAGATATATCCATTTCTATCTATTTGTGCGACAAGTAATTTGAGACGGAGGGAGTATCAGATAATAGTCTTAGTTAAAATGGAAATGAGCAAGTTGTTCTGTAATAGAGACCAGCTTGAGACACTCCAATCTCACCTACTACCTTAAAGTTTCCATATCTGTAAATTTCTCAAATTTCAGGACCTTGTGTTTTCCAAAGAAAACACTGTTTATGTTACTATGACAAGTTTATAAAACAAAATGAAACATCATGAAGCAACATAACAACCAGTTGTTACCAGAGTTTGAGCAAAAATATATTTGTGCAGCCTTTAAGTTTAACTAGATCCACAACATAAACGATCTCAATATACACTTGGCTGATGTATATTGGTCTATATCATGTATAATTCACATATATAGACCAATACATATCAAATAAATGTGGCAATTTGAGTAAAGCTGTGAATTTTAGTGGACTTTGTACACACATTTTTTGGATGTTGGCTCCGCCAGTGCTCCCCTGTTCTATTATATGAATGAAAACCCAGTTATGCAATGCTTTCTTGGGCAATCTCCACATGCATGTTCTTCAGAATTTTTGACTTAAAAGATCACATTTGAATGCGAATGACAAAATTACTACGTATGACGGCATTCAAATGTGGTCCTTTTTATGAAATGAAATAGAGAGGGAGAAGCTCATCAATGGTAGCCGAGGAGCCCGATGTTTACTGTTGAATATGATCAGACCGGCAACTACCAACAGTCTCAACTGTTCTGATAGTGTTATTGACCAAGAAAGACTACCACGGCGGCGAATTAAAATGTTGTACTTCCTTTCTTTTGGACCCCTTTCAAATTTTTATTATATGCTGCTTTCAAACTGCCGCCATCTTTATTTCCTTGACGACCAGTTGCCTTTCAAACTGCCGCCATCTTTATTTCCTCGTACCAGTTTGTTTTTTCTTGCCAGGGCTATTACCAATCAAACTGTGTGTGTACAATCCAGGAATTTCAACACCGACATTGAAATTTCCTCCCGCGTACGTTCGCGAATAAGTGGGACCAGTCCGCGGACACTGATGCGGGAGATGACCATCCAATGCTGCTCGCATTTATTTCAACAATTTTTTGATTCTACCGGACAAAATTTGTACAAACAAGACAGATTTTTGATATAAACCGGAAAAGATTGATGTAAACGCGGCGGATTTCATATAAACATGATGAACTTCGTTACATTTCAGGCATACTTTAACAAAAAGCGAAGCTTGTCTGACTCTGAGGTATAATTTCAGACATACTTCTATTCTAAACCTAAACTGAATGATCGCCGATGGTTGTTCCCATGTCCGGCCATGAGTCCTGAGAAATGACGCTTCCCCTTCTCCAGTTCTGCCTCGACGCTCTCCAGCTCCGCCTCCGCAACCTCCGCCTTCAAAGTCCTGGGAAGTGAAGCTGTCCGTCTCCACGTGGCTGCCAAGCGACTAATCGACCGACAATGCTCAGACCAACAAGCTTGGCTTCAAAGGGAATGGAGGAGCGGTGGTCTTCTTGGAAGCTGAGCGACAGTGACCGCACACTACTCTTACTCGTCGTCGGGGGTGCCCGCAGACATGGCGGCTACATGGTCGCGGTGACAGGGCGCGGCCTCGGCGGAGCCAACAATGTCCTCCTCATCGTCGGTCTTACCCCAAACCTCGTCTGCCGCCTCGTCGAACTCCTTGTAGGTGGCCTCTGCTGAGTAAATAGGCAATTTTCCGATTAATTTAATCCAAGAATTAACCACTAGCATAGCATTAACACAAATAATCGCATACTGATATTCAATCATGCAAGCACATACTACGCTAATTGTAGATAGATCTACGTATAACGCTAGCATGCCTAAAATAGAAAACAGTAGGAGCGGGTTAAACGAGTTATACCCTCCAGTAGGCCATGCAGAGGACGCGACGGCGGTGACGGCAACAGCGTCCTCAGCTGCCTTCTTGTCGACTTCGATCTTCTCGGCGGCGGCACGTTCGGCGTCGGTGGACATGGTGATGACGAGGGCGACGCATACGTAGAGGAAGTAGACGAACGGCGAGCGGTCGCGTAGTCGCTTCCCGACAACCTATTTGCCCCTCTCCCGTACAGGATCCAGAGAGGCGGGGTTTCGGAGACCTGCTCTCCCGTCGACCGTGTACGCCACGGACGTGATGGAGTCACCGGCGGCAGCAGCAACAAAGGAACGACAGTGGGCGTGAAGGCAGATGTGTTCTGTTTAGGTGGCGGCTAGGGTTGGCAGCGCCCCACATATATATGTGCGGCCGCGCGTGGAGAAACGTGGGCCGAACCCACATCCAAGTCGGTAGCCCAACTCTCCGTTCCTGACCGGCAAAAAGAAGCGCATAGGCGTAAGCTCGGCTCGACTCAATCCCGCAAACCGCGTCGCGTCGCGTCGAGATGTGGCGAGCGGAGGAGGAGGATGAGTGCGCGAGGACCTCATCTCTTCTCAAGCTCCAATAGCATGAGGGAGAGAATCCCTTATAAACCACTTCAACTCTCCTTCCACTTCCGGGGTGTGACTAAACTTCCCACCACCTTGTCATGCCACCTACATGGGCCCTTAGAGATTAAATATGAAATTGTCATATGGGCTCTAGGCCCATCTCATATTTCAAGAGCCTCCCGTTCCTCCTGACGCTGGCGGTACGGCGAGAGGGCGAGGCAGATGTCGTGGGAGGAGCGGTAGGACTCAAGCAGCACCGTCTGCTCCGCCACGTTCGCGTCCAATGCGATCTCCCTGCTGGCATTGAGCTGCTGCTCCGTGTGCTGGTGCTCCTGGAGGAGCTGGAGGTTGTAGATGGCGTTGGCCTGCACCACCCGAAACTGCTTCTCTCGCTCCTCCCATACCATGTCCATGTAATGGGCACGAGCCACACCGATGGTCATGGTGGAATGCACCGCCGAGGGTGACGCTGGCGAGGAGGGTGGTGTCGGCTCATCCTCTGTCGCGTCCTCCTTTGGGACGTCGTCAGCCTTCGGTTTCCTGCCAGCCGGCAGTAATGACGACAATCTCTTTCTTCTGCTCCAGCGACACTCCGTCCCAGAGAGCTTTGGACCGCGAGGAGGCCATGGTGGGAGTGATGCGAATGAGGAGAAAGAGACCCAAGGAGGATGAATGCGGCTATGGTTGGGGTTGCGGTTTATAAAGCGGGCGAGCGGCAATGGTGGGCAATGGTGGGCGGTAGAGGGACGGACATGTGACGCCGGAGTAAGGTTCTTGGCAACCACATGTTATTAATGTGAGCGGCAGACGGACGGACGGATGGTCGTCATGCCGTTCGAACGCGGAGCAGTCGCGTGCACCGAGAAATGGCGCGGGTGGCGCTCTCTCAACCGGTGCGCTGCTTCAATGCCAGCGCCAGTTTGAGGTCGCGTCCGCTCTGATCGGGCAAGCACATGGGTGAGGGATGGGGGTTTGGGTGGACTAGAGCGGTCAGACACACGGGCGTGGCAGCGGTCCAAACGCCCGCAATACCAAGTTTGTCTCTGCTTTGAGGAAGAAAATGCGTCCAGACAGCCGAGCAGAACGATACAGATTCGTGTTGGATGATTTCAACGCTCCAAACGTATGGGGACGGTTTGAGTATCGGGCGTTGAAGATGCCCTCACGGAAAGAGAAACACGTATATACTCCTCGTCCTATATATATACCTACACCTACAGATCGAGCAGATCACTCCGTAGTACATGCAGCGATCGTCTCTTGTGAAACCAAAGTTGCTATGGACGCTAGCAGTGTTATCCCCTCGATAGCCTCCGTGCCAACGAGCCGATTGCTCCCGATCCGTACGCCGAGATCGGCACCGGCTGAATGGACGACGACGGACGATTCGTCGGCGGTTACGGAGGAGGAGCCTGTGACCCCTACCGCAAGACTCATGGAAGGTATATACATCGTCGTTACCATCGGCCTTGGCTCGCCCGTAAACCTCCCCGTCTTCAGCGCCGGCGTCACCGCCGAACTTGCGCGTTACGCGCGCTTCCGCAGCATCCAAGTACGTACACACGCATACTTTTACCAGTAAAAGCATACTTACCGATTTTGTCACGAGCTAGGTTAATTATACGCGTCAGTGCATGCGTGTGTCAAATGGCAGGTGACAGATGGTTCAAAGGACGGCAACAACCCGCGGTGGGCGCGCACGGCGGTGAACGTGGAGGACCACATGATCGTCCCGACGCTTGACACCGCCGCCGTGGAGGCCGACCCGGACCGGGCCGTGGAGGACTATGTGGCCTCCGTGTACACACTCCCCATGGACCGCTCCCGCCCACTATGGGAGTTCCACTTCCTCGACTTCCCGACCTCCGAGGCGGCCTCCACGGTGGTGTTCCGCGTGCACCACTCCCTCGGCGACGGGATGTCGCTCATCACAATGCTCCTGGCGTCTGCGCGCAGCGCCGCCGACCCGACACGCCTGCCGGCCATGCCGGAGCCGCCCGCGCGCACAGGCGCCATCTACGCGCCGCGGCGGTCATCCGCTGGCGCCCTAGCGGCGTTCATCACGTGGATCTGGGCGTATCTCGTGCTCGCATGGAACACCATGGTGGACGTCAGCTTCTTCGCTGCGACGACCGTGTTCCTGAGGGACCCGTGCACACCCTTCAGACGTGCGGAAGGCGACGTCACATTCAACCCCCGTAGGCGCTTTGTGCACCGGAGCCTTGGCTTGGACGACGTCAAGTTCGTCAAGAACGCCATGAACTGCGTAAGTATACACATATACTCCATGTCCTATATAACTATCTAATAGCTGCCTGTTCGATGGATCGATGATCACATAATAACTCTTCTAAAATCCGCATCTACAATATGTGATTATGTACGTACGAAATTTTCTCGGAGCCAGATAAAAATAGTACTAGTACAATTGGTTCACGGCAATATATCTCATCCTATCTCTATCTCTACTCTCTACTCTCTACCTAATATTAAAGGGAGAATTGTTTCTCCATCCTTTTTCGTCTTTAGCCCTGTCCACTTTTTTATACAGCGTACGTACGATTTTTTTTTCCACATCGAACAATGGTTTGCGCTGCATGAAGCTCAAAAAAAGAGGTTGAAATTGCATTGGAATGGACTCGAACCCTGGTTGCCAACAACAAGCCGGCTCGCACAAACCAGCTAATCTCTACCTTTTAATTAATATTGAAGGGAGATTGTTTCTCCATCTTTTTTCGTCTTTGGTCTGTCCATTTTTTTACATATCATACGTACGTTATATTTTTTTTCACATCGCGCTGCATGAAGCTCAAAAAAAAGAGGCTCAAATTGCATTGGAATGGACTCAAACCATGGTTGTCAACAACAAGCCAGCTCGCACAAACCAGCTAATCTATCCAACATTCTTTGAAAATAAAGACAAAGGTGCCATTCATATATGAGCTAAGACTAGTCATAGTGGGGAGTAACTTACACTAGTAACATACACGTATTACTAGACTATATTACTACCTCCATAGTGAGTAGAAACATAGATGTGGTGTCATGCAAGAGTTCATTTATTAGTCTATAGACTCAATTTGCATTGATATGTGTGATGTTACAGTAACATAGCTAGTTACCACAAGCACTTCTCTCCTCATTAATTACATGCCACATAAGCAAAACTGTGTTGGGATGTGTGATGTTACTAGCTATGTTACTCCCACTATGGCCAGCCTAAGGCTGGTCACAATGGACAGGAACATAAGGTAGTAACATACACACTTATCTAGACTATGTTACTACCTCCACAGTGGGTAGGAACATGTAGGTAGTGTCATGCAACGATGCATTTATTAGCTTATAGACTCATTGTTTCTTGAAGTGTGTGATGTTCCGGTAACTTAGCTAGTTACCACAAGCACCCCACTCTTCATTAAATATGTGCCACATAAGCAACGTTGTATTGAAATATGTGATGTTACTCCTAAGTTCCACCCCATTGTGACCAGCCTAAGGATATTTTTTGTTTGGTTCACCACGTGGAGGCGCAAGGCTTCCGCTCGCTGGACGAGGTGCCGCTGGTGGCCCCAAGGTGGACTAACCTCTGGTAGACAAGCACATGACGGATTGCATATTACCTAGATCCTCTTCTTCACCTGCCGCTCATGCATCCGGGGAGGTTGCCATATGCACATGTCCAGGAACCGGGAGAATTGGATAGCAAGGGCACCGGTGATTTAGAAAGAGGGGGGGAAAGAAAGAGGAGATCACAACAAACAGAATAATATAGACAACAGCATAGGAGGAGTGCAGATATGAAGCAGAGGCCATGGACGACGTCCATGGGCGGCGGTGCACACGGTCACGGAGAAGATGGCTCGAGAACAGGAGGCCGTCAGGGGACGGCGGAGGAAGATTAGGAAAATAAAATATCAAGGAAAGTCTGGGAAGCCAAATAGTATCTCCGGGGCGATGGCATGGATGAGATTGACGCCGAGCCGGAGCTTCGTCGGAGGCAGGGAAGAAGGAGACGCTGTCGTCGATTCATGGAGCCTAAGGGAAATTCCTTTTGCAAGGAGTTTCAGGGGAGCGAAGCGAAGCTAACTGTCTTGAAGGACGACGGTGGTGGCATGAACCGAATGCCATCGGTGTTCAGCGTTCTCCGTGAAGCAAAGGTTATGCGAGCTCATCCTCCGGTAAGTGGAAGTGCGTGCCGACGCGATCCCAAGTTCCCAACCTACTAAAAGGGAGGGTTGTTCAGGGAGGGAGGGAGGGAGGGAGGGAGAGAGAGAGAGAGAGAGAGAGAGAGAGAGAGAGAGAGAGAGCAGCTGCATGAGGAAGAGGAAGAACATGTTGCGCTCGCCATGCAGTTACAGCCGGCTCAGGGATGAGCTCTGCTGGGCTAGCTGCAACGTAAGGCTAGGCTAAAGGCCAATAAGATAAGCCCAGTTTCCTTTCCTTTTCCTTTATATATCCTTTTCCGTTTTCTTTCTTTTTAAATCAGACAACTTTTGAATTGTTTAAAGATTAAACTATTCAAAGAATTGACAATTTTATGAGTATTAGATGGATTATTAAAGATATAAAAATATATATTTACATAGTATACTTAGTTTATATCTTCCCGTTGAAAATACAAACTTGATTTAAATTCAAGTGGATGTTTAAACTATATGTATATATATATATATATATATGTATTATTTGTTTTTCCACAAATTTATTGAACTTTTACAGTCCCGCCTGTTATAATTTTATAAGAGTAGTATAAAATATATGATGTTTCATAAAGTGAAAGTGTCTCATTATGTTTCATAAAGTGAACGTGTATCATTTTATTAGATCTTTGATCTGCAATTCAATTGCATTTATTATTAAAAAAATCATATTTTAAAGGTAGTCCATCCAGAGTTTTTGTAAATAACATTGAGACTTTTTAGAAGTTTGAAGGGCATTTACTTCACCATTATTAATTTTTTAGTGCATTTTTCTAAAGTTTTCAATTCTCATCATTTTACATGTGCCCACGTTTGATTTGAATTGTTGTGTCATTTCGTTTCTGGGGCAAATCCCTATGTCTATGCATTGCAAAATTCTGGAGCAAAGTGAAACATGTGGATTTGGGGATAGAGGCGGATGCCGTCAGTTTATCTATAAAATGGGAGTTACTAGAAGAAGGAAGAAAAGACGGGTATGGGCCACACATGGCTGTTACGCTCGAAGAAGGAGACTAAACACAGGAGGCGTCGTTGGCAGGGCGAAAGACAGACGGAGGTGAGAGGGGAGGTTGACCCGGTAGCTAGGGCTATGTATGGCCTCCAGCATTTTTTCCACCAACCACAACCTTCTTCCACGGGACCTTGCCTTCACTGTAATCCTCACGTCCACGACCTTCACAGACGTGTAAGGGTCTTGAGCAATGTTTATTGGCCTCGGGGCATACCATTTTTCTCTCTCGTTGCAACGCACGGACATGTTTACTAGTACATATACATACACCTACTTAGACAGACGTAGCACAACACATCCGAAGAGTCACTAATTAACCTTAGTTAATCGAAAATGCTACATCCACAAACGTGCTAAGCCTACGTAACTTTTCATCCCTAATTAATCTCCCCATCCCCTAACTTTTATTTG
>LR738713.1:628554957-628623634 GCA_902687465.1 Secale cereale
CCCCCCGCCCTTTTCTTCTTCCGTCAATGTTTTCACATCAGCTCACCGTTAAGATATGAGGATTTACCTAGATGTAGCATTGCTCTTAGTTGATGGGGATAGCCCGCAGTATGACATGTTTAGGGGATGCACGGCTACTTCCAATGAATTGGTGCTGACATGATGTGCTAAGTCGGCCATTTGAAAACTTAGCTAGTATTAGTCTTTCCAATGCATAGGTGCATAGTTTTTGTAGCTAAGCTTTCTTCATTGAAATGTTTAACAATTAAACTGCTCTATTCATTGGTAGGTAGTCATTTTGCATAGGCCAACACACTTAGCACCGTTTTCTCATCATAATCTTCTCTCTTCTCTTTAATTGCTTTGCCACATCAATTTTTTTTTTGCCTATATGTCACCCTTAGCACCTATACACCGTGGCGCATTGGGAACGGCCTTACCGACGGGCCCCTTACGGGTGCGTTACTTCTCTGCGCCACCCCCTAAATTCCCACCGGGATGGCTTCCTCATTCTCCTTCTTCCCAACCCCCCTTTCACATGCCAGCCTAAAATTAATTTGACCCCGTAATTGTCCGTACTCGTAGCATTACTCATAGATAAAACAGTGCTTTATAAGGATAGGACTTGTAGGGGTGGAGGCACGTAGCTCCCTTTTTCTGGCTTTTGGTTTTCATATATTTTGATCAAAAGCGTAAATTAAATTTCATTAGCATATTTGTGTTTTTGCTAACAGGGACTTTGAAATGAGATTCATTTTGAATAATGAATGTGTTTTGATGACTTATTATATTTCATTAAACTTCTTAAACTTGGTACGAGCGACACAACATCGTAAGTTTCAAAACCCACGGCTGACAACATCGTAAGTTGTAAGTTTCAACTCTGAAACTTGTTACGAGGGACCGACAAAATCATAAGTTTCAAAACCTGTGACCAATAAAATCGTAAGTTTCAAAAACAAAACATTAAAACATGTTGTGCCCTTGTGCGGGATTCAATGACTTCACGCATCGCGAGGCAATCAACCGGCTGGGCAGGTGTGTGCCCCTCTGATTTTTCGATGCTTTATGCATGCATATACAAAATGAGTAAATGTTGATTTCACAATTTTTTTGAAGGGCAATTTCACAATATTTTTAAATTTTAAAAATATAAAGAAAATGTTATAACTCTCAAAGCGGATACCATCGATGATAACTTTATTACTGCATTACCGTGTGGTTACTAAAAGTGCCCGATTTTCTTATCCAAACCTCGGTATGAGGTTACCTGTTAAAACATATTGTAGACATACAGTTTAAGCTATACATTGTTTTTTTACTCTCAAAATCGTATTTAATCTGATGTCATCAGTTTTATCTCTTGACATGTGTGACATTAGCGGTTATAATTATGCTTCTGCGTGCGTCTAGCTATTAGTACATGCTAATATTAGGTGATATGACACACAGATTGAAGTGAGTTGTGCCATGTGCCTGAACATTAACGCGCGGCTGCTCTGTTTATTTTCTATTAGTATTAATTAATTTTGTTCTTTCTGAGAATAATTAATTTTGTTTGTGTTTTTTTCCTGGAGACTGTCAATGATGTGCTGGTCGGGGCAACTTCCGCTGCTCTGTCACGCTATTACTTTCGCAAGTCTGGTAAGTAATGTACTGTAAGCCGGACAACGGGGGTATACAGTTTCTCCCAGAAACCAACGTACTGTACTTGCTATACACATTAATTCATGTAAATGGTCTTAAACTTGTGTTAGGTGGCACTAACACCTACAGAACATGGTTGCGGTCTGTCCTCGTGGTCAATACAAGGCCAACCGCTAGCCTACAAGTAAGTTTTTCATTTCCCTTAGAAGAAAAGTTTTTCTTTCATTAAAATATGTAAATTTCCAAAATAATATCATTATTGATATTCATTTATGTTTCTGCACTATGACATTTCAGTTCTCAGAACAATTTCCAACGCGCAAGTTTTGGCCCATTACTTTTCATATGAATGTTAGTAAAAGAACAGTACACCTGGAAGACTATTGATACTTTCTCTTTCTCAGTTTACAAGGCGTGCGTGTATCCCTAGATCGTCAATTTGACCAACCTAATAGAAGTCATATATTACAAAAAATATACCATTATAAACTTCAGATGCTCTATTTTTAAACTGTATACTTTTTATGTTATATAGTTTATATTACAATGATAAAATTGGGACTTAGATATACACGCAGGACTTGTAAACTGAAACAGAGGGAGTATCATACATGTACACCTGACGAACCTAATGAATTCTAGTGTATCATACTCCTTTCGTCCAGGTGCATAAGTCACCTTACGAAAATGAAATAATCACAAAACACATAGGCTCGGTGCATTAACTCTCACTTTGTTTTTTTTACATAAATAAAGGATTCAACCAATAAGAGATGTGAGGCATGTATGCTTTCAATGACTTGAGACTACCAAATACGACATGCAGTGGTCAGATCATTGCATGCAATGATATTAATTAGTAAATAAACATTAAGTTCTCTCGTTTTCCCCTCCACGCCGTGGACTTAGGCTGGTTATAATGGTGAGTATCATATAATAGTATCATGCATATGATAGTAATGTATGATAATACCTCCCTAATGCATAGTATCATATATTAGTATCAAATAGTACTCTATTTATTGCCATGCATGACACATACTACTATAGCATTTATTATGATACGGTATCATGATATGATACTCAACCATCTCTTTCTTCATTTAATTCTATGACACTTCATCAAAATTATCTTGTTGGCAACTTGGCATGCATGATACTAGCTATGATACTACCATTACGACCAGCCTTATGTACCTAGAAGGAGGGAGTACTAGTAGTTTGACTGCAAGAGATCATCTCATTACAATACATATCATTATTTTAGTCTAATATTTTTTTATAACTATGTACAGACATATGCTAATATGATAGAATCCGGTAGGAGCAACGATGTGGCATGGGGAAATCAACTAGGCTACATCCTCCTTCCATTTCATTTAACGATGCACGATGATCCACTTGCATATGTTCGCAAGGCTAAGATGATCTTGGACAGGAAAAAGTGCTCACTTGAAGCTATCTTCACATGTAAGACAAGTGAAGTTTTTGTCAAAATGTTTGGTCTGAAGGTATAATTTCTACCCATTTACTTATATATTTTTTCCGTAAAATCAAGTGACACGAATTATGAAACTCCTAGTTTAATAAACATTGTTTTATTTAGTTATTATCCAAGTTTGTAACTGTTTGACTTAACAATCCAAGCAGGCCGGCGCTTTTATCTTCCGTCGTATGTTCGCTCATACAACTATTTCGTTCACAAACTTGGTTGGACCAACTGAAAAAATAGAGCTGTATGGGCATCCAGTTGTCTTCATTGCACCTAGCGTTTATGGATCTCCACAAGTAAGTCACCCACGATCTTACGTCGAAAAAGCTTCAATCATAAACCAAAATTTTACTTTCATCAATCAACTCATCTACAAAACAGTCCACAATGCAAGAACATTGGTGGTAATGCTTTGCTTTGGAACAAAAAGGCACTCTAATTTGTCTAAATTATCAAAAGCACTCATTTGATCTACTTTGGTTTATTGGAAAAAGGAGAATACATAACTACAACATTATACATGCTTTACCACATGGTCATATATATGGCTAGAATTCGAGCCAAGTCGAGCCAGCTCGGCTCGGCTCGCTAAAGCTCATTTCATTAACGAGCTAGCTCGACTTGACTCCTTAATATAACGAGCTCAAATCCAAGATTGGCTCGACTTGTATAACTCTCGAGCTAGCTCATTTAGCTTGTTAAGCTCGTTAAATATATGAACATAAAACCTTACGAATATGATAAAAATGATTCCTTAGGAATGCCAATGTATATATTAAACATGTACAATGTTCACAACACAATTAGTAGTGGGACGAGATCGCCTCTTTTTTCGGCCTTCGACTCCAAGCTCGGTGGCTTCTCTATGGTCACCGCCGGCTCGCCGCTGGGTCAGACAGAAGAAGGCATAGATTAGTAGTTGAAGGAACAAAAGGAAGAGGAGGAGAAGAGGAGCAGTGCTGACAGGGAGTGTCCGATGTGCGGTGCTTAGCTGATCTTTTGTATTGAGTCTAACGAGTTACATGAGTACTCGTGAGATCGGCTAGTTTAACTTGGTTTATAAACGATCTTAAACTAAAGCCTGACTCGACTTGTTATTGTTTGAGTTCGAGCCGAGTCACGAGCTACTTGTTTGGCTCGCGAGCTTGGAGCATTTTCCAGCCTTATTCATATAGTTATATACAAAATTATAGATGCACCAAGGAGAAACCAAACGTGTATAACTAGACGGACAAAATTCGAGTTAAAGAGTACTCAAAGCTAGGCGATAAATACTCTAAAATCTCTCTCCAGTGGAGTTTATACAACAATGAGATAGTTAGGAGTACCTGCATTGCTGCATTTCCTCCTCCTCTTCTTTTGTAAGTGAACTTGAACCCAAGACACTACATATGGTTAGATGCAATTCTACATATAACTATGTAGATTGTTTTGTCATTAAATAGCTACCCGACTAAGGAGATAACTTGGTCTTGTGTGGGCATACATGAATACAAGTAAAACGACACCATGGAAACAAAAGAGAAATGGAAGTAAACATATAAAATTCAATCATTCTGCCACCCAAATTTGTAACTAATCACAAAGGTTTCTTTTGCAGGCTTTGATTATGCACTACCAGAGTTATGATAACACTATTAAGATAGTTTTATCAGTTGATGAGGAAATATTTCCAGATTATAGTCAACTTTTGGATGACTTTGTCTTATCCTTTGGGCTCATTAAAGACGCGGCTTCAAGGCTTTCAGAATCCATCAAGAAAGATTAATCAATGGTGAATTACTTAGTGCCCTTACGAAAATTGTATAATGCCAGCATTATACTCCTACATATTTGATATGTGTATCAGGAGTCTCGAAAAAGTAGCTAAAACAATAAACTGTACCAAACCAAGGTTGCAAGTCAAATGTATGAGGCACACTATTATTGTTGGACAATGATGTATCACAAAAAAATATGAATTATACATTTATACGAGGACCATGCTAATTAATTAATTGTCCTCCTATGATATTTCAGTTTTGTACTCATTACTGTAGAATTATCTTAGTTATGTCCATTGACACTAAATTTTAAATATTGGGTTACTCTGTGCCCACGAACACACTTTGTTTACCAATAATGTGGCACCCACCTCTGTTTTTGTCCATGTTGTAATGGTATCACATCTTTTTAGTACAATCACATTTTAGTACTTCTAAAGCTGCCCGGACTCTGTGTGGGGAGTCGCGGATCTAGAGCGGCGACTTCTTTGGCGAGACACGCCAGGCTTCGACGAGCAGCTGTGCGGGGCGGTGGATCCGGTGTCTTGGTCTCGCGGGCGGCGGGATCCGATGGTCGTTGGCGGCCGGTGGCGGCTTCTGCGGAGATCGGTGCGGGCGATCTGACGCCTCCCCTCCTCCCATGTTCGGTGTACGGGCCAACCTAGTCGGTCTGCGCTTCCTCTTGGTCGCCGGTTCTGTACAGGAGGCACTGCGAGTGGCGGTGATCTAGTTCGGGTGAAATCCCTGGCCGACCTTGACCGGCCGCGCCAACGATGTCTGACGGTGCCGTTCCCCTCCTTGGAGGCGTCGGTATGGACTAATATCCTCACTTCACCTTCCCCTAGGTCTCCTGGGCGAAAGCCTTAACTTTGTTGGGTGGCGGCGGCGCTCATGACGTCGTTCCCTTCTTAAAGGTGTCGCTTTGGGAACCTTGGGGTTGGGTGGCGCTTGTGGGTGGTGGGCGACGGCGGTGGTGCGGCCCTATCCTAGCATAGATTTACGTTTGTTGCTTGGAGATTGACTCGCGTAGGTCGAGGTCGTCGGTTGGCGTCGTGGTGGCGTCAATGGCGGATGACCTGCCAAGGCTCGCGTAGGTGGAGGTCGTCGTTTGGCGTCGATGATGGAGGACCTACCGAGGTTGTCACCTCAATCTACTCTGAAGATGGACCAGTGGAAGATGGTGGTGACGGCACATGTGAGTGCGTCGGACCGGTTTGAGGCCCGGACCCGGCAGATGGCTCGGTCGGGGCCTCCGGCTTTGGATGTTAGGTTTAGGTGAGAGGTTGGGTATGTGGCCCAGCTTGCACCCCTTCATCATTTGGATAATAGTACCGGCAGATGCTACCAAGATGACGGATTCAGGCATATTGTTGTTATACTTTGTAAGGTCCTCGGGAATAATCAATAAAATGACCACACACTAGTGCAAAAAGGGCCATTTGTCCCGGTTGGGGAATCGGGACTAAACGGTCGATACAAATGCCCTAGACCATTAGTCCAGGTTCTTATACCAACCGGAACAAATGGCCCTCCACGTGGCAGTTGCGGCTTGCGCTGGCAGGGGGCCTTTTGTCCCGGTTGGTAGCACCAACCGGGACAAATAAGCTTCCACGCGTCAGCACTTCAGGGGCTAGGGTTTTTGTTTTTTTTTCTGAAGGGGGGGGGGGCGTTTGTGGGTTTTGTATGGTTAATTTAGGGGTTTCATATATTGTGTTAGCTAGCTAATAGAGAGAAGTGTCCTCTCTTATCTCCGTGCATGCTCATATAACAATGCATCGTCATAATTAATAATAAATCATCATCGTCGTTGTCATAATAAAAAAGTTGTACCCAGCATCATCTTCATCTCACAACTTCTACTCGTTGTCATAATAACAAGTCCTGCTCATCATCATCATCATCATCATCATAGTCATCTAACAACTTCTTAGCACATGATCATAAGTAGCCAGACTTAATTAAGTACACCCTCTCTAAGGTGAAATAGCATAAAATAAGATAGGCCCTGACTCTCCATTATGGAGAATGCAGATTATCATGTCTCCAATTCTTGGCTTTCGCACAATGTCTCTTCCATGTAGCTCCCTACGACTGACCATACATTTCTTCCAATCTTTGATTGTCAAGTCTTCATTGGATTTAGAAATCCTGTATGGACAGTTATGTGTAGGACGATGACCTGATGAGTACGGTAATAAGCTCATAACATTGAGGTGACCTTTCTGAAATATCAGATGAGGCACACAATCCGAAGGGATTTTCTGTTGAAAAACATAGTAATAACTTCGTAGTTAGTAATGTAGTTTAGTTTTAGAAGAATTTATGCAAAAGATGATTGGCCACAAATCTTACCATGACATTTCCATGGATGTTACCGTAGTTCAACACGTGCACTGGTGGCACATATTGACCATAATGTGCAAGAGTTTTAGCATAGGTATTGTAACGCTCAAAATAAGAAAGTAACGAGACAAGATGATTTTTCTTCTAACAAGTTAATTCCGCACCATCAGTGTAGTGGGTTCTGTCTACCATCTTCCGTACATTTCTTGAAGAATGGCAATAAGCTGGTAATGGAAATGAGCTGTCAATTATTTTGAAATACACAACATAAATTACTTAATAAATATGTTTGAGAAACTCACATAGATGTAGAACTGGAAGTGTATCAACAAGGACCCACATGCCATCGTCATCATCACCAAGGTCAAAGGTGACATACATACCCTCTTGAAAATCATATGCCTTGCATAGTGCTCTCCAGTTCGAGCAACCAAAATGGGTTACGCTCTCCGAATTGTATAACTTTACAAGAAAATCATAATCATGATGGGTCCTGAGATGAATTTGCTTTGTTTCCATACTTTCATGATCTTTGAAATCCAGATGCTCCAAGACATAGCGTCTTGCATGGCATGGGATAAGCTAGTCTAATTGTAAAAGACAAAAATTACACGTTGAAAAGAAGGCATAAGTCATGCTTAATTACCAAACAAGACTTGTCGTGTTGCATACCGTCTGAAAATGTAAGGCCTCATCGAGCCTAACACTGAAGCCTTGATCGTCTACCAAGTGTGGCCTTTCGCACTGACCCCGGTCGTCGCTACACCAGTCGCACGCTGGGATCCTATCGTCATCGTTAGACGACGACATTTCCTACATATTGTAGCACAAGTCATGCCAAAATTCAATCGTTGAAAATATAGACAAAAACATTTCAAAATATCTTAATTATAGGACTCATATATATTGACATGGAGATTTGGTTGGACTCCAGTTTGAGAATTCAATAAGCAAAACTAAATCATCTCTTGTGTTCGTACATCGTCGAATATTATCACTAATACATGTCGAATAGTATCATGCATATATCATCACTAATTAATTAATACAGGTAAAACCCTAGCGAACGACGGGTATCGATGCGGGCGGTGGCACCCAAAGAGAAGGAACCATCACAGGATCATAGCTCCAGTGAAATCCCTGAAGAACCTGCCATGTATTGTCGAACCTGCCCTCCAACGCAACCATGTAGCGACGGACGTGTTCGTCCTCCTCGCTGACACGGTGACGTACAACCTCCGCGGGGTCCTCAAGCCTCCGCACCATCACTGGCCCGCGCGCCCGCCACCAAAGAAGGTTAGGATCAACAATGGTTTGGCTCCTCACCAAGTTGCGCCCACCGGAAGGAAGCACCTCCCAATACCAGCCCGGCGGAGCCCAGTCCCGAACATGACCCCTCTGATCAAGCAGGCCTCCGTTGAGTCGACGAAGAGGATGCGGGATAGGCATCGTCGACGTCGATGCGGGAATAATTGCTTGAACTAAAAGAATAAACTAGTTCTATTAATTCAACTAGTTCAACTAATAAGCACTTACTATAAATAAAAATGAACTAGTTCTTACTAAAAATAAACTAGTTTTACTAAAATCAAACTAGTTTTACTAAGAATAAACTAGTTCTATTAATTCAACTAGTTCAACTAATAAGCACTTACTACAAATAAAAATGAACTAGTTATTACTAAAAATAAACTAGTTTTACTAAAATTAAACTAGTTTTACTAAGAATAAACTAGTTCTATTAATTCAACTAGTTCAACGAATAAGCACTTACTATAAATAAAATGAACTAGTTCTTACTAGAAATAAATTAGTTTTACTAAAATTAAACTAGTTTTACTAAAAATAAACTAATTCTATTAATTCAACTAGTTCAACTAATAAGCACTTAATATAAATAAAAATGAACTAGTTCTTACTAAAAAAACTACATTCTATCACTAAAACTATAAAAAACAATAAAACAGAAAATTCATCTAACATTTGTATATATAACTAAAACTATAAAAAAAATATAAAAACTATAAAAACAGAAAATTCATCTAGCATTTGCACTAAATCAACTAACCTTAAATGTAACTTTTGCAACACATTTTTTTTCTAAATATGCACATATATATATGAACATATACATAAATTGACAAAAAAATCATACATCAATACATCCATATATCCATGCATCGTATACATACATCTGCAATTACATATACACATATATACAACATATCCATATATAATGAAAAAAAGCAGAGCTGATCGAGCAGAGCAGGCCGGGACGGCGGCGGCGGCGTGGCGCAGGGGCGGCGGCGCGCAGAGGAGCAGAGCAGGCAGGTGCGGCGGCGGAGGGGAAGGACGGAGTGCTCACTGTGCGGCGACGGCGAGGTCGGGGAGGGCGGCGACGGAGAGGTCGGGGAGAGGGCGGCGACGGCGAGGTCGGGGCAGAGGGCGGCGACGGCGAGGTCGGGGCAGAGGGCGTCGACGGCGAGGTCGGGGCAGAGGCGGCGACGGCGTCCACGGCGAGCAGCCTAGCGGCGTCGGGGACGAAGTGACGATGGAAATCTGAAAATCTCCCAAGTGCTACTTATATAGCAGAAGAATTGGTCCCGGTTCGTGGCACCAATCGGGACTAATGGAACCATTAGTCCCGGTTCGTGCCACCAACCGGGACAAATGACCAGTTTTCAGCAGCCCAAAGGGCGGGAAAAAGAGGCCATTGGTCCCGGTTGATGGCACCAACCGGGACTAATTGTGGGGATTGGTCCCGATTTGTGTGACGAACCGGTATCAAAGGTGGGCATTGGTCTCGGTTCGTGACACCAACCGGGACCAATAGCCTCGCACAGCCGTGGTACGGTAGGAGTTTAGTCCCACCTCGCTAGCTGAGGGACGCCAGTACCTGTTTATAAGCGCTGCTGCCCCTTCTACGTCGAACACCTCTCTAATGTAGGCTTACGGGCCTAAACACACTACATCTGCTTGTGGGCCTACTGGGCCTTCTTTGGGCCTGAATCCTGGCCCACGGTTGGGTTTCAAGTCGTATTCAGGCCATGGTGGCCCAGTTGGTGGCATTTTTGTACTTTTTTCCATTTTCTTTTCTTTCTTGCTTTATTTTTTTATTTTGTTTCTACTTTCAAGAAAATACTCACTGTTGCTATTTATTTTACTTTATTAAAGTTTATTTTGTTTCCACTTATTTATTTTATTTTTATTCTACTTATTTATTTTATTTTATTTTTTGCTTTTTTATTTATATTATGAAAATTCTATTTGCTTTTAATGTTTCGAACAGGAAATACATTGATAATTTTAGTTGCATAAATTTTATATAATTTTAGTTTCAATAATAATAGAGGTTTAATTATAAAAGCTTTTTGGTTGATTCCTTTAGCTATTAGAGTTTCATTAAAGTTTTCTAGTTCATTCTCTTTTCTATTAGAGTCTCATTAAAGTTTTCTAGTTCATTCTTTTAGTTTATTATTTTTGCTATTAGAGTTTCATAAAAGCTTTCCAGTTCATTATTTTTTTATATTAGTTCATTCTTTGAGCTAAATGACCATTAAATTGAAATGCATTTCAAATGAACTCTAAAAAGGTTGAAAGTTGGCATGGTATCATCATTTCCCCCACATAGCATGTGCAAAATAGTAGAGAGGGTTACAGCAAAAACTGGATGCACTTCGTGTACAAAACAGATAATCTCTTTCGAGGTACTGGGATTTCAGACGAAAACTCGTCTGTTACAAAGGGATTTTATTTTTTGAACTTATTTGAACTACAGTCTTTTTTTGTGTTCAAAATGCACCATTCAAAGCAACATCATCAATTTTCAACCATTCCTGACTTCATTTGCTATTTTTCATGCATTTACTGAATTTTTTGAGCTAAATGACCTCGAAATTGAAAAGCATTTCAAATGAACTCTGAAAAGGTTGAAAGTTGGCATGGTATCATAATTTCACCCACATAGCATGTGCAAAAAAGTAGAGAGGGTTACGGCAAAAACTGGATGCACTTCGTGTACAAAATGGACAATCTCTTTCGAGGTATCAGGATTTCAGACGAAACTCGTCTGTTACATAGGGATTACATTTTTTTGAACTTATATGACGTACAGACTTTTTCTGTGTTCAAAATGCACCATTCAAAGCAACATCATCAATTTTCAACCATTTCTAACTTCATTTGCTATTTTTCATGCATTTACTGAATTTTTTGAGCTAAATGACCCTGAAATTGAAAAGCATTGCAAATGAACTCTGGAAAGGTTGACAGTTGGCATGGTATCATCATTTCACCCAGATAGCATGTGCAAAAAAGTAGAGAGGGTTACAGCAAAAACTGGATGCACTTCGTGTACAAAACGGACAATCTCTTTCGAGGTATCAGGATTTCAGACGAAAACTCGTCTGTTACAAAGGGAATTCATATTTTTGAACTTATTTGAATTACAGACTTTTTATGTGTTCAAAACGCACCATTCAAAGCAACATCATCAATTTTCAACCATTTCTGACTTCATTTGCTATATTTCATGCATTTACTGAATTTTTTGAGCTAAATGACCCTGAAATTGAAAAGCATTTCAAATGAACTATGAAAAAGTTGAAAGTTGGCATGGTATCATCATTTCACCCACATAGCATGTGCAAAAAAGTAGAGAGGATTACGGCAAAAACTGGATGCACTTCGTGTACAAAATGGACAATCTCTTTCGAGGTATCAGGATTTTAGACAAAAACTCGTGTGTCACAAAGGGATTTCATTTTTTGAACTTATTTGAACTAGAGACTTTTTCTGTGTTCAAAATGCACCATTCAAAGCAACATCAGCATTTTTCAACCATTTCTGACTTCAATTGCTATTTTTCGTGCATTTACTGAATTTTTGAGCTAAATGACCCTGAAATTGAAAAGCATTTCAAATGAACTCTGAAAAGGTTGAAAGTTGGCATGGTATCATCATTTCACCCACATAGCATGTGCAAAAAAAGTAGAGAGGGTTACAGCAAAAACTGGATGCACTTTGTGTACAAAATGGACAATCTCTTTCGAGGTATCAGGATTTCAGACGAAAACTCGTCTGTTACAAAGGGATTTCATTTTTTTGAACTTATTTGAATTACAGACTTTTTTGTGTTCAAAATGCACCATTCAAAGCAACATCATCAATTTTCAACCATTTCCGACTTCATTTGCTATTTTTCATGCATTTACTAATTTTTTTAGCTAAATGACCTTGAAATTGAAAAGCATTTCAAATGAACTGTGAAAAGGTTGAAAGTTGGCATGGTATCATCATTTCACCCACACAGCATGTGCAAAAAAGTAGAGAGGGTTACGGCAAAAACTGGATGCACTTCGTGTACAAAACGGACAATCTCTTTCGAGGTATTAGGATTTCAGACGAAAACTCGTCTGTTACAAAGGGATTTTATTTTTTTTGAACTTATTTGAACTACACACTTTTTCTGTTTTCAAAATGCACCATTCAAAGCAACATCATCAATTTTCAACCATTTCTGACTTCATTTGCTATTTTGCATGCATTTACTGAGTTTTTTGAGCTAAATGACCCTGAAATTGAAAAGCATTTCAAATGAACTCTGAAAAAGTTGAAAGTTGGCATGGTATCATCATTTCACCCACATAGCATGTGCAAAAAAGTATAGAGGATTACGGCAAAAACTGGATGCACTTCGTGTACAAAATGGACAATCTCTTTCGAGGTATCAGGATTTTAGACAAAAACTCGTGTGTCACAAAGGGATTTCATTTTTTGAACTTATTTGAACTAGAGACTTTTTATGTGTTCAAAATGCACCATTCAAACCAACATCAGCATTTTTCAACCATTTCTGACTTCAATTGCTATTTTTCGTGCATTTACTGAATTTTTTGAGCTAAATGACCCTGAAATTGAAAAGCATTTCAAATGAACTCTGAAAAGGTTGAAAGTTGGCATGGTATCATCATTTCACCCACATAGCATGTGCAAAAAAAGTAGAGAGGGTTACAGCAAAAACTGGATGCACTTTGTGTACAAAATGGACAATCTCTTTCGAGGTATTAGGATTTCAGACGAAAACTCGTCTTTTACAAAGGGATTTCATTTTTTTGAACTTATTTGAATTACAGACTTTTTTGTGTTCAAAATGCACCATTCAAAGCAACATCATCAATTTTCAACCATTTCCGACTTCATTTGCTATTTTTCATGCATTTACTGATTTTTTTAGCTAAATGACCCTGAAATTGAAAAGCATTTCAAATGAACTGTGAAAAGGTTGAAAGTTGGCATGGTATCATCATTTCACCCACACAGCATGTGCAAAAAAGTAGAGAGGGTTACGGCAAAAACTGGATGCACTTCGTGTACAAAACGGACAATCTCTTTCGAGGTATTAGGATTTCAGACGAAAACTCGTCTGTTACAAAGGGATTTTATTTTTTTGAACTTATTTGAACTACACACTTTTTCTGTTTTCAAAATGCACCATTCAAAGCAACATTATCAATTTTCAACCATTTCTGACTTCATTTGCTATTTTTCATGCATTTACTGAGTTTTTTGAGCTAAATGACCCTGAAATTGAAAAGCATTTCAAATGAACTCTGAAAAGGTTGAAAGTTGGCATGGTATCATCATTTCACCCACATAGCATGTGCAAAAACTTAGAGAGGGTTACGGCAAAAACTGGATGCACTTCGTGTACAAAACCATTACAGAACATCATGGATAGATAAGTGACAAATTAATATAAGTTCATCATCGCATGCCATTCAAAGTACATGCATATCTCTAGAGCATCTAATTAAACCATACATCGAAACTATGTAGAACATTTCAACGCAACAACAAATGCGATCATAATCGCAACTAAGGTAACAATTGATCCAACGGCATAATGATACCAAGCCTCGGTATGAGTGGCATATTTTCTAATCTTTCTAATCCTCAAGCACATGGCATCCATCTTGATCTTGTGATCATCAACGATATCCGCAACATGCAACTCCAATATCATCTTCTCCTCCTCAATTTTTTTTAGTTTTTCCTTCAAGTACTTGTTTTCTTCTTCAACTAAATTTAACCTCTTGACAATAGGGTCCATCTTGATCTTGTGATCATCGATGACTTCCGCAACATGCAACTCCAATTCCATCTCTCCTCCTCCATTTTTTCCAATTTTTTCTTCAAGGAAATGTTTTCCTCTTCAACTAAATTTAACCTCTCCACAAGAGGGTCGGTTGGAATTTCTGGTTCAACTACCTCCTAGACATATAAAAACATCTATGTCAGGTTGGTCGGCATAATTGTCATAAACACTAAAACAAATAGTTATAATTTAAAGATAATATACCACATACGAATTGTAGATAGGACGAGGGCCGACGTGGGCGGATATCAAAACCATCACACTATATAATAACAAGCAATAATAAACGTAAGAAAATTAGACAAATATCTATCTAAAGCAATAATAACAAGCAATAATTAAAGTAAGAAAAGCATGGACAGAACAAGAGGCTCACCACGGTGGTGTCGGTGACGAGATCAGCAGGGGCGATCGACGGCGGTGAAGACGGGGACGGGACGTGACGGACCGCTAAACCTAGACAAATCTCGGAGAAAATGGAGCTTGGAGTTCGAGCTTCGAGAGGAGAAAAGCTTAACTAGTGTGGCTCGGGCATTTCATCGAACACCTCATGTGCATAGGAGGTGAGCTAGCTAGAGCACCACAAAGCTCCCCCCGGCTGGCCAGAAAAAATAGAGCAGTGGAAGTGGTGGGCGAGGGGTTATATATAGGAAACTCATTGGTCCCGGTTCGTACCAGGAACCGGGTCTAAAGGCCACCCATTTGTCCCGGTTACACGCACGAACCGGGACCAATGGGTGTGGGCCAGGAGCGAGGCCCATTGGTCCTAGTTCGTGCCTGGAACCGGGACAAATGGGTCCAGACCAACCGGGACAGATGCCCAACGAGGCACGGCCGCCCCCCTGGCCGCACGAACCGGGACGTATGCCCCCATGGGTCCCGGTTCGTGGATGAATCGGGACTAATGGGCTCGCTAGGCCCGAACCAAAGCCCTGTTTTCTACTAGTGGCATGCATCTCCCAGATGCAGAGGCCTGGATCCATCCTCTTTTTCTAAAGGAAAGTACTTTTAAAATATTCTTGAAGCCAATATTTTGGATGCTCATTTTTGTCTCTTGTCCATTGGCGATGGCCATCACGGCCTTGTCTTACCCTCCAAGCTAGCTATCGCCATGGAAATGATAACAAATACATTTATAAGAAGAGTTCATTACACCCGCAGTACATAAATTTATAGGGAGACAACAAACTCATACATAATCTTGAAAACCCAAGCAAAATGGTACACTAACTCTGGTTCGGGTAAAAAAAAACATACAAACATTTGCACGGGCCGATATTTGTCATTGTTTCTTTACCCAAAACCCCCTGAAACTAATATATTTTGTATGATGAAGTCCTCAACCTAAATTCCTTATAAATACCGCCATGTTGGTTGTAGCAGAGAGGATGGTTGTGCAGCCGGAGCCCAACAACGGTGGAGTGAACCCACTAGCAGTTGCAGTGAATTCGACGGTGCTTGGCTTGTGCTCCACGACCCCTATGCCTTGTGGATGAGCCCACCATAGTGCTCTACGCTTGTCATAGCTCATCAATGATTGCCGCTTGTGAGGCTCACCTGTCCCGTGGTCGCTGCCCTCGGACGAGGTCATCTTACTACTCCTTTCGAGGCTATCATTTCTTCTTACCGATCCACACCCTGGCTGTGGGATCGTCGGTGAGCGGCAGTGGCACACTGCTGGTCGTGGTGTCACTTGACCACTGATGGAATTCCGTTGTGCAACTACCCTTTGTTGCGACCCAAACGACGGTAGATTCGGGGATTTTAAGCCAACGGCCTGATCGTACAAATTGCACTAGTTTCAGAGGTTTTTTGGTAAAAGACAATGACACATGTCAGCTTATGAACATATTTGTATGAATTTTTTATCTGGACCAAAGGTAGTGGACCAGTTTTATGTGGGTTTAAAGATTATGCATGATTTTGTTATCTCTCTGCAAGTTTAAGTATGATAGGCGTAATTAATTCTTATAAGGAAAGTAAAACTCCATCAAGGGCTCTCCACAATGATTTCAGATTATTGGTCATCCGATCAAACTCACTGATGTAGTCGATTGAGACAACACCTTGTAGGACATCTCCCTCTCGTGATTCATGCAATCCACCCTAATCAAGTTGGAGCTTCGCAAAACAAGCTAGAAATTATATCCTTCATCACACAGATTAGCAGCCGAAGGCCTAAGTAGCCCACCGAAAGGGATTCTCCCGCCTAGCCCGTTCTATGCATGTTAGCTAGTCCATTCTGTGTGCCCGCAAATCCTATTTGCCGCATTAAGCGGCAAACGATCGCTACTCCGGACAGGCAGTGATCCAAGCGACAAGAGATGGGCCGATACACTTTAAGATGTTACATAATGCTAGCCAACCTGTTTTTAAAACCTTGTAGAAGGTCCCTTGAATTTACTTTTTTGTTTGTTTTCTTTACCTTTTTTTGTTTTTTGCTTGTTTTTTAATATATGTTCATAGTTATTTAAAAAAAATCATAATTTCATTAAAAATGATTATAATTTCTAAAAATGTTAGTGTTTTTCAAAAAATGTTCATAAATTTTAGAAAATATTACGTTTCAATAAAATTCCTTGTCTTTAAAAAAATGTTTGAACATTTCAAAAAATATTAATGTTTTAAAGATTATCCATGATCTTGTTATCTCTCTACAAGTTTAAGTATGACAGGCGTAATTAATTCTTATAAGGAAAGTAAAACTCCATCACGGGCTCTCCACAATGATTTGAGATTATTGGTCATCCGTTCAAACTCACTGATGTAGTCGATTGAGACAACACCCTGTAGGACATCTCCCTCTCGTGATTCATTCAATCCACCCTAATCAAGTTGGAGCTTCGCAAAACAAGCTAGAAATTATATCCTTCATCACACAGATTAGCAGCCGAAGGCCTAAGTAGCCCACCGAAAGGGATTCTCCCGCCTAGCCCGTTCTATGCATGTTAGCTAGTCCATTCTGTGTGCCCGCAAATCCTATTTGCCGCATTAAGCGGCAAACGATCGCTACTCCGGACATGCAGTGATCCAAGCGACAAGAGATGGGCCGATACACTTTAAGATGTTACATAATGCTAGCCAACCTGTTTTTTAAACCTTGTAGAAGGTCCCTTGAATTTACTTTTTTGTTTGTTTTCTTTACCTTTTTTTTTGTTTTTTGCTTGTTTTTTAATATATGTTCATAGTTATTTAAAAAAAAAATCATAATTTCATTAAAAATGATTATAATTTCTAAAAATGTTAGTGTTTTTAAAAAAATGTTCATAAATTTTAGAAAATATTTCGTTTCAATAAAATTCCTTGTCTTTAAAAAAATGTTTGAACATTTCAAAAAATATTAATGTTTTAAAGATTATCCATGATCTTGTTATCTCTCTGCAAGTTTAAGTATGACAAGCGTAATTAATTCTTATAAGGAAAGTAAAACTCCATCACGGGCTCTCCACAATGATTTGAGATTATTGGTCATCCGTTCAAACTCACTGATGTAGTCGATTGAGACAACACCCTGTAGGACATCTCCCTCTCATGATTCATTCAATCCACCCTAATCAAGTTGGAGCTTCGCAAAACAAGCTAGAAATTATATCCTTCATCACACAGATTAGCAGCCGAAGGCCTAAGTAGCCCACCGAAAGGGATTCTCCCACCTAGCCCGTTCTATGCATGTTAGCTAGTCCATTCTGTGTGCCCACAAATCCTATTTGCCGCATTAAGCGGCAAACGATCGCTACTTCGGACAGGCAGTGATCCAAGCGACAAGAGATGGGCCGATACACTTTAAGATGTTACATAATGCTAGCCAACCTGTTTTTTAAACCTTGTAGAAGGTCCCTTGAATTTACTTTTTTGTTTGTTTTCTTTACCTTTTTTTTGTTTTTTGCTTGTTTTTTAATATATGTTCATAGTTATTTGAAAAAAATCATAATTTCATTAAAAATGATTATAATTTCTAAAAATGTTAGTGTTTTTCAAAAAATGTTCATAAATTTTGGAAAATATTACGTTTCAATAAAATTCCTTGTCTTTAAAAAAATGTTTGAACATTTCAAAAAATATTAATGTTTTAAAGATTATCCATGATCTTGTTATCTCTCTGCAAGTTTAAGTATGACAGGCGTAATTAATTCTTATAAGGAAAGTAAAACTCCATCACGGGCTCTCCACAATGATTTGAGATTATTGGTCATCCGTTCAAACTCACTGATGTAGTCGATTGAGACAACACCCTGTAGGACATCTCCCTCTCGTGATTCATTCAATCCACCCTAATCAAGTTGGAGCTTCGCAAAACAAGCTAGAAATTATATCCTTCATCACACAGATTAGCAGCCGAAGGCCTAAGTAGCCCACTGAAAGGGATTCTCCCACCTAGCCCGTTCTATGCATGTTAGCTAGTCCATTCTGTGTGCCCGCAAATCCTATTTGCCGCATTAAGCGGCAAACGATCGCTACTCCGGACAGGCAGTGATCCAAGCGACAAGAGATGGGCCGATACACTTTAAGATGTTACATAATGCTAGCCAACCTGTTTTTTAAACCTTGTAGAAGGTCCCTTGAATTTACCTTTTTTGTTTGTTTTCTTTACCTTTTTTTGTTTTTTGCTTGTATTTTAATATATGTTCATAGTTATTTAAAAAAAAAATCATAATTTCATTAAAAATGATTATAATTTCTAAAATTGTTAGTGTTTTCAAAAAATGTTCATAAATTTTAGAAAATATTACGTTTCAATAAAATTCCTTGTCTTTAAAAAAATGTTTGAACATTTCAAAAAATATTAATGTTTTAAAGATTATCCATGATCTTGTTATCTCTCTGCAAGTTTAAGTATGACAGGCGTAATTAATTCTTATAAGGAAAGTAAAACTCCATCACGGGCTCTCCACAATGATTTGAGATTATTGGTCATCCGTTCAAACTCACTGATGTAGTCGATTGAGACAACACCCTGTAGGACATCTCCCTCTCGTGATTCATTCAATCCACCCTAATCAAGTTGGAGCTTCGCAAAACAAGCTAGAAATTATATCCTTCATCACACAGATTAGCAGCCGAAGGCCTAAGTAGCCCACCGAAAGGGATTCTCCCGCCTAGCCCGTTCTATGCATGTTAGCTAGTCCATTCTGTGTGCCCGCAAATCCTATTTGCCGCATTAAGCGGCAAACGATCGCTACTCCGGACAGGCAGTGATCCAAGCGACAAGAGATGGGCCGATACACTTTAAGATGTTACATAATGCTAACCAACCTGTTTTTTAAACCTTGTAGAAGGTCCCTTGAATTTACTTTTTTGTTTGTTTTCTTTACCTTTTTTTTGTTTTTTGCTTGTTTTTTAATATATGTTCATAGTTATTTAAAAAAAATCATAATTTCATTAAAAATGATTATAATTTCTAAAAATGTTAGTGTTTTTCAAAAAATGTTCATAAATTTTAGAAAATATTACGTTTCAATAAAATTCCTTGTCTTTAAAAAAATGTTTGAACATTTCAAAAAATATTAATGTTTTAAAGATTATCCATGATCTTGTTATCTCTCTGCAAGTTTAAGTATGACAGGCGTAATTAATTCTTATAAGGAAAGTAAAACTCCATCACGGGCTCTCCACAATGATTTGAGATTATTGGTCATACGTTCAAACTCACTGATGTAGTCGATTGAGACAACACCCTGTAGGACATCTCCCTCTCGTGATTCATTCAATCCACCCTAATCAAGTTGGAGCTTCGCAAAACAAGCTAGAAATTATATCCTTCGTGCAACAGATCACCAGCCGAAGGCCTAAGTAGCCCACCGAAAGGATTCTCCCTCCTAGCCTGTTCTATGCATGTTAACTAGTCCATTCCGTGCGCCCGCAAATCCTATTTGCCGCATTAAGCGGCAAACTATCGCTACTCCGGACAGGCAGTGATCCAAGCGACAAGAGATGGGCCGATACACTTTAAGAGGTTACATAATGCTAGCCACCCTGTTTTTTAAACTTTGTAGAAGGTCCCTTGAATTTACTTTTTTTGTTTTATTTACCCTTTTTTTTGTTTTTGCTTGTTTTTAAATATATTTTCATAGTTATTTAAAAAATAAATCATAATTTCATTAAAAATGATTATAATTTCTAAAAATGTTAGTGTTTTTCAAAAACTGTTCATAAATTTTAGAAAATATTACGTTTCAATAAAGTTCCTTGTCTTAAAAAAAATGTTTGAACATTTCAAAAAATACGCATGTTTCAAAAATGTTCATGTTTTAAACAAGGGATTTGTCTATTCATGCCCCTCCTTCCTTTGTTCTCTCAGTTTCGTCCATGCCATCTAACATTCCTCACACCCCCTCAACCGCTCCGCCGACCCTCACAACCACCCAACGGGGGCTTGCCATCTGGTCAAAGTAGTTGACCATTACTTGGCTCAATTAGTCACGGCAGGGGTACCCCATGCCGGCCGATCTGTTAGTGGCTGCGCAGTCAGTGGTGACCTGAGAGCCCGTCTGCGTTAGTGGCTACGCAATCAGTGGTGACCTGAGAGCTCATCTGCTAGTGTCTAGCTAATTGGCCAAAAGATGTCTTATAATGCCGTGAGAGGGACTCGAACTCGAAACCGGGGAGAGTATGTGGTGATACCGAGGCTTAAATGCTACCGTGATACGGACATCTGGACCGTTGGATTCTTAGATCGGAAGGCATCCGTGAGATGTTGGATCTGCTGGACCTATGCGCAATTTTTAGACTTTTTGTAGGCTTTTTTTTTTCAAATTTTGTAGAGTTATTGAGAGCCGTCTGATCTGAGAATCCGATGACCCAGAAGCTTGTATCACGGTAGCACCTAAAACTTGGTAGAACTGGATATTTTCGTCTCGAGCCCAACCGCTGGAACTGCATTGTCCTTTTTTCGTAAGGGACGCGAATGATAGATCCAAGATTCAGTGACCCTGGAAATGGTGGAGCGCCGACGTTGTGTAACAGCCCCAGTCCAAAACCCAAGACAAGTTGCAATCTTTGTAATATAATTTGTTTCATATTGAAATATGTTGTGTGGTATTTTTTTCTTTTTTTTTCTTTTCTTCCCGCCTATAAATGTCTCACACCAAATTAAAAACTATAATCATTTTCAGAAAGTCATTTGAGTTTCCTTCTTTTCTTTTAATGGCCTTGTACTTTTCCCTATCAAGCTTTCTAAAAATGCTCAATCAGTTTCATAGTTCAAGTTTGGTCTTCTAACTTTGCCACAAATTCTTTTTGCATTTATCAAAGGTCCACAAAAAATCTCAAGATTTTGGACACTTATAACACATAGTCCTAGTTTAAACTCATTTGAATTAAATTCAAAAGAGTTTGAAATTAAAATTTCTGGCCGGTGCTTAGGGACATTGTGGTGGTGAAGCCATTGTTGACACAACATGCATACACCGCACTAGAGAAGTTGGCCATGATGCCTATGTCGTAGGAGACACCCTCGACCATCGACACGCTCCACTCCCTCGGCGACGTTAGCGTACAAAAAATTATCGTCCCCTAATTTGTGCCAACTGTTATGCCCGCCATGCATGACCGGGAATGATGATGACGCCCGAAGCTCTCGAGCGGGTCGTCAATCACTGGTGCGCGTACACAATGGATTGGCTGCCAGGGATTGGGAATGATGATGACACCCCATGTAGTCCTATACACTATGATTGACATTTAATCCTTGAACATCGTGTAGTTGATTCGTTATACTACCTCCGTAAACTAATATAAGAACGTTTAGATAACTATTTTAGTGATCTAAACACTTTTATATGAGTTTACAGAGGGAGTAGAAAGCAATAGGAGCACAAGGTATAAAAAGAAAGGACACCAATAAGTGGTCGGCGATTGCCAGGGAGAAGGCTCCATCAAATGATTTCGTTCCTTGGGGGTCGCTTGACCAGCTAATGTTTTTGTTTGCTAGGGCGAAGGCGGTCAAGCGAACTAAAGGAAATATGCCCTAGAGGCAATAATAATAAGTTTTTATTTGTATTTCGTTATATCATGATAGATGTTTATTATTCATGCTAGAATTGTATTAACCGGAAACTTAGTACATGTGTGAATACATAGACAAAACAGAGTGTCCCTAGTATGCCTCTACTAGACTAGCTCATTGATCAAAGATGGTTATGTTTCCTAACCATAGACATGAGTTGTCATTTGATCAACGGGATCACATTATTAGGAGAATGATGTGATGGACAAGACCCATCCGTTAGCTTAGCAACTTGATCGTTTAGTTTTACTGCTATTGCTTTCTTCATGACTTAAACATGTTCCTATGATTATGAGATTATGCAACTCCCGAATACGGTAGGAACACCTTGTGTACTATCAAACATCACAACATAACTGGGTGATTATAAAGATGCTCTACAGGTGTCTCCAAAGGTGTTTGTGGTGTTGGCATAGATCGAGAATAGGATTTGTCACTCCGAGTGTTGGAGAGGTATCTCTGGGCCCTCTCGGTAATACACATCATAATTAACCTTGCAAGCAAATGACTAATAAGTTAGTCACGAGATGATGTATTACGGAACGAGTAAAGATACTTTTCGGTAATGAGATTGAACTAGGTATGATGATACCGACGATCGAATCTCGGGAAAGTAACATACCGACGACAAAGGGAACAACATATGGTGTTATGCGGTTTGACCGATAAAGATCTTCGTAGAATATGTTGGAACCAATATGTGCATCCAGGTTCCGTTATTGGTTATTTGACCGGAGATGAGTCTCGGTCATGTCTACATAGTTCTCGAACCCGTAGGGTCCGCACGCTTGACGTTCGATGACGATCGGTATTATGAGTTTATGTATTTTGATGTACCTAAGGTAGTTCGGAGTCCCGGATGTAATCACGGACATGACGAGGAGTCTCGGAATGTCCGAGACATAAATATTCATATATTGTAAGGTTATATTCAGACACCGGATGAGTTCCGGGGGTTATCAGAACCCCCCGGAGTACCGGGAGGTTACCGGAACCCCCCGGGGGATTAATGGGCCTACACGGACCCTAGTGAAAATAGAGGGCAGCAAGGGGAGTGTGGGGCGCAGCCCCCCAAGGGCCAAACCGAATTGGTTTAGGGCAAGGGGGTCGGCCCCCTCTTTCCTTCTCCTCCTCTCCCTTCCTTTCCCCTCTCCTACTCCTACTAGGAAAAGGAGGAGTCCTACTCCTAGTGGGAATAGGACTCCCCCCATGGCGTGCCCCTAGGCCGGCCGCCTCCTCCTCCCCTCCCTCCTTTATATACCTGGGGAGGGGGCACCCCATAGACACACAAGTTGATTTTAGTTGTGTGCGGTGCCCCTCCCCACAGTTACACACCTCAGTCATATCGTTGCAGTGCTTAGGCAAAGGCGTGCGCCAGTAGCTTCATCATCACCGTCACCACGCTGTCGTGCTGACGAAACTCTCCCGTGACGGTCAACTGGATCAAGAGCTCGTGGGACGTCATCGAGCTAAATGTGTGCTGAACGCGGAGGTGCCGTACGTTCGGTGCTTGGATCAGTTAGACCGCGAAGACGTTTGACTACATCAACCGCGTCACTAGACGCTTCCGCTTTCGGTCTACGAGGGTACGTAGACACACTGTCCCCGCTCGTTGCTATGCTTCTCCTAGATAGATCTTGCGTGATCGTAGGAAATTTTTGAAATACAATGTTCCCCAACAGTGGCATCATGAGCCAGTTCTATGCGTAAATGATATGCACGAGTAGAACACAATGAGTTATGGGCGATAATAGTCATAATGCTTACCAACATGTCAAACTTTGATTCGACGGTATTGTGAGATGAAGCGGCCCGGACCGACATTACCGTACGCTTACGCAAGACTAATTTCACCATTACGAGCACTGATTGCTTAGAGGTGACCGACGGGTGTCTGTCTCTCTCACTTTAGTTGAATCGAGTGTGGCTACGCCCGGTCTTGTGAAGGTTAAAACAACACACTTGACGAAAAATCGTTGTGGTTTTTTTATGCGTAGGTAAGAACGGTTCTTCCTAAGCCCGTAGCAGCCACGTAAAACTTGCAACAACAAAGTAGAGGACGTCTAACTTGTTTTTGCAGGGCATGTTGTGATGTGATATGGTCAAGACGTGATGAGTTATACATTACTGTCTGAGATGATCATGTTTTGTAATTTATCGGCAACCGGCGGGAGCCTTATGGTTGTCTCTTTATTGTTTGAATTGCGAAGGCCATGTAATTGCTTTACTTCATCACTATGAGTTAGCGATAGTAGTAGTAGTAGCAATAGTTGGCGAGACGACCACGATGCTACGATGAAGATCATGGTGTCTAGCCGGTGACGATGGAGATCAAAAGCACAAGATGATGATGGCCATATCATGTCACATATTTTGATTGTATGTGATGTTTATATTATTATGCTTCTTGTTTTGCTTAGTACGGCGGTAGCATTATAAGATGATTCCTTACAAAATTCAAGTTACAATTGTTCTCCCTGAGTATGCACCATTGCGAAAGTTCGTCGTGCCGAGACACCACGTGATGATCGGGTGTGATAAGCTCTACGTTCAAATACAACGGGTGTAAGACAGTTTTGCACATGCAGAATACTTGGGTTAAACTTGACGAGCCTAGCATGTATAGACACGGCCTCGGAACACTTGAGACCGAAAGGTCTAGCGTGAGTCATATAGTAGATATGATCAACATAAGATGTTCACCATTGAAAACTACTCCATCCCATGTGATGATCAGACATGTTTTAGGTGATTTGGATCACGTGATCATTTAGATGACTAGAGGGATGTCTATATAAGTGGGAGTTCTTTAGTAATATGATTAATTGAACTTTAATTTATCATGAACTTAGTCCTGATAGTTTTTGCATATCTATGTTGTTGTAGATCAATGGCCCGTGCTACCGTTCCCTTGAATTTTAATGCGTTCATAGAGAAAGCTAAGTTGAAAGATGATGGTAGCAACTACATGAATTGGGTCTGTAACTTGAGGATTATCTTTATTCCTGCACAGAAGAATTATGTCCTGAAAGCACCACTAGGTGACAAGCCTGCTGCAGGAGCAACTCCGGACGTTATGAACGTCTGGCAAGCTCGTTCTGATGACTACTCAATAGTTTAGTGTGCCATGCTTTACAACTTAGAATCGGGACTTCAAAGACGTTCTGAACGTCATGGAGCATATGAGATGTTCCAAGAGTTGAAGTTAATATTTCAAGAAAATGCCCGAATTGAGAGATATGAAGTCTCCAATAAGTTCTATTGCTACAAGATGGAGGAGAACAGTTATATCAGTGAAAACTTGCTCAGAATGTCTAGGTACTACAATCATATGACTCAACTTGGTTGCAAAGTTGACGAAGATAGTGTTATTGATAGAGTTCTTCAATCACTGCCACCAAGCTATAAAGGCTTCGTGATGAACTATAATATGCAAGGGATGCAAAAGACAATTCCCGAGCTCTTCGCTATGCTCAAAGTTGCGGAGGTAGAAATAAAAAAGGAGCATCAAGTGTTGATGGTTAACAAGACCACTAGTTTCAAGAAAAAGGGCAAGGGAAAGAAGGGGAACTTCAAAAAGAATAGCAAGACAGTTGCTACTCCCGCAAAGAAACCCAAGTATGGAGCCAAGCCTGAAATTGAGTGTTTCTACTGCAAAGGGACTGGACACTGGAAGCGGAGCTGCCCCAAGTATTTGGCGGATAAGAAGGATGGCAAAGTGAACAAAGGTATATATGATATACATGTTATTGATGTGTACCTTACTAATGCTCGTAGTAGCACCTGGGTATTTGATACTGGTTCGGTCGCTAATATTTGTAACTCGAAACAGGGGCTATGGATTAAACGAAGATTAGCTAAGGACGAGGTGACGATGCACGTGGGAAATGGTTCCAAAGTCGATGTGATCTCCGTCGGCACGCTACTTCTACATCTACCTCTGGGATTAGTTTTAGACCTAAATAATTGTTATTTGGTGACAACGTTGAGCATGAACATTATATCTGGATCTTGTTTGTTGCGAGACGACTATTCATTTAAATCAGAGAATAATGGTTGTTCTAGTTTTATGACTAATATCTTTTATGGTCATGCACCCTTGAAGAGTGGTCTATTCTTGTTAGATCTCGATCGTAGTGATACACATATTCATAATATTGAAGCCAAAAGATGCAAGGTTGATAATGACTTATTTGTGGCACTGTCATATAGGTCATATTGGTGTAAAGCGCATGAAGAAACTCCATACAGATGGACTTTTGGAATCACTTGATTATGATTCACTTGGTGCTTGCGAACCATGCCTCATGGGCAAGGTGACTAAAACTCCGTTCTCCGGAACAATGGAGCGAGCAACTGATTTGTTGGAAATCATACATACTGATGTATGTGGACCGATGAGTGTTGCGGCTCGCGGCGGGTATCATTATTTTCTGACCTTCACTGATGATTTGAGCAGATATGGGTATATCTACTTAATGAAGCACAAGTCTGAAACATTTGAAAAGTTCAAAGGATTTCAGAGTGAAGTTAAGAATCATCGTAACAAGAAAATAAAGTTTCTACGATCTGATCGTGGAGGCGAATATTCGAGTTACAAGTTTGGTCTTCATTTAAAACAATGTGGAATAGTTTCATAGCTCACGCCACCTGGAACACCACAGCGTAATGGTGTGTCCAAACGTTGAACCGTACTTTATTAGATATGGTGCGATCTATAATGTCTCTTACCAATTTACAACTATCGTTTTGGGGATATGCTTTAGAGACAGCTGCATTCACGTTAAATAGGGCACCATCTAAATCCATTGAGACGACGGCTTATGAACTGTAGTTTGGCAAGAAACCAAAGTTGTCATTTCTTAAAGTTTGCGATTGCGATGCTTATGTGAAAAAGCTTCAAACTGATAAGCTCGAAACCAAGTCGGAGAAATGTGTCTTCATAGGATGCCCAAAGGAAATTGTTGGGTACACCTTCTATCACAGATCCGAAGGCAAGATACGTTGCTAAGAATGGATCCTTTCTATAGAAGGAATTTCTCTCGAAAGAAGTGAGTGGGAGGAAAGTAGAACTTGATGAGGTAATTGTACCTTCTCCCGAATTGGAAAGTAGTACATCACAAAAACTAGTTCCAGTGATTCCTACACCAATCATCAAGGAAGCTAATGATAATGATCATGAAACTTCAAATCAAGTTACTACTGAACCTCGTAGGTAACCAGAGTACATTCCGTACCAGAGTGGTATGGTAACCCAGTTCTGGAAGTCATGTTACTAGACCATGATGAACCTGCGAACTATGAGGAAGCGATGATGAGCCCAGATTCCACAAAATGGCTTGAAGCCATGAAATCTGAGATGAGATCCATGTATGAGAACAAAGTGTGGACTTTGGTTGACTTGCCCGATGATCGGCAAGCCATTGAAAATAAATTGATCTTCAAGAGGAAGACAGACGTCGATGGTAATGTTACTATCTACAAAGCTCGACTTGTTGCGAAAGGTTTTCGACAAGTTGAAGGAGTTGACTACGATGAGACTTTCTCACCTGTAGCGATGCTTAAGTTTGTCTGAATCATGTTAGCAATTGCTGCATTTTATGATTATGAAATCTGGCAAATGGATGTCAAAACTGCATTCCTTAATGGATACCTCAAAGAGGAGTTGTATATGATGCAACCAGAAGGTTTTGTCGATCCTAAAGGTGCTAACAAAGTGTGCAAGCTCCAGTGATCCATCTATGGACTGGTGCAAACATCTCGGAGTTGGAATATACGCTTTGATGAGGTGATCAAAGCATATGGTTTTATACAGACTTTTAGAGAAGCCTGTATTTACAAGAAAGTGAGTGGGAGCTCTGTATCATTTCTGATATTATATGTAGATGACATATTGTTGATTGGAAATGATATAGAATTTCTCGATGGCATAAAAGGATACTTGAATAAGAATTTTTCAATGAAAGACCTCGGTGAAGCTGCTTATATATTAGGCATCAAGATCTATAAAGATAGATCAAGACGTTTAATTGGACTTTCACAAAGGACATACCTTGATAAAGTTTTGAAGAAGTTCAAAATGGATCAGTCAAAGAAAGGGTTCTTGCCTATGTTACAAGGTGTGAAGTTGAGTAAGACTCAATGCCCGACCACTGCAGAAGATAGAGAGAAAATGAAAGTCATTCCCTATGCCTCAGCCATAGGATATGTCATGTATGCAATGCTGTGTACCAGACCTGATGTGTGCCTTGCTATAAGTTTAGCAGGGAGGTACCAAAGTAATCTAGGAGTGGAACACTGGACAACGGTCAAGAACATCCTGGAATACCTGAAAAGGACAAAGGATATGTTTCTTGTTTATGGAGGTGACAAAGAGCTCGTTGTAAATGGTTACACCAATTCAAGCTTTGACACTGATCCGGATGACTCTAAGTCACAAACCGAATATGTATTTTTATTGAACGGTGGAGCTGTCAGTTGGTGCAGTTCCAAGCAGAACGCGAGATCTACATGTGAAGCAGAGTACATAGCTGCTTCAGAAGCAACAAATGAAGGAGTCTAGATGAAGGAGTTCATCTCCGATCTAGGTGTAATACTTAGTGCATCAGGTCCAATGAAAATCTTTTGTGACAACACTGGAGCTATAGCCTTGGCGAAGGAATCCAGGTTTCACAATAGAACCAACACTACACCACAGTAGAGCTTAGGCGACACAATTCTGTGGGCAAAGGTATACTGTTGTCCACAAAATAACTGTTGGCATATCTTTTAAGTTGTGTCTTCACATCATGTGTCAGCGAAGATACATCAATGTGGACACATCAAGTGTCAGCAATCACAAAGCCACCACGTATCAGTCGGAGTTTTCTTAACAACACATCATGTGTTGGCACATGTGTGGCGGTTGACAGTTTATCAGTTGGCGTAGATACGCACTTAGCGACGTCAAATGTGTCGGCATATGTAGGGTGTACGGGCACAAATTAAGTGTCGGCGTAAGTGGACACGTGTCAATCGACCGGAGGTTGCAAACTTGGCGCGAGGAGGCGAAATTTTCGGCGTGCCCGTGCAAAATATCCCCCAATCTAGCCAGCTCCTACCTCAATAAAAAAAATCCCCAAATCTACCTGTGCGTGCCGCCGCAGCCCTCTCCACTCCTTCTCATCGCCGTTCTCGCGCTCCACCCCAACGCTCCAGCCGCCGTCCTCGCGTTCTGGCACTCCACCCCGTCGCCCAGCCGCCGTCGAGCTCCACCTCGTTGCCCAGCCGCCATCGAGCTCCACCCCATCTCCCAGCCGCTGTCGAGCGCGAACCCGACGCCCAGCCGCCGTCGAGCGCGTCCCCGACGCCCAGCCACCATCGAGCGCCACCCCGATGCCCAGCCACCGGCCGTCAAGGGCCAACCCGACGCCCAGCCACCGTGGATCTCCAGCCCGACGCCCAGCCGCCGTTGAGCTCCAGCCCGACGCCCGGTCGCCGTGGAGCTCCAGCCCGACACCCGGCCTCCTCCGAGCTCCAACCCTACATCGATATGCCGTCCTCGCTTCCCCCACATCCAGTCAGTGCTCAACCCCGACTTGCTGCTGCCTCAGAACATACTGGGCACCGTCGGTCTCCGTCCGCTTGTCCCCTGCCGCCGCCATTAGTGGCCCCCTCTGCACACTGTTTGCTTGCGGTGGTCGACCTGCGAGCTGCACCCCTCCCTAAGCGAGCCGTCGTTGCTACTGATTTCTGCACAAGAATCATCCCCGTCCATACTCTGTTCCGTGAGGTAAGCATCAGCTCCTCCTGTGATTTCCTTGTATATACTGATGTCTGCTTGTGTTACTGAACTTGAACCATATGCAGTTGTTTCTGTTGCTTGAATAATGATAGTTTCGCATTTCTATTGTTGCTTGAATAATGATTATAGCTTCACTGATGCAAAGCTAACACTGCCACACTAGCCAAATACAGATTAGTTGGAAAATTTGATATTAAGGGTGCATCATGGACAAAACATGGTTGTCTCAGTCTAGGTACATCAAATTTGCCTTTTTTCTAACTCATATGTGGTATAATTATGTCATGAACTGTTTTGATATCTAATAAAATTATATGTAGGCACACAAATGGGTATGTACAGGGGGTTGACAAGTTTATAGAGTTTGCTTTTATTAATTCAACAAATGGAAACAAAATCTTGTGCCCTTGCAAGATATGTTTGAACTCTAAATGGAGAGTAGCATCTAAAGTACGTGACGACTTGATATGTACGGTTTCCATGGAGGGGTATCATACATGGTTGTTTCATGGAGAATCTAGCCAGTCTTGCCCAAATATTGAGGGGGTAGAAGCAGAGATTTCATCGGCAGATAATGAATTAGCTGATTTCTTGCGAGACATAGCTTGTGGATTTGAAGATGGGGGGGGGGGTGTTGGAAGAGAACAATGAGGACAGTAACAACCCACATGTTGATGCTGATACCAAGGCTTACTTGAAGATGGTTGATGATGACAACAAAGAGCTATACCCTGGGTGTAAAAACTTCTCAAAATTGCGTTTTGTTGTCAAATTGCTGCACATCAAACTTCTTGGGCGATGGAGTGAAAAAAGTTTTGACATGCTGCTTGAGTTACTTAGCGATGCATTCCCCAAAGGTTCAGTACTTCCTAAAAATTTCAATGAAGCTAAGAAAATAGTTAAATCTGTTGGGCTTGGGTATGTTAATATTCATGCGTGTGAAAATGATTGTGTACTATTTAGAAATGAATTTGATACGGAGAATCAGTGTCCAAAGTGTAAAACTTCAAGGTGGAAATCAGAAAAGAAGAGTGCCGATGGGAAAAGGGTACATAGAGTTCCTAAAAAGGTTCGTCGCTATTTTCCTATTAAAAGAAGGCTTCAAAGGTATTTTGTGTCCTCTAAAACTGCGACTGACATGAGGTGGCATGATGAACAACGTACCAAAGATGGTCTAATTAGGTGCCCATCGGATGCTATTTTCTGGAAGGATTTTGATTCCAAACATCCACTAATTGGTAATGACAGTCATAATTTTAGGTTGGCCGAAACAACAGATGGCTTTAATCCATTTAGGAAAACAAGGAGTACCTACAGTATCTGGCCAGTATTTTTGATTCCATACAACCTTCCTCCTTGGATGTGCATGAAGCGACCTAATTTCATCCTTTCTTTGCTCATTCCTGGCCCTAAGGCACCTGGTGGCGATATGGATGTCTACCTTGTACCTTTAGTAGACGATCTAGTAGATATGTACTACCATGGTGTAAAGACATTTGATGCTTCTAAGTCTGAAATATTTGATCTTCATGTTGCCATCCTTTGCACCATACACGACTTTCCAGATTTAGGCTACACTCATGGGTGTGCTACCCAGGGTGAGGTAGCTTGTCCTGAGTGCCATTCACTCACTTGTTCTCTACAATTAAAGAAGGGCAGTAAATATTGTTATATGGTACATCATAGGTTCTTGTCATCCAACCATAAGTTTAGGTCAGATGAAAAGTTATTTGATGGCAAGTCAGAGCATAGGACTGCACCTATACCTCTTACCGGTGAGGAAATTGATGATTTGACAGCAAATCTTGAAACATCCTTTGGAAAAGATCCAGCTGCTAGGAAAACAGCAAAGAGAAAACGCAAAGAAGGTGAATCACCTCCCCTTTATAAAAGAAGATCTGTGTGGTTCAAGTTGCCCTATTGGAAAGATCTGATGTTGCGTCATAATTTTGATGTTATGCATATAGAAAAAAATGTATGTGATAACATAGTTAACATACTTCTGGGCATTGAAGGAAAATCAAAGGATAATGCAAATTCTCGCCTAGACATCCAAGCTTTGGGTATTATGGGGGACCTTCATCCTGTTGAAGTAGAAGAGGGTAAATTGTATATACCTCCAGCACAATACACTTTGACACCTGAGCAGATGAAACATTTTCTCCAAGTCCTGATGGGAGTCAAGTTTCCACAAGGCTTTGCAGCTGATATACGATGTTATATCCATGTTGACGAGAATAAGATTTTTGGACTTAAGAGCCATGATAATCACATTCTATTGCAACACCTACTTCCTCTTGCGATTTGAAAAATACTGCCAACAAGAGTATGTGCAGCATTGACTCGTGTTAGTAACTTCTTCAAGAAGATTTGCTCACCTGTTATCCGCATCAGTGATATGCAAATCCTAGAGGCTGAAATAGCTGAGACCTTAAGCATACTTGAAACTATATTCCTGCCAAGTTTTTTTGATGTCATGGTCCACTTGATGGTGAATCTGCCTGCCCAAGTTAGAATTGGTGGTCCAGTACACTTCCGAAGCATGTGGTCGGCAGAAAGGTGATCATCTAAACAAAATCTAATAGCAATTTTTTTACAAATGAATTTTGCAAATAGGCTTACAATCTGTAGTATGTAGGTATTTGGGGCACTGCAAAGGCCATGTTCGCACTAGAAGCCATCCCGAAGGATCAATTGCTGAGGGTTACTTGTTTGATGAGAGCCTTACATATTGTTCTCACTATCTAAAAGGGTGTGAGACTAGGTTCACCCGACAAGATAATAATGTTGAGGTGCTGAATAATGGAACCTCCAGTACAAATCCATACTTGTGCCACAAGGGGCATGGTTTGGGTAGCATTGTATCATTATCGACTAATTCTTGGATCCAAGCACATAGATATGTCTTGTTCAACCACAATGAAATAGAACCTTATGTGAAGTAAGCTTCCCACGCTCTAGTAATATTATCTCTTCCTTTCTTATCTTTCTTATAATAGTTAATTTGATACACAATTATAGGAAGCACCGCGAGCACCTATCCTCAATTGGTCTTCCCAATGAAAAAGCAATCAATACTATGCAACATGAGAAGTTTCATGAGTGGTTTCGACAACATGTAAGTAGGACATGACTTGACCTATTGTGCTCAACATTAATCATGTTGACCTGTTGTAACTAACACCAATTCTATACTCAGGTGTTGGCATTAGTTGAAAGAGGTGTAGAAGTATCAGAAGAAATGCAAATGTTAGCCCAAGAGCCTTTCATGATTGCTAGAAAATTTAACAGCTATACTACTAATGGGTTTGATTTCCATACACACTCAAGTGATGATGGTAGACTTATTCAAAATAGTGGAGTAGCTATAGCTGCACAAAATTCAGGAGGAGTGGAGATATATTATGGCATTATTAGGGAGATAGTTGAGCTAAACTACCGCCAAAAAGGATATATGGTGTTATTTCGATGTGATTGGGTTGACAATCGTGAACAAGACAAATGGGTAAAAACCGATCAGTTTGGGGTTACAACAATTAACTTCAGCCATTTATTTAGTAGCGGTGATAAATTATCAGATGAACCTTTCATCTTAGCATCACAAGCCACACAAGTTTTCTATGTTCCAGAGGTTGATAATGAAAGTTGGTGTGCAGTTGTCCAGAACAATAAACCACATGGCATGTACTCTATGGCCGCTGTGGATGAAGAAAATATGGATGATGATGATGAAAATGTAGTTCTTGAAAATGCTAATAAGGGGTTGTTAATTGATCTACACACAGATGTTGATCCCGACATTGATTATACCAAATTTTCACATGTAAGGACTGATATAGATGGAATAATTGTTGCTGCACCAAAGAGGAAGTAAGTGTGATAATGATTTTCTGCATTTTATTTGGTAGTTGTGTAAAATTTGTTTGTGATGTTAGTTCAAATACTTGATTGTTGTGTAGACTACTAACTCATTTGTAAACACTTAAAGGAGCAGGAGCAAAAATGGCAACCGCAGCAAGAAGTGCAGAAAGAATCCCTGAATATGAACTCGAAAAGAACAAAAATGTAGCCGAAGTACTTAGAAAACAAAACGAGAACATGAAGAGAACTTTGAATCTGAAAGGTCTAGCAGATGCATATGAGTCAGAAGGCCTACCTGCTCCCCGAAAGAAGAAAAAAGGTATTGCTTTGAGTAATGCATATGTTTGCACATGCATAATGACATGTTTGCATGCTATGAAAAGCTGAACTTATTTATGTTGTAATTGTAGAGACAAAAGAAAACTCATGTTTCACAAACTCAAGCTCCTGAACGACAATTGCGCTCTACTTCAAGATTAACTACTGAAATAATAACTGAACCCGAGGTTGTAGTGAATGAACCTGAAGGTATGCTTCTTTGTGAACTTTGTAATTGAATGATAATGCACTTATATTACTAAACCTGTTTTCTGCATTTGCTTTGTATCAGGCCAGGAAAGGGAGGTCAGGAAAGTTACTGCTATGAAAAGCATATGGGGAAGGCAAAACAAGCCTAAACTCAAGTTGGAAATAAATGAGTATGGTCAGCCTTGTGGTAAATCTGCTACACGGTTTGCTAACTTTGTTGGAACACAAATAAGAACCAAGGGTTTTCCGGTTGAATTTGATGATTGGAGGAAGGTTGATCTATCGAGAAAACTTGCTTTATGGGCCGAGGCAAAGGTAATGCGTTTATGTACTGCTCTTATGTCCTGGATGCTATCTCACTGTTATGATTAGGAGTGACTAGCGATTTAGTATATGTCGTATTGTTCTCTAATGGCTTGTTTCGAATGCCTATTTTTCAGCTGTTTTGGGATTTAGACCAACGAGTTTTCCAATGGTATATGAAAACAACACAAATTAAATGGAAATACTTCAAATCAGACCTAAAGGGGGAATATTATGATGAATCCTATGCGTATGATGAACTTATAGCATCATGTGATGCTAGAGTTCATCCTGACCAATGGAAGTTGCTTGTTGCATTTTGGTTAACTCCAAAAGTTAAGGTATGCTCTTTCTTAAGTTGGTATTGACATCTGATTCTACTTGTTTGACATGATTTTATGACACCATTTGGTAGGCTCGCTCAATAAGAGGCAAAAAAAATCGAGCAAATCATAATCAAAATCACACATCTGGAAGTAAGAGTTTTGCTCGGGTTGACATTGAAATGGTATGCAACCATGCAATATTTGTTGTAAACTTGGATGTTTATTCATTTTGAAAATTGTTTTAACCTTTTTATTACTTGACATAGACCGAGGTGCTCAATCGTCGCCCACATAGACATGAACTGTTTGTTGAAACACATACACATCGAATTAGTGGACTTCCTGAAAAGGGTCTACATTAAGAATTGTAAGTTCAGATGCACTTTAAGTTTTCGATGCCTTTCATATTTTTTGTTTATGTAGTAAATACTAGGAACACATAACACATTCTTGAAATTTACAGTCAAAACTTCAAGAAGAAGCAGGAAAGCACCCTGAATTAGTGGACAATGGTATTAAGGATGGTGATTTGTTTGCATTTGTTTGTGGAAAAGAAAAAAATGGATATATTCGTGCTATCGGATTGGGTCCAACTCCATCTGAACTAGAGTTGCCTGGAACCCAGCAGTATAAATCTACAAAGCTTCAAATGGCAATGGAGGCCTGTCGTGTATCTGACCAAAAAGTGGAACATCTGCAAGAACAAATGGACGACATGAAGAAGAAAATGACACAAATGGATGACATGAAGAAGCAAATGGCTAAGATGAGGGAACTTCTTTTGTCTTCACAAGGGCAACGAGATGAACCCAATAGCACACCTGCTGCAACAGCACAACAGGTAACACGATAGTTCTACTATATTGTATCGCTGCAATAGTGGAACATGTAGGGCTATGATTTCTTTATAGTTTATTATATTTAGTAACATCTACAATGCTTGATTTTGATGTAGAACATAAGGACACGAGAAGCTTGTAGTACTGAAGAAGGTAATACTATTCTGGAGGACGTGGCTGAGTCAAATGCTATTGGAATTGGAAGAAGAGTTGTTAATGCAGAGAAACCTGACAAGCAACAAGGGGTAAACCTTTCTTTCCTACATAGAAGATGTTATGGCATGATTCAACTTCATTTGAATTTAATGATATGATACAACTTGAATGAAAACTCATTTGACTTAAGTGTCAACGGTAATTCATTTAACTAGATCTTGCCAATATGATGCTTTATTAACTTAAGTTTTTCTGCTTGGGATTTCCTATGCTTTTCTACACAACAATATGTATTTGTACACTTGAACTTGCTTCTTTAAAATGAAAGTATGTTCTTTAAAATGAAAGTATGTTCTAAAGTTTTTCTTTACAATTTTTCCCTATAGGGTGGAAGAGATGTGGTATTATATAGCATAATTAGACCCTTAATTGTCCCTGTTGCCAAAGGAATAATTCAAACAACCAATCCAAGGGCTGTGGTGGGGGGTGAGCCTCTAGGTTCTCAATTTGTTGAAATTGTCGTCTATTCGGTGTTCAAAAGGGAAACTCAGTTGCCTCGTCCGTATGGAGATGTGCTTACCATGGCAGATGCTAAGGGTAAATCAATTGCATGGCTAGGTGCTATGGTAAGAATCTAGAGCACTTGATTTCTTTTCTTTTCCGCTGATTGGTCACCTATTGGCCATGGGAGATGCTAAGTAATGATTATTGTTGTAGATCAAAGATCCACAGAAGGCAGCCAATGTGCCACGAGGTGCAGGTACTATGATCCATTATTTTCCTTGTATTCTGTGATTGTTGTGCCATCGGTAGCTTTTTATATGATGTGATGAAATTGCTGTGATTGGAAAGAGTGGAATGCTTGTTGAATGTGAGAAACCATCTGTTTATTGCTGGGACAAATCCATAGCATGTTTTTCGCCTATCTAATTTCTGTTAGCACTTCACTAGCTACCGTTATGTTCTTTGCATTCTATCATTTTTACTGCTTTTTTAATTATAAACCAGAGTGAGATATTGATTGTTTGCATTTGTGGGTTTTCATAATTTATTGGATCACTTTGCTGAGTGTGAGAGACTGGCCAGAACAACTTGTAGCGATAGGTGTCCTATATTACATTCAAACACAGGAGTAGTATGCAGAATTATGCATGGTTTTATTCTCAATGTAAATGTCCTGGAACAAATTTGTCATGGTTTTTTATTCTCAATGTGCCCGGGTGATCTCTTCTCAATGTACTATGCTTGCTATGAATCTTCCATGTAAATAATGGATAAATCCTATCTGTAATTTATTAAGGAGAATAAAACCATGCATAATCTGTTCCTGCCAATCTTTATTTGAACTTTGAACAATTTTGGGGTTGAATGCTCACTTACTTGAGAAAATTTTATGGATTTCAGGTACTTACCCACCTAGTGCATGGATATGATGACTTGGAGTGTCATGGAACATTTGGCTGTTTGTAGTATTTTGGACAGGCCAACTTTAACCATGCCATGAATCTTCTGTGTGTTATTTCGTGCTTTAAGTATTTTGGAGTAGAAATTTGTGCTCATGTATGTGACTTGTATTCTGGACTAGTGTTTGAACTCTTTTAGACCAACAAGCAGTGCTCCTATTAATGCGACTTGTTTTGTTATGAACCTGGGTCAATATATATGTATGTTGTTATGAACCTGGGTCAAACATATGTAGTGCTCATGGATGGGCATACTATGTTGGTTGTTTTGAACCTGGGTCGATATATATATATATATATATATATATATATATATATATATATATATATATATATATGTTGTCATCTTGATGCTCTTTATGGATGAAATTTGAGCATTGTATATGTATATCAAATATTTTCATTTTGATGTTGTTTGTGGATGACACTTGAGCACCGCATAGGTACGAAATTATTGTTGTGGCTGTACACTTTATATGGATGTTGCATACCTGTTGACTACGGTACATACCTATCTGCACAGAGTAAGTGTCGAGAAACGTACGTAACTATGTGGACATAATGAGTGTCGGCCAAGGTATGTACCTACATTGACACATTATGTGTCGGCCAAGGTATGTACCTACCTAGACAGATTAAGTGTCAGCAAAAGCATATACCTAGAGAGACAATCTATGTGTCGACAAAAGTAGGGTCTATGCCCACAAAATATCTATCGGGGTAGATAGGGTGTACGCCCACAAACCAACTATCGAGATAGGTAGGGTGTATGACTGCAGGAATTGTGTCGGCATATGTAGGATGTATGCCGACTGAACGTGTGTCAAGAAATAAACAACTGTCGGTAATACTTTCGCCAATAGCAAGTCCTCCGACTGTTTTATCTTTTGTCGGCGTATCTATTAGCTACAATTTATGTGTCGGCAAAGGTACCCTATGCCAACAGATAGGTGTGTCACCAAATCTTGACCGCGGTGTAGTGCAAGCACATCAAGAGACGCTTCAATTCCATCCACGATCAAGTCAAGGAGGATGACATAGAAATTTGCAAGATACATACGGACCTGAATGTCGCAGACCCGTTGACTAAATCTCTTCCACGAGCAAAACATGATCAGCACCAAGACTCCATGGGTGTTAGAATCATTACTATGTAATCTAGATTCTTGACTCTAGTTCAAGTGGGAGACTAAAGGAAATATGCCCTAGAGGCAATAATAATAAATTTTTATTTGTATTTCCTTATATCATGATAAATGTTTATTATTCATGCTAGAATTGTATTAACCGGAAACTTAGTACATGTGTGAATACATAGACAAAACAGAGTGTCCCTAGTATGCCTCTACTAGACTAGCTCATTGATCAAAGATGGTTATATTTCCTAACCATAGACACGAGTTGTCATTTGATCAACGGGATCACGTCATTAGGAGAATGATGTGATGGACAAGACCCATCCGTTAGCTTAGCAACTTGATTATTTAGTTTTACTGATGTTGCTTTCTTCATGACTTATACATGTTCCTATGACTATGAGATTATGCAACTCCCGAATACCGTAGGAACACCTTGTGTGCTATCAAACGTCACAACGCAACTGGGTGATTATAAAGATGCTCTACAGGTGTCTCCAAACGTGTTTGTGGTGGTGGCATAGATCGAGAGTAGGATTTGTCACTCCGAGTGTCGGAGAGGTATCTCTAGGCCCTTTCGGTAATACACATAATAATAAGCCTTGCAAGCAAATGACTAATCAGTTAGTCACGAGATGATTGATACGTCTCCAACGTATCTATAATTTTTGATTGTTCCATGCTATTATATTATCCTTCTAGGATGTTTTATGGGCTTTTATATACAATTTTATATGATTTTTGAGACTAACCTATTAACCTAGAGCCCAGTGCCAGTTTCTATTTTTTCCTTGTTTTTGAGTTTTACAGAAAAGGAATATCAAACGGAGTCCAATTGACGTGCGAATTTTTGATGATTTTTTCTGGACCAAAAGAAGCCCCTGAAGTAAAAGAGTTGGGCCAGGAGAGCCACGGGCTGCACACGAGGGTGGGGGGGGGGTGCGCCCACTCCAGGTGGTGGCGTCCCCTTATCTCGTGGACAGCCCGGAGGCCCTCCTGACTTATGCCCTATGCCAAAAAATCCTATAAATACTGAAACCTCCGGAAATTAACCTAGATCAGGAGTTCCGCTGCCGAAAGCCTCTGTTGCCACTAAAAACCAATCTCGACCCGTTCCGGCAACCTACCGGAGGGGGAATCCCTCTCCGGTGGCCATCTTCATCATCCTGGCGCTCTCCATTTCGAGGAGGGAGTAGTCCACCCTCGGGGCTGAGGGTATGTACCAATAGCTATGTGTTTGATCTCTCTCTCTCTCTCTCTCTCTCTCTCTCTCTCTCTCTCTCTCTCTCTCTCGTGTTCTTGAGATGGCCCGATCTTGATGTATCAGGAGCTTTACTATTATAGTTGGATCTTTTGATGTTTCTCCCCCTCTACTCTCTTGTAATTGATTGAGTTTTACCTTTGAATTTATCTTATCGGATTGAGTCTTTAAGGATTTGAGAACACTTGATGTATGTTTTGCATGTGCTTATCTGTGGTGACAATGGGATATCACGTGATCTACTTGATGTATGTTTTGGTTATCAACTTGCAGGTTCCGTGACCTTGGGAATCTATGCATAGGGGTTGGCAAACGTTTTCGTCTTGAATCTCCGGTAGAAACTTTGGGGCACTCTTTGAAGTTCTTTGTGTTGGTTGAATAGATGAATCTGAGATTGTGTGATGCATATCATATAATCATACCCACGGATACTTGAGGTGACAATGGAGTATCTAGGTGACATTAGGGTTTTGGTTGATTTGTGTATTAAGGTGTTATTCTAGCACGAACTCTATGATAGATCGAACGGAAAGAATAGCTTCATGTTATTTTACTATGGACTCTTGAATAGATCGACCAGAAAGAATTATGTTATCCTTGTTGAGAGAACTTGCACTAGTGAAAGTATGAACCCTAGGCCTTGTTTCCTATCATTGCAACACCATTTATGCTCACGTTTACCACTTGCTACCTTGCTGTTTTTATATTTTCTTATTACAAAAACCTATATCTACCATCCATATTGCACTTGTATCACCAAATCTTCGTCGAACCAGTGCACCTATACAATTTACCATTGTATTGGGTGTGTTGGGGACACAAGAGACTCTTTGTTATTTGGTTGCAGGGTTGTTTGAGAGAGACCATCTTAATCCTACACCTCCCATGGATTGATAAACCTTAGGTCATCCACTTGAGGGAAATTTGCTACTGTCCTACAAACCTCTGCACTTGGAGGCCCAACAACGTATACAAGAAGAAGGTTGTGTAGTAGAGATCAAGCTCTTTTCTAGCGCCGTTGCTGGGGAGGTTAGTGCTTGAAGGTATATCTTTAGATCTTGCAATTGAATCTTTTAGTTTCTTGTTTTATCACTAGTTTAGTTTATAAAAGAAAACTACAAAAAAATGGAATTAAGGTTACCTCATATGCTTCTTCTTTTTAATATCTTTCGTGAAAATGATGGGAAGGAAAATTGTGCTCAAGTACTAGAAGAAGAATTACATAGAATGCTTGGCATAAAATATGTGCGTGATGAGCATGATTGCAATGTTGTTAGTATGAATCATTTGAATACCCATGATGCTAATGATATGCAAAGCCACAAGCTTGGGGAAGCTATGTTTGATGAAGATGATATGTTTAGTCCCCCAAGTTTTGATGAGCAAATTTATTATGATGAAAGCATGCCTCCTATTTATGATGATTATTGTGATGACTTGTATGCTATTAAACATAATGATAACCATGAAACTTGTCATCATGATTTTAGATTTCAATTGGATTATGCTTCACATGATAGTTATTTTGTTGAGTTTCCTCGCACTACTATTGATGAGAATAAATTTGCTTATGTGGAGAGTAGTAAAATTTCTATGCAAGTAGATCATGAAAAGAATGCTTTATGTGCTGGTTATATGGTTGAATTCATTCATGATGCTACTGAAAATTATTATGAGAGAGGATCATATGCTTCTACTTATTGCAATAATATCAAGTTTCCTCTCTATGTGCTTAAAATCTTGAAGCTATGCTTGTTTTGCTTTCCTATGCTAGTTGATTATTGTTCCCATAAGTTGTTTTCTCACAAAATCCCTATGGATAGTAAGTAGGTTAGACTTAAATGTGCTAGTCATATTCTTCGTGATGCTCCCTTTATGTTTCAATTCTTATCTTTTATGTGAGCATCATTGAAATCATTGTGCCTAGCTAGGGGCGTTAAACGATAACGCTTGTTGGGATAAAACCCAATTTTATTTATTTTGCTTTTGCTTCTGTTTAGGAATAAATATTGCATCTAGCTTCTGTTCAGATGTTGTTTTGTGTTTTAATTAGTGTTATTGCCAAGTAGAACCTTTGGGAAGACTTGTATGAAGTTTATGTGATCATGCTATAAAAACAGAAACTTTAGCACTCTCGAGAATAATCACCAGATTTTACTGAAGAGTGCTATTTAGTTGATTATTTTTGCAAATGATTAATAGAAAAATTACTCACGTCCACCAATTTATTTCAGAACTTTTAGAGTTACAGAGGTATTCGAAATTTACAGATTGCTACAGACTGTTATGTTTTTTACAGATTCTGTTTTCTATGTGTTGTTTGCTTATTTTGATGAATTTATGAGTAGTATCGGAGGGTGTGAACAATAGAGAAGTTGGAGTACAGTATATATTACACCAATATGAATTTAGAATGAGTTCATAACAGTACCTATGTGGTGGTTTTATTTTCTTATACTAACGAAGCTTACGAGTTTTCTATTGAGTTTTGTGTTGTGAAGTTTTCAAGTTTTGGGTAAAGATTCGATGGATTATGGAATAAGGAGTGGCAAGAGCCTAAGATTCGGTATGACCAAAGCACCCCAAGGTAAAATTCAAGGACAACCAAAATCCTAAGCTTGCGGATGCCCCGGGAAGGCATCCCCTCTTTCGTCTTTGTCTATCGGTAACTTTACTTAAGGCTATATTTTTATTCACCACATGACATGTGTTTTGCTTGGAGCGTCATTTTATTTTAGTTTGTTTTTCTTTCTGTTTGAATAATATCCCAAGATCTGAAATTTTTAAATTTTAGAGAGTCTTCACATAGTAACATAATTATTCAACTACTCATTGATCTTCACTTATATCTTTTGGAGTAGTTTGTTGGTTGCTCTAGTGCTTCACTTATATCTTTTAGAGCACGGCGGTGGTTTTATTTTGAAGAAATAGATGAACTCTCATGCTTCACTTATATTATTTTGAGAGTCTTTTAGAACACATGGTAATTGGCTTTGGTTATAAAACTAGTCCTAACATGATAGGCATCCAAGTTGGGTATAATAAAAACTTTCATATAAAGTGCATTGAATATGATCAGAAGTTTGATACTTGATGATTCTTTTGAGATATGAGGATGATGATAGTAGAGTTATGCTAGTAGAGTATTTGTGCATTCAAGAAATACTTATGTTAAAGTTTGTGTTAACCGTAGCATGCACGTATGGTGAACCGCTATGTGACGAAGTTAGAGCACGAGGTATTTATTGATTGACATCGTTTGTGTGGAGGTCGGGATTGCGCGATGGTTAACTCCTACCAACCCTTCCCCTAGGAGCATGCGTTGAATACTTTGTTTTGATGACTTTTTGATTTTTGCAATAAGTATATGAGTTCTTTATGACTAATGTTGAGTCCATGGATTATACACACTCTCACCCTTCCACCATTGCTAACCTCTCTTGTACCGCGCAACTTTCACTGGTACTATACACCCACCATATACCTTCCTCAAAACAGCCACCATACCTACCTATCATGGCATTTCCATAGCCATTCCGAGATATATTGCCATGCAACTTTCCACCGTTCCGTTTGCTATGACACGCTTCATCATTGTCATATTTTCATGCATGATCATGTAGTTGACATCGTATTTGTGGCAAAGCCACCATCAAAATTCATTCATACATGTCACTCTTCATTCACTACACATCCTGGTACACCACCGGAGGCATTCACATATAGTCATATCTTGTTCTAGCTTCGAGTTGTAATCTTTGAGTTGTAAGTAAATAAAAGTGTGATGATCTTCATTATTAGAGCATTGTCCCGTGTGAGGAAAAAAATGATAAAGGCCAAATAAAAATAAAAGATGGCCCAAAACAATTCGAGAGAGTCTAAAAAAAGAAGAGGAAAGCCCTCCAAAAAAAGAGAGAAAAGAGAGAAGGGACAATGCTACTATCCTTTTCCACACTTGTGCTTCAAAGTAGCACCATGATCTTCATGATAGAGAGTCTCTTGTTTTGTCACTTTCATATACTAGTGGGGATTGTCATTATAGAACTTGGCTTGTATATTCCAACGATGGGCTTCCTCAAAATGCCCTAGGTCTTCATGAGCAAGCAAGTTGGATGCACACCCACTTAGTTCTTTTGTTGAGCTTTCATACACTTATAGCTCTAGTGCATCCGTTGCATGACAATCCCTACTCACTCACATTGATATCTATTGATGGGCATCTCCATAGCCCATTGATACGCCTAGTTGATGTGAGACTATCTTCTTCTTTTGTCTTCTCCACAACCACCACTCTATTCCACCTATAGTGCTATATCCATGGCTCATGCTCATGTATTGCGTGAAAGTGGAAAGGTTTGAAAGAATTTGAGTGCGAAAACAATTGCTTGGCTGAAACCGGGGTTGTGCATGATATGAATATGTAACATCCCAAATTTTCAATTTGGAATGTTATACATAGATCATAATTGCATTTGCATATTTTGCATTTTTGTTCGTGGAGTTCCTCGAAATTCTAAGCAACTCAAGGACCTACGAAGAGAGTTGGGGATTTTACCGTTTTCGTATATGAGTTCGCTCGAATACCGATACGAGGACAGTGTGATTCTAATTATTTTTCTCTCCTAAAAATATTTCTAAATAAAATAAATGAGCGGAGATAATATGACTTCTCCAAAATAACAGAAATATTGGAGGAAAAAATATTAAAATCACTTTTCGTATTTTTCTGGATTTATTTTCGGATTTATTTGCATAGGAAAAATACGCATTTTTCAAAATTGCATTTAGGTCTGGGAAAAATGTTCAGTTGTCCTAAATATTATTAGAGGACGGTGAAAATTTATTTCGGGATTTTTGGAGTCAGTTTGATATTTATTTCGTTAGTTTTATTGCGCTGGGAATCTATTTTAAAAAAAGGGAACCGACTTAGCATCGTACCGGACCGGGACTCTGGGCTTTATATAGCGCCAGGCCGGCCCAACACCGCAGCCCGCCCCGCGCCGGAAACCCTAGCCGCCACCCCGCCATAGCCGCCGCCTGCCGCCGATGCCGCCGCCGCCGTCCGCCGCTGCCGCCCTCGCCGGACCCCGCCGCCGCCGCCGCCGCCGCCCTCGCCGGAACCCGCCGCCGCCGCCCCTCGCCGGAATCGCCTCCGCCGGACTCGAGGTAGCCACCTCGTTTTTTTCTTTTTTTTTAAAAGATCAGATCAGTTTTATAAAAAAAAACCCTAAATCTGTTTTTTCGGTTTAGATCGGTTTTTCGCCGGTTTAGTTAAATAGAGGACGTTCGTCCGTACGTTCGTTTTAACGAACAGTTTTCGTTAGTTAATCGCAGACAGCAAACGTTCGATCGTTAGCTTGTTCGTCGTTTTTCTTTTTCGGGGTATTTTATCCGCGATTTTTCCGATCGTGATTTCTGCCCTGATCTTGTTTCGCGTTTTTCTTTTCACTCGAGAGTCGGAATCAGGTGATTCAAAATCCCAGATCTTCGTCTCGAAGGCCTCTTTACGTTTAACCAACTTGAACAAAGTTTTGGCTACTGTAAAATTTGACTGTAGGCCAACTAGTAATTCGGAGCTCGTTTCTTTTGCAGTTTGAGTTTTGTTGCTTCTTTCGAGTTGAATCTTTTTGCAAACCGGAGTTCTTAAGTTGAACTTTCTGGTTAGATCTCTTATTTGAGTTTTACCCGTGCATTAGTTAAGTACTTATTGTATGCTTGTTGTTTGATTGCGATAGAGTACCCGGAGTGCGCCGCTTGCTACTTTGAGTCTCTAGGTTTTGCGGATCATCAGCAAGGCAAGTAACACTTTGATCATGCTTTCCAATCACCCAGTTTTCATTGCATTAGACAAACCCCTCACACATTGGATGAATATGATCAATTAACTTGTGGGATTGGGAAGTAGATTGATGTAGTACCTATTACCTGCATTCCATTCAAACCCCTGGGAGTTACTTCTACGTTTGCTGCTAGGACATGCTATGCTCATAGACGTGGTTTGGGTTTGAGTGAAATCCATGACATATGTGAGTTGTTAATTAATGGTTCAACTTAAGGTGGCAACTTTAATACACATCTGGGTGGATTGAGGCATCTGGGTATTCCAGGATTGTCTGTTTTTCTTTTGGACCGCCACCTAGGCTCAAAGGGATCATGAGATTATTCATACTAGAAACTTCCGTGTGCAGCCACAATGCTATTATGGGCTCTAGCATAGTATGAGTAAGTTGTGCGAACTCTTACAATGGTGGACTAGCAGATGTAGGGGATGTAGGTTGGTACGGTCCGCCCGATCGTAAGGTGCTAGCGCTTCTGAAAGACTATGTCTCGATCATCCGTTTCTCAAACACCATGCAGTGCGAGAAACCAAACGGAGGCGATTGAGTCTTGTGGGAAAAGTGCACAAACCTCTGCAGAGTGTACAAACTGATCATGATTAGCCGTGTCCCTGGTTATGGACATCTTGAGTATCTGGTATTTGGATTTTCATGTGCATCTCAACATGTTACTTTAATTTAATTTTTTTGGGTTTAATGATTACTTTTAATTGGGGTTGAGAGGATGTCTATCTTCTCAACGATGTTTCAACTACCATGATAGTTAATTAAAATACATTCCTTTGAAGTAGGGAAAAATTGGCTTTACGCAAAAACTTAACCATAGAGCTTTCCACCAGCCAAATATTGCATATAGTATAGCCTTACTTTCATTGCATCTCTTGTGCCAGCATATTCCATGTGCTGACCCGTTTTCGGGCTGCAACGTTTCATGTTGCAGACTTTTCAGACGACGAGTAAGATGCCCTTTTAGGTCGTGGTTCTATACTCAGTGATGCCGCTGGAGTTGATGGACTCACTTATCTTCCAAGCCTTCCGCTATTATCGTGTTAGATGGCCTTCAGCCATGATTTGTGTAATAAATTCATCGTTGGACTATCGATGTAATAAGTGTGTGATTGCTACTCTGTTATAAATCCTTCGAGTACCATGCGTGTCAGCATTACTGATCCAGGGATGACACTGATGCATGGAGATCAGACTGTTTGAGGTCTGGTCGCTACAAAGATGGTATCAGAGCACACGCTGACTGTAGGACACGACCACTAAGACAAGCCCTAGAACACATTCCACTCTTTTCTCTTCTGACTCCTCATCTTTTCTATTCTTTAGGATGGTGGAAGCAAAGCACAAGTTCATGCAACCGGATGATGATACACCTTTTGGACGACACCTGAAGGAGGTCACCAGATATCTACACATTGGATTACCAAGTTTTACTGGGACCTACAATGCCACTCTACCTGAGGAGGAGCGTTGGTTGATTCAAGCTCAAGTTCCCGGAAGGACGTATGCACCCGTCACCCCACTCATAGTATTTTCCTTCAATGCACCTACATGGAGCCTAGGAAGGAGTATGGCAGCCCACATTGCTATGGGAAGGATTGGAGAAGTTTACAAGCAAGAGCTAAAGGACACCATCTACCAGATTTGTGGACGCCGAGATGAGAATTGGGATATGATCAGCACTAGGAAGGGTATATCCATAGCAGCATTCATCCAGGAGTTGAACCCCCACATTCGTCGCCAAGAGCACCAGATGTGTGCTGGGATGATAGATTTGAAGAAGGCCCTAAATAGGAATTTGGAGTTAGAGGAAGAACTCAAGTCTACACACGACGGATATGAGGAGGAGATGAAGATACTTGTGGAGAAGAATGATGATTTGACCCGGAAGTTAGGGATACTCATGGGAGAAGAAGACGAGGAAGAAGAACCCAAGGAGATTCCACCGGAGGACTATATCATCATAGATGACACGGATTCGGAAGCTGAGGATAGCAAAGATGAAGACTATGAAGATGAAGCTGGGGCAGATATTATGGAATCCTCTGCCAACCAATATTTTTATATGACCACCCTATGACTAGTAGTTTACCCCAAGTATTAGATTTAGAGCACTTTTGTAACAATCGTTAGATTTGTAAGACCTTGTTTGCAATTGATTGGTGTGATATGATTGTGTGTTTGTCTCATGTGCATATGGGTAGTGATTTCCCCTTAGACCTCTATTCTATTCTAATCTCTTCCCTCTACACCCATCAGATGCCTCCAAGACGTGAATTCGAGTTTCCCCCTGAGCTCACTCAGTTGATCCAGCAGCAGAACATCCTGATGCAACTCCTTGTCCAGAACACCCAGAACAACCACAACAACAACAACAACCCTCCTCCACCACCACCCGTGGACAACCTGACACGTTTCTTAAGGTTGCAACCACCTGTGTTTGCTAGCAGCATCGAACCAATTGTGGCTGATGACTGGCTACGCAAGATTGGAAGGGATTTGATCACCGCCAATTGCTCCGAGGCTGAGAAGGTGTGATTTGCCGCACACCAGTTGTCTGGACCAGCCGCACCATGGTGGGAGAACTACACAGCCACTTACCCCGTAGCCAACGTGACTTGGGATCAGTTTCAACAAGCTTTTCGTACCGCCCATGTCTCAACTGGAGCCATGAGTATGAAGAAGCAGGAGTTTCGCAACTTGCGCCAAGGAAATCGTACTGTAGCTCAGTACGTGGATGAGTTTAGTACCCTATATCGTTATGCCCCAGATGATGTGGCTACAGATGCCAAGAAGCAGGAGAGATTTATGGAAGGGCTGAATGATGAGATGAGTGTACAGCTGATGGTGGCAACTTTCAATAACTATCAGGAGTTGGTTGACCGAGCCCTGATGATTGAAAGGAAGCATCAACAGATTGAGAGTCGCAAGAGGAAGTATGGGCAAGGGAAGTATAATTCTGGAGCTCAACAGAAGCCTCGCTTTACCCCTAAAGCAGTAGGACAGTTTCAACATACCCATGGAGGAAGTAGCTCACACAACCACAATGGCACCAAGAATGACAATGGTAATGGGAGTGGGAATGGAGCCAATGGAAACCAGAACCGCCCTGCACCGTCCACACCCACCAAGAGGGATTTTAGCCATGTCACTTGTTACAAGTGCGGGAAGACTGGACATTATGCTAATGAATGCCCAGAAGTTAAGAATGGGAACGGCAATGGAAGCGCTGGGAAGAAGCCCAACCCGTTCAACAAAGGACAAGTGAACCACGTGACTGTGGAAGAAGTAGAAGAGCAACCAGATGCAGTCATAGGTAAGTCCTTTACTGCACTCGTTCTTTTCAATACTGGCGCATCGCATTCATACATTTCAAGGGGATTTGTGGATAAGTATAAACTGCCGACCCAAGCCCTTAGATCGCCCATGTTAGTAACCTCACCAGGAGCAGAGTATATGGCTAAGTCATGGTGTGATCAGTTGCCCTTAAGGATTGGTAATTACATATTCCCTTCGGACCTAATAGTATTGGAATCTCAAGGACTGGATGTGATATTAGGAATGGATTGGTTATCTAAGTATGAAGGGAATATTGAATGTGCCAGTAAGACAATTTTGCTTACTACGCCGGAAGGAAGAAGGATCAAGTATGTATCCCGGCATGAGTCAAAGAGGAGTAGATTAAATTCCCTGTCGGGAGTTGTTCAGGAGGAAGTGCCTGTAGTGAAGGATTATCCGGATGTGTTTCCAGAGGAATTACCTGGCATGCCACCGGATAGAGATATAGAGTTTTTGATTGAACTTTTGCCAGGCACCGGGCCAATTTCTAAGAGACCCTATAGGATGCCCGCAAAGGATTTGGAGGAAATTAAGAAGCAGATTAAGGAGTTACTAGATAAAGGATTTATACGCCCAAGTTCTTTGCGTTGGGGTTCGCCAGTACTTCTAGTGGAGAAGAAGGATGGATCGTTAAGAATGGTTGTTGATTACCGAGGATTGAATGAAGTAACGATCAAGAACAAGTACCCATTGCCAATGATCAGTGATCTGTTCGATAGATTGCAAGGAGCTAAAGTCTTTTCTAAGATCGATCTGCGATCAGGGTACCATCAATTGAAGATTCGAGAGCAAGATATCCCTAAGACAGCCTTTACCACTAGGTATGGGTTGTATGAGTATACCATTATGTCGTTTGGTCTGACAAACGCACCGGCTTACTTTATGAACCTGATGAACAAAGTGTTTATGGAGTATTTGGATAAGTTCGTCGTAGTGTTCATAGATGATATTTTGATCTTCTCGAAGGATGAAGAGGAGCATGAGGAACATTTGCGCTTGGTATTAGAGAAGCTCAGAGAGCATCAACTGTATGCCAAGTTTAGCAAATGTGAGTTTTGGTTGAAGGAAGTCGGATTCCTCGGACATGTTATATCCGGAGAAGGAATAGCAGTAGACCCCGCCAAGGTGGAGACTGTGACCAATTGGGAAGCACCGACGACCGTTGGAGAGATCCGGAGTTTTCTTGGACTCACAGGATATACCGAAGATTTTTCGAGAATTTCTCGAAGATTGCAAAGCCAATGACGGAGTTGTTGAAGAAGGAAACCAAGTTCAGTTGGACCGAAGAATGTGAGACTAGTTTCCAGGAGTTGAAGAAAAGGTTGGTATCATCCCCTGTGTTGATCCTGCCAGATCAACATAAGGATTATGAGGTGTACTGCGACACTTCACGTCGAGGACTTGGAGCAGTTCTTATGCAGGAAGGAAGAGTTGTTTCGTATGCTTGACGACAACTGAAACCTCATGAGATGAACTATGCCACCCACGATTTGGAATTAGCAGCCGTAGTGCATGCATTGAAGACGTGGAGACATTTTCTCATAGGAAACCATTGCGAAGTATATACGGACCACAAGAGTCTGAAGTATATATTCACTCAGAAGGAGTTGAATCTTAGGCAAAGGAGATGGCTGGAACTCATTAAGGATTATGACATGAGATTGCATTACCACCCCGGAAAGGCTAACGTAGTAGCTGATGCGCTAAGCCGTAAGAGGCATGTCAATACCCTAATGATGGAAGAGTTTCCAAAGGAGTTAGCCGAGGACCTACGAGAACTACGTTTGGAGATAGTTCCGAGAGGTTATGTAGCAACACTAGAAATCCAGTCTACCTTGATGGATAAAATCAGAGTAGCTCAGAAAGCTGACAAGTAGATTGTCGCTATAAAGGAGAGGATGAGCGAAGGAAAAGCTAAAGGTTTTCGTGAGGATGAGCACGACACCTTATTGTTTGAGGATCGAATCTATGTGCCCAATGACCCGGAAATTAGGAAGTTGATTTTGCAGGAGGCCCATGATTCACCATACTCGATTCACCCAGGAAATACTAAGATGTATTTGGATTTAAAGGATAATTTTTGGTGGACCGGTATGAAGAAGGATATTGCGGAGTATGTAGCAGTTTGTGATGTGTGTCAGAAAGTAAAGGCCGAACATCAGAAGCCAGCAGGATTGCTACAACCTATGCCAATTCCCGAATGGAAGTGGGAGAAACTTGGTATGGATTTTATCACCGGATTGCCCAGGACTAAGGCAGGGTATGATTCAATCTGGGTAGTAGTAGACCGATTGACGAAGGTAGCCCACTTTATCCCGGTGAAAACCACATATACCAGTGCAAAGTTGGCTAAGATATACATGACCAGAATTGTATGTCTGCATGGAGTTCCGAGGAGTATTGTATCTGATAGAGGAACTCAGTTTACCTCGAAGTTCTGGAATCAGTTACATGAAACTTTGGGTACCAGGCTAGAGTTTAGCACAGCGGAGAAGGCCGAGAAGGCGAAAGCGGAGAAATCCTCGCCCCTTCCCCCGCCGCCTCCGCCATGGCTCCGAAGGCCGAGAAGGCGAAAGCGGAGAAGGCCAAGAGGGAGAAATCCGAGCAGGCGGCGAAGCTCGCCGCCCTGCGGAAGAGGATTGTAGTCTTCGCGCCGAGGCTCAGCGCGAGGGAACTCTGGAACAAGTATTACCTCTTCTGGGCCAAGGAGACCAAGGCTCATCCCCGTACCAGAGTCTACCCCGCCAGCGCCAAAGATCTGCTTCCCGGCGGGTATTTCTTCTTCGCTGTCTTCTTCCACTGCGGCTTGTGTCCTCCATTCTCGGAGTTTTTCTGCGATATCATGAACACGTACGGCCTCCATCTCTTAGACTTCACCCCCAACGCCATCCTTACGATGGCGGTTTTCGCACATCTGTGCGAAAACTACATAGGGATCTATCCAAACGTAGCGCTCTTTCGCCACTTTTTTATGCCTAGAGTAGAGGCCGGCGCTCCCCTCTCCGGGGGTATCTCTTGGATCTTCCGCTTGAATAAGAAGGAGTCATATTTGAAAGGAGAGCTCCGCGGCAAGTGGGAAGAGTGGCGCGCGGACTGGTGTTGGATAGTGGAGGACCAGCCGGAGCCTTTCACTGCGCCGCGCACGACAGCCATAGTGCGCGGCAGGGACTGGAGCGAGTTGGCCCCGGATGATGTCAAGCTCAACGTCGCCCTTGTCAGGATACTTCGTCTCCGGGTAGCTAAGTTGACCATCGGAGAGGTAGGAGCAGATTTCCTCCGCCGCCGCATTGCCCCTTTACAAGAGAGGAAAAGGCCAGCATGGGAGTTTGGCAATGCGGCGGACATTATGAGGCTGCGCCCGGGTCTGAACTTCAACTTCACGGCTCTGGAGCTGAAGGGGATGGTCCGGGAGCTTTTTAAGCATGACCCGGCCCATCCGGAGTGGTTTAGATCTCCCCGGGGAGTGGTGCCGCTATGCAATAGCACTGCCCGGGATGCTTTGCGCGCAATGATGCCCGCATGTGACTCTCACGGCGTCGACCCCACATGGATAGTGCCCACGCCGGATGCCATCATGAGCTTCTTTGATAATTTGGTCGAGCGGCCGAGGAACGCCGAGGAGAACAAGGGTCTCACTCGGGCCACCACAGAGCGGGACATAGCCTATATTGCTTTCCGGATGGAAGAGGCCGCCGCAGCTGCAGCAGCAGGAGACTTCGGGTTCACCATCGACGAGGCGCATGCCGAGGACGAGGTGTGCCAAGCTGAGGAGGCTGAGATCCGCAGACTGCTCAAGCTTCCGCCCGACGAGCTTGCCGGATTCCCTTCCTTGAGGCACGGCGGGATTCCCGGAGTCGTGAGCGAAGCCGCAGCAAGCGAGGCCGCCGGAGGGAACAGAGGTGCCGGAGGAAGCGGAGCCACTGGAGGGAGCGGAGCCACAGGAGAGAGCGGAGCCGCAGGACAAGGTGCTGGACCCAGCGAGCCTGCCGGGGAGGAGGAGGAGGACACCGAGGCCGATGAGGACTCCGGTGGGTCTCTGGGGCTTGATGACGACGCCTCATCGTCCTCGGAGAACTCCCCGCCTCGGGCAAGTCCCCAGCGAACACCGCTGAAACGTCTCCGCAAGGCGCCTACAACGACAAGGACGCAGGCGCCCCGACAACAGCCTACTCGCCGGGCGACGCGCGCCACCAGAGCGAGCCAAGCCGCGACGGAGGCGCCCCGCACACCAGCTGCGGCGGAGGCGCCCCGCGCACCAGCGCCAAGCGGAGGGGGATCTTCTCAGAGCGGAGCGGCCGCTCCGCCTGCTCCTCGGGCCTCGGCGTCGGCGGAGGCTGGGTCTTCGCAGCCCCCAGCCCCAGGGACCGCCAAGCGCCCGAGGGAGCCTTCTCTTCCTGCTCCTCGCGCCGGAGTGACTCAGGTGGAGTTCGATTTCTCCGCCCTTAGCGACGACGACGAGGAAGAGGAGTAAGCATCTGTAACTTATAGCTTCTTCAACTCTGACTTGATCTTTCTTCGTGATTCTAATCTTGTTCTTGTTTTGCTTTCAGGACCCTGACCCAGCGGATGGCGAAGCGGGCCAAAATCCTTGTGGTTGAGGTTGAGGACGACTCGCCCGTCGCGGCGACAGGGGACGCGCCGGCGACGGACTTGCCGGACCCAACCGCTGCTCCGAGGAGCAGCCCCCAGCGTAAGTCTGGTTTTGAACTTCCTACTTGTCGGGCGCGCTTGAGGTTCCATCTTGGTACTAACGTTTTGTTGTCTTGCTTGTCTTGTGCAGAAACGGAGCCGCAGCTGCAGGAGCGCCCGAAGACTACTCCCGAGGAGCCGCGGGTCCCGCCATCCCCGCCAAGGACGAACTCTCCGGCGAGGGAGAGCGCTCCGCCAAGGGCGAGTTCCCCGCCAAGGGCGAGCGGCCCGGCGAGGGTGGCCACCCCGCCAAGGGAGGACTCCCCGGCGAGGGAGCCTGTCGTCGAGGAAGTCCGCGAAGGTAAGTCTTATAACTTCGTCTTCTTGGACTTGTCTTTTTTGGATATTTGCTTGAACTTTTTCTTTTCTTTTCTTCTTCTTCTAGATCCTCCCGCGCCGGACCGGATGGAGACCGAGGTCATCGGCGAGGAGGGCGCGCAAGGCGACGGCGGCAACACCCCTGTCGTTGAAGACATGGCAGGAGCCGACGAGCCTGCCGCTGAGGAGACTGCTCCAACCGCAGACGCCGCGGCCGGGGAGGGGGACGGCGACCACACTGCCGGCCCGGAGGCAGCAGGAGCGTCGAGCGCTGCACCGGCCGCCGACCCCTCCGCCGATAAGGAGCAGCCCGACATCTATCTTGAGGCCCCCAACGGTGTCTTCATTCAAGTGCCGTGGGGGTCTTCGTCGCGAGCCCCCGTGGAGGGAGAGACCTTTGATGGAGAGGTCCTCGCCTCCGCGGGGTTGAAGATTGTCGAAGCGCCTGGCGGGAGCGATGAGCCCGAAGAGGAGAAACTTCTCCGCCAGCTCCTGGCCCTTTACCGGGCCAGGCAGGCGAAACTGGAGTCGCGAGAAGCCCTCACCGCCAAGGCCGGAGCAGACTTGGAGAAACGCGCTGCAGAGCTCCGTGCCGCCAACCAGGCAGCTCTCCGCGACTTGGCGGAGGAGCGCGAGAGGCTTGCCGGAGAGCAGCAGGAGTTCCTCCTGGAGAAGGCAGAGGCCGAGGAGCAGCAGCGACTTGTTGGTGTGGAGCTGTCCCGGCGAGAAGGAGCGCTCAACCAGCGGAAGGTTGAGCTCGACGGCCATGACGACGAGCTCACCGCCCGGGAGCAGGCTCTTGGCGGGGCCGTGAAGGAGGCAAAGGAAGCCGCTGCCGCCGCGGAAACCGCCAAGAAGGACCTTGAAGCCAAGGTGGCGCAGCTGGAGGAGTACCTGAAGGCGAGCACGGAAAGGGTCACCGCGCTCAACATAGAGCGCGAGAAAGACGCCCATACCAACTCGGACCTCCAGGTACGCCTCTCCAAGCAGGGCGACGAGCTCAAAGCCGCCAAGGACTCGATTGCTGATCTGGAGTTGAAGGTTTCCACTTTGAGGGATTCACTTGACGCCGCTCGGGATCGCGAGACCAAGCTGAAGGAGGAGGTCCGCAAGGAGCGGGAGCTGGTGGAGAGCGCTGCCACCTCCACGAACATCTTCAAACAGGCGGTGGAGCAATGGACGGAGGAGCTGGTCACTTCCGCCGCCAACATCGACAAGGAGCTAATGGCGCTGAGGGTGGAGCACCTTGTGTACTCTCCGGACCCAAATCTTCCCCACAGTGCCAAGCTCAGTCTTTTCTTCAGGGGGATCGCGCCGGCGCTTGCACGTCTACAGGAGAAGCTCCCCGCGCAGCTGGCCGAGGAGTCGCGCCAGCTCTGCGCGGGTACCTTGGAGCGCGTCTTGACCAAGATTGTCTACGGCAACCCCGGTATTAATCTTGTCAACGTTCTCCGCAGTTTGCCGGCCAACGCAGATCAGGAGGCGCTGAAGGCGCAGGTCGCCCACATCATCGCCAAGGTGAACAAGATCTCCAGGCGCGAAGGCGATCGAGTAGACTAGGCCTCTTTCTTCTTATTTCCTTTGTTGCTGCAAAGTGTGCCATGAACATGAAACTATTAGTCATTGCGACAAGTTATCTCTGTAATATATTATCTTATTTCCGAGCAATTGATGCAGTGTTATCTCCCCTGTTTTTGGTCCTTTACTTTGTATGCTTTTCACCTTACGCTTTTAGGGAAACTTGCCGACAAGGGACCCTTGCCGTGAGCGCCGAGTGCTGGACTCTGAGCAGCCTGCTGGCAAAGGCCTTATCGGCAAGCAACCTTGCCGCAGCTAGTCGCAACGCACTTAGCTTGCTGAGCGAACTCGAAAACGAAGTAAGGGCGCGACACTTGTCGCAGCTCACTTAAGCCGTTGAGCGTACTCGAAAACAAGATAAGGGTGCGGCTAGCCACGGGTAGGTTCCTCCGCACACAGGTTTTCCATACAAAGTGTGGTTGTTCAAGGAACATAACAAAAATTTAAAAATTTGAACTGCTCAAATTCTGGTAACTTAGCTTTCATAATCTGTTCGTTCTCCGGTAAGCTTCCCTTTATTGAACAGCACTTGGTTCGTCCTCCACCTCCTTCCCCCCCCGGCAAACTTGTGCGCGAGGAATGTCTCTTCTGCGTAAGAGGGAAAGAAAAGGAGAAGAGGGAACAAGTATAGGGTTTCTTGACATGGTAATGCTTACCGGATATGTGTGTTGCACAAGATGCCAAACAATGCATGCAAATAACAAAGAAAAGCATGAAAATGGCAAATAGTGCGAAAACACAAAAGCTTTACTGATGCACGGGATCTGCGCCCGGCTTTGTACAAAGGTTTACATGCGACGGCGGCAAGACTCGTACAAAAGGTGGTTGCCGGAGCGGATCACGGCAACCGCGCCTTATGGGTGAAACTTGCGAAGATGCTCTATGTTCCAGGAATTGCTCACCGGTAAGCCTTCTTCGGTCTCAAGGCGGACAGCGCCGGGCCTTGTGACTTGTCTCACCCGATAAGGGCCTTCCCACTTTGGCGTCAACTTGTTGGAATTCTTGGCGGACTGAACAAGCCGAAGAACAAGGTCGCCTTCCTCGAGACTCCTGGCCTTGACCTTGCGGCTATGGTAGCGGCGCAAGGCTTGCTGGTATCGAGCAGCTCGTACAGCAGCCTGGAGACGTTCCTCCTCGAGGAGCAGTGCATCATCTTGTCGCAGTTGCTCTTGCTCGAGCTCATCATAAGCGAGCACTCGAGGAGATCCGTATACGAGTTCCGTGGGGAGAACTGCCTCTGCCCCATAGACAAGGGCAAAGGGTGTCAGTCCGGTGGCTCGACTTGGTGTCGTTCTGATTGACCAAAGAGCCGCCGGTAACTCCTCTATCCAGTTTTTTCCGCACTTGCGCAGCCTGTCGAAGGTTCTTGTCTTGAGTCCGCACAGCACTTCAGCATTGGCCCTCTCCACTTGACCATTGCTCCTCGGGTGAGCAACAGAAGCGAAACAGACCTTGGCGCCAAGGTCTTGGACGTACTGCATGAAGGTGCGACTAGTGAATTGTGTACCGTTGTCGGTGATGATCCGGTTAGGGATTCCGAAACGGCAAACAATTGACCTGAAGAACCTGACCGCTGACTGTGCTGTCACCTTTCTCACCGGTTCCACTTCTGGCCACTTTGTGAACTTGTCGATTGCTACGTACAAGTACTCAAAGCCCCCGACAGCTCGGGGGAAGGGGCCGAGGATGTCGAGCCCCCAGACCGAGAAGGGCCAGGACAAAGGGATCGTCTGGAGAGCTTGAGCTGGCTGATGAATTTGCTTGGCATGGAACTGGCATGCTTCACACTTGGTTACTTGTGCAGTCGCATCTTGGAGGGCTTCTTGCCAAAAGAACCCTTGCCGGAATGCCTTCCCGGCAAGTGCCCTTGCGCCAATGTGGTGGCCACATATGCCTCCATGTATTTCTGCCAACAGCTTCTGTCCATCTTCTCTGGAAATGCACTTCAACCTGACACCATTGAGCCTTCTTCTGTACAGTTCATTGTCCACGAACTGGTACATACTTGACTGCCTGGTTATTTTCTCTATCTCTGCCGGGTCGTCGGGAAGTTCTCCAGTTTGCAGAAAACGGACGATCTGCTGCGCCCACGCCGGAGCCCGAGGCTCAACAGCAAGGACTAAAGGCATGAGGGCCGCTGCGGGAACCCCAGCTTCTACGGCAAGAACCTCTGGTTCTGTCGGAGCTGAAGGCCCCCCGGCAAGCCTGCCGGGGCAAGGCTTGTCGGGAACGCTTGCTTCAACTGTACAGACCCTTGGGTCCGCAGGAGCAAACTGTTCCTCAGCGTTCTGGTTGTTGATCTTGGGGACCTTGGCGGCGGCTTCGGGAAGATCCGCCGGCAAGTAGTCGCCGGAGACCAACTTTCTCTTCTTGGGCTGCCCAATTGATGGTGTAATGGATGGCTGAGTCAGCTTGAGCAGGAAGGTCCCTGGTTCCACAGGTAACTTCATTGCAGCACACTTTGAAAGGCCATCTGCTATATCATTCTGAGATCTCGGGACGTGCTCCATTTGCAGACCTTCAAAGTGCTCTTCAAGCTTCCTCACTTCATCTACATAAGCTTCCATCAAAGGGCTCTGGTAACTCTTGTTGACTTGTCGGACCACCAACTGAGAATCTCCCCGCACAATCAGTTTCCTAATCCCAAGTTCAGCTGCAATCCTGAGGCCGGCAAGCAGACCTTCATACTCAGCAGTATTGTTTGTCGCTTGTTCCGTGGGAAAGTGCATCTGGATAACATACTTGAGGTGTTCTCCGGTGGGCGCTATGAGTACCACGCCGGCACCGGCGCCTTGCAGCGAGAAAGCACCATCAAAGTACATTACCCATTCGCTTGTCGCTTCTTGTACGGGGGCGCTTGTCTCTGGAACTTCTTCATCCGGCGTTGGGGTCCATTCAGCTATGAATTCTGCCAAAGCTCTGCTCTGTATAGTTGAAGTACTTTCAAACTTTAGACCAAAGCTCGACAGTTCCAGCGCCCACTCGACGATCCTGCCTGTTGCTTCTGGATTTTGCAGTATCATCTTCAACGGAAAGCGAGTGACCACTGTTATCTCATGTGCTTGGAAGTAATGGCGCAGCTTTCTCGAGGCCATGAGGAGGCCGAAAAGCAACTTCTGCACCCCGGAGTATCTTGATCTAGCCCCCTGCAAGAGGGAACTCACAAAATACACCGGGCGCTGCACCATCTTCTTCCGCACTTCTCCTTGCTCCTGCGCAGAGTTGTCCTTGTCGGGGCCAGAGCTTGTCGGAGCAGCCCCCTGCTTGTCGCTGGATTCGCTTGCCGGTGGTGTAGACTCCTCATCGGCCTCCCTCTCCGCTACTAACGCAGCACTAACCACTTGATTGGTTGCCGCCAAGTACAGCAGCAACTTCTCTTGTGGTCTAGGTGCGACAAGTATTGGAGTAGAGGATAGGTATCCTTTCAAGTCTTGCAGCGCTGCCTCCGCTTCCGGAGTCCATTTCATAGGACCTGCCTTCTTCAAGATCTTGAAGAAAGGCAGGGCGCGTTCTGCAGACTTTGAAATGAACCTACTGAGAGCAGCTACACAACCTGCAAGCCTCCTTACGTCCTTGACGCGCTTCGGGGCTTCGATCTGCTCGATGGCTTTTATCTTATCGGGATTAGCTTCAGTCCCCCTCTGAGACACAAAGAACCCGAGAAGCTTGCCGGAGCGGACTCCGAAGACGCACTTCTCGGGGTTCAACTTGAGCTGTATCTTGCGCAGATTTGCAAAAGTTTCTTCCAAATCTTGGATCAGGGTATCTTTGCTCTTGCTCTTGACCACTATGTCATCCATATAAGCTTCTACATTTCTGTGAATCTGTGGCTCAAAAGCAGTGTGCACCACCCTTGCAAATGTTGAGCCTGCATTCTTCAATCCGAAAGGCATGCGAATAAAGCAATATGTGCCACATGGAGTAATGAATGCAGTCTTCTCTTCATCTTCCTTGGCCATAAAAATCTGGTGGTAACCTGAGTATGCATCAAGGAAGGAGAGCAGCTCACATCCAGCAGTGGAGTCAACAATCTGGTCAATGCGCGGCAAGGGAAATGGATCCTTGGGACATGCTTTATTCACATCGGTGAAGTCTATACACAACCTCCACTTCCCGTTAGCCTTACGCACGACAACTGGATTTGCTAACCACGTCGGATGGATCACGCCTCTAACCAGGCCCGCTGCTTCTAGCTTCTTGATTTCTTCGGCAATGAATTCTTGGCACTCCACGGCTTGCTTCCTGACCTTCTGCTTGACGGGCCGCGCATGAGGGCAAACAACAAGCTTGTGCTCAATCACCTTCCTGGGAACGCCGGGGATGTCAGATGGTTGCCACGCAAACACATCGACATTCGCCCGCAGGAAGGCAACGAGCGCGCTTTCCTATTTGCTATCAAGTGTAGCACTGATGGTGAAAGTACCACCAGTGCCGTCCTCCTTGGCGGACACCTTCTTGGTTGCCGGTGGAGCGGCCATCCCTTTCTTGCACTTGCCGGTGGAGCTCGATGGAACGTCCTCGACGGCAGCGCAGCACTCCGAAGAGGTGCGTTTGCCGGAGTCGGCCCCAGAGCACTTGCCGGACTTGGTCTTGGTGGTCTTGGTCTTCTTCCCCCCGGGAGCTTCAGCGGCAAGTGTGTTGCTCTCCGCCGCGGCTGCTGCATCTCGGTATATCTTGTCGGCGCAGATAAGCGCGTCCTTCTTGTCGCCATGGACAGAGATGACGCTTATCGGCCCCGGCATCTTGAGTACGTTGTAGGCATAGTGGGAAGCTGCCATGAACTTGGCGAGGGCAGGACGTCCAAGTATCCCATTATATGGCAATGGGATATCGGCCACGTCAAAGGTTATCCTCTCCGTCCTGAAGTTGAGTTCCCCGCCAAAGGTCACTGGCAGAGTAATCTTGCCCTTCAGCTTGCTCCTTCCCGGGTTTATTCCTTGGAACGAACCGGTTTCTTCGAGCTCGCCGTCTGGGATCTGAAGTTTCTTGATCACAGCCGGGGAGATCAAGTTCAGGCCGGCCCCGCCGTCAACCAACATTTTGGTGACCTTGAGGTTGCGGATGGTTGGTGAAACCAACATCGGCAAGCACCCGACCGCTGTGGTGCGGTCAGGGTGATCCTCAAGATCAAAAATGATGGGCGTGCTGGACCACTTCAGCAGCCTGTGCGACTCAACGGGCGGCTCCGCTGCATTTACTTCCCGCACCCACTGCTTGAGTTGGCGGTGGGAAGTGTGCAGAGAGGCGCCCCCGTCGACGCACAGCACTTCTGTGGCCTTCTGGAACTCCTGCTTGCTGTTATCACCCTCATCTATGTCGTCGTCGTCGTCTTCTTCCTCATCCTTGTCGCGGCCCCGGGGAGGTCGATCACCTTGCCGCTGCTTGGCCTTGCCGCGGCGTCCTCCCCGGCCATTGAATGGCCGCTTCTTGCTTGGCTCTCCTCCGCCACCTTGAGCCTTCTCCTTGTCGCGACGCTCATATTCAGCTTCCTGCTGCTCTACGAGGTACTCGACGCGCTTGCAGTTCGAGAGGTCGTGGCCCTTGGTGCGGTGGATCTTGCAATATTGCTTGTCGGAGCCGTCCTGCTTATCGGCTGCCGCTACAGGGGCAGGCTCCTTGCCGGAGCCGCCAGCCTGTGCTGTCTTGGCGGGAGCCTCCTTGCCGGACTTCTCAACGACCAGCACTTCCTTGCTCTTCTTCTTTCTATTGTTCCGCCGCCGGCTCTTCTTTGCCGGGGCGGCATCCTCGCTGTCGCTTCCCCCCTGCGCCAGCATCCTCCCCGGGGAGTCTCCTCCCCTCTTCGGCGCGCGCGCACTTGTCAGCCAGAGCGTAGAGCTCGCTGACATCCCAGATCTTCGTCATGGCCATCTCTTCCCGCATGCGGCGGTTACGCACGTTCTGGTGGAACGCGCTGATAACCGCGGCGGGGTGGACGTCGGGAATGTTGTGCTGCACGCGGCTGAATCGTTGGATGTACTTGCGCAGAGGTTCTCCTTCCTTCTGGGCCAAGTTGTGGAGATCACTCTCCTGGCCGTGGGGTTTGTGGCCGCCCGTGAAGGCGCCAACAAACTGGTGGCACAAATCTGCCCACGAAGAAATAGAGCCTTCCGGCAAGTGCATAAGCCAAGAACGAACGTTTGGCTTAAGCACTAGCGGGAAGTAATTCGCCAGTATCTTCTCGTCGCGCCCCCCGGCAGCCTGCACCGCGATGGTGTAGATACTGAGGAACTCCGAGGGGTGCGTCTTGCCGTCGTACTTCTCGGGTACGTCGGGCTTGAAGTTTTTCATGCTGGGCCACTGGACGCGCCGCAGCTCACGGGTGAACGCAGGGCAACCTACCGCGTACGGCAAGTCACCTGGTTCACCGGGCGCGTGCGTGTCGACAGCGGTCCCAGCACGTTGGTCCGATTGTCGCCAGGCTTCTCGCCGGCGCTCGATCGTCGTTCGAGCGTCTTCTTGCCGCCGATCGTCAAGGACTTGGCGCTGGTCCCGACGAGCCCGCGGATCCGACGACGCTGTGGAGTCGTCGTCGACGTTAATCCGGCGGGGAGGCGTCTTTTGCTTCCGCGGCGGGGAGTGCACGGTGGTTGCACCCCCGGCGGTCTTGTCGCCATCGGCCTTCGTCTTCTCGACTTGCCGTGGCCGCGAGGTCGCCGGCTGCTGTGGCGTGTCGTTGTTGGCGAAGGCGATGAGGCTTTGGATTGTTGCCCTCCAGTCTTTGGCCTTGTCTGCCGCTGGAGGGAAATCGAGGAGCGGTTGCGCTCTTGCGAGAGCTTCTGCTGGAGAGGAGGGGAGCGGTGGCGAGCGGTGCGAGGAGCGAGATATGCTCGGACTTCTAACAGGGTTAGAAGGAGCAGGGTCTCGCCCCGGCGACCGCGCCTTGCTCGTGCCAGGACGATGGCCTAGAGCATCCCGCGATCCTCCGGTTTGCCCTTGCCCCAGCAAGCGGATGGTACCTCCTGTACCACGGCGCTGCTGGGTTGTCGTCTGCTGAGATGGACGTGGCGCGTCTACGGACACCGAGGCTCGGTCGTCCGTCTTGTCCTTGGATTTGGCGGTGCCGCGAGTTTCCTCGCCGGCGACCACCCTTCCGCCGGCGTCTCCTCCGCCCACCGTTGGTTCTGGTGGCGGTGGAACAGATGCAGACGGGCGTGCGACCTCCGAAGCCTTCTTCTTCGGGGCCATGTTGCTGCTGCTATTGAAGTTGGAGAGGTTGATGAAGAATGCGCCCGCGTGAGCGCCGGATCAGGTTCGCACAACCTCGACGCCCCCTACCTGGCGCGCCAAAGATGTCGGGGGAAACTGTCCACCACGAACACCTATGGGACCGGAGCCCCTTAAACGTTGCGGTAAGGGAGCGGAGGGAGCACAAAGAGCAGATCGAGGAGAGCACGCGGGCAGTTTACCCAGGTTCGGGCCGCGCGGACGCGTAAAACCCTACTCCTGCTTGGTTTGTATTGAGTTTGTGAGCTCGGGAGCTTGAAGAACTAGCTACACCGAGCGAGAGAGCTGTCTAGGTTTCGAACCCTTTCTACGTTGTGCATGGGCCTCCTTTTATAGCTCAAGGGGTCACCGACAGGTGTCAACGTAGAAGAAGGGCAAAAATGTAACTTTGGTGGTAGTTGTAACAGTGTGGGAACAGTGCGTGAACAGTGGATGAACAGTGGTCATCACCTACTTTGACAGTGGGGGACAAGATCATTTAATGCCCGTCGCCGTCGACCCCAAAAGCACCCGCCCGTGCGTCTCCGTTCGCCACGGCGATAGCCTCGTCACCGTGGAGTGCCACCGTGTCCCCCAGGCTGCACATCCACCCGCCACGCGCCCCTGGAAGGGCCCCAGGGCGACGCGTGGGCCGATGAGCTGGAGCGCGGGCACACAGTGCAGGCTTCCCCCGGCAAGCACCTTGCCGGGGTCTTGATCTTGCCGGGCCCTGGAGCTTGTCGCTCCCCGGGCCCTTGCCGGGGCGCATGCTGCGCCAAGGCATGTCTTCTGAGATGCAGTCTTCTGGTCTTCCTGGCAAGCTCCTCTTGCCAGGGTCTTGTGTTAAATGTGATAGTCTTGAGCCTGGGACAGCCTTCCCGGCAAGCTCCACTTGCCGGAGTCTTGATCTTCTGCCTTGTATACTTTGTTTTTGAATGGTTTAATAAGGACTGGAAAGGTTTCCGGCAAGCGCGTGGTGAGCCCTGCCGCGGGAAGCTGCTACTGCCCGTGCACAAGTTGGGGTACTAAGGTACCCCTATCTTAGTACACCGACACCATCCTATTAAAAACAAAAATGCCATCTTCTTAATAATAAAAATGCCATCCTATTATAAAATGTCATGTTATTGACTAGTAAAATGCCATGCTCATAATAATAAACTGACTTCCTCTTATCAATAAAAATGACACATTATTAATTATTAAAATGCCATGCTCTTAATAATAAAACTAACATTCTCTTATTAATAAAATGACATGCGGAAAGTCAATTCGGCTCCCGGGTGCATTTGCACCTGGGGCCATTTTTGAAAATTTCAAATGTCAAAAAAATCAAGAAAAAATTTGTTTACGATCTTTGTCACATACAAATGCTACCTGTTAATTTTGAGACAAAAAAGTTAAGCATTTTGCCCTGCGCAAAAAAAAAACCAAATCAAAGACCAAATGTCACCCCAAAATGTAACCCAAATTTTGTTATTTTACCGACAAAACACCGCTGTTCCGTTCCGCATGAATTTTGTCAAGCATGTTTGCTACACCAACATGATCATCTACAATTGTTTTCAGAATTTTTTGAAAACCTTTAAATTGTTTTTTCGTGGTACTGTTCATCCGGTGCAAATGCACCCGGGAGCCAAAACGCCTGCCCAATGACATGTTCTTAATAAAAAAGATACCATCCTCTTATTGAAATAATAATTCATGTTATTAATTATTAAAATTGCATGCTCTTAATAATAATAATGCCATGTGAGAAAAGTTAAAATGCCATGTGACAAAAGTTAAAATGCCATGTTTTGGAAGAGAAAATAAATCACATGGTTCTTATAGAAAAATAAATTGTCGCGCCGTCTACAATAAAAATGCAAATGTCTACTTTAGAAGAAAAAGTTAAAAGTTCCCACTAAAAATAGGGATTTATATAATTTAAAAAATAGAAAATTCGGGATTTTCACACTTTTTTCAAATGAAAATAATAATATGAAAAACAAATTAAGTCAAATTGATAAAAGTCAGTTTGAGCGAAAATGTACACAAAACCTTCTTTTTGAAGAAATAAAAAATGGTTGTTTGTTAGGGGATTTGGTATAGTGAATGAGTGGAAAGAGCTGACCTGGCATAGTTGTCTCCAGGATCGGACAGCTGGAAGGGCATCCGCCCAGATTGGTCTCCTCATGACGTTCACCAAATAGCATTGGACAAAAGAAAAATACTTTGCTCCTTGACACACATATTGCCATAGTTATTCCATGCTACATATTCACCTGATGCTTTTTACGAACTGATACAATGATGATATGTTTGTGCATCATCTGTTTTTTGCTGCTGGTGTGGGTAGATTCATATCTTCATGTTTCTATTGTAATGCGCGGGCAATTACGTAGTTTACTTATCTCTATTCCTAAAGACTCAGTTGGCGATGATGGGGTGTCTACCATCCGTCATTTCTGGCCATCAGATCTGCATCTAAAGACTGTGATGTAAGCTGCGATGTTTTTGCAACAAAACCCAATTTCTCTGCTCCAATTTGCAGAAAACCCTTAGTATCTTGAAACCAACTACATCCCCTCCTTCACCTCATCAAAACAGCCACGAGGAATATATTTTGAGTGAAACCAAATATGAGTATATTTTTAGTGATATATATATATCAAAACTAGAGTGTTTTTTTTCCAGTTTGTGAACATGTATTATTTTACTTTGAATCCGTTGGAACACACAGACACATTGCTAGTTTAAAAAAATGTGTGCATCCGGCCAGACTGGGCCTGCTCGAGCCCATCCGTACTCTTGCCGAGTCGAACACGATTGTTTGTGTTCGCGTCCGGATGTGCTACTCCCGAGCCATCTATGATGGCTCGAGCCGAAGCTGATCAATCCCAGGGCCCTGTGCACCCCCAATTCCAAAAGGAGAGAGAGAGAGAGAGAGAGAGAGAGAGAGAGAGAGAGAGAGAGAGAGAGAGAGAGAGAGAGAGAGAGAGAGAGAGAGAGAGAGAGAGATAGATAGATAGATAGAGAGAGACCCTAGGAGGTGAAGGAGGAGATGGTGGTAGGCGGGCTGGCGTGAACGGAGCTGGTTAGCAGTGGCGAGGCGGAGCCCGGCAACAACCCAAAGGCGACTAGCAGAGGGAAGAAGAGGGCCCTGAGGATGGCTCGCGAGAAGAATCCCTCGTCCTATAGGAAGGATCGCCCAGACCGCGAGGAGTTCATGCGGGCTCTCATGGAGGAGGATCCCACAAAGGAAAGGGAGGGGGACGAAATCCCCGGTTACCATGAACTCTGGGACTGTATCTACGCCGGCCACTTCGGTTCCTTCGACGACGAAAGTGAGTGCCAGTTGAATTTTTCTCCTCCTTGGCGCGAATCAAATGTTGAATCAATGCAGTTTTCCTACACACGACATGAGTAATTTAGGAAGGTCATGATGTCAAGCAGGAACATCAATTCCAAAATGCATATATATTCTATCAGAGACCTCTTTGCATCACGTAGGAGAATTAGCCAACCCAAATCCATACATATACCCATCAATACTAGGATGCGCGACAACATAAATGGTGAAACCACCAACATTACTATTAAGTTATCAAAATTTTGCTTCCTGCAAGCATGGGAGATTGTGAGTACTATGTAGTATCCCACTGACAAGCTCCTAGTATTGCTATCTAATTCTCTTATCACAATTTTTCCTCATTCATCGGCTCTTGGCCCCATGCGCCATACATTCGAACCCATCCCGTACTACGCCGCTCCCAATTGTACCTTGCAGATCTTCTACATCCGAGTCACCGATATTAGAAAAGATGGTCTCCAGTGGCCTCTGCGTGTCCATGGCTTGGTTGCTGCCAGGGACTCTCTACATCACAACCGCAACTTCCTCTTCAACCACACTGCGGATAATTGTCAAACCCTAACCCAACAAGTGAGCACCATCTACCTAAGCATGCATGTTTGTTTAGTTTGGCTTAGGGATAGCAATTTTATCCATGGATCTAGGTACCCTGTAATGCCCAGGATGGGACTATACCTCCTACGTGTCGAGGCACGACTTAAAGGTATAAGCCCATCCTAGAATGATCTCAAGTTTGGTATCTTTGCACGACTCATGTAAAAGAGGGATTAAATTGCAAAAGAGATAGTTGGCTTACACTCGCCACTTCACACAATACATTACATAAACAATCATCATTCAAAACATCACAACCCGACTACGGGTGAAGATCCAAAGAAAGATACCAAAACAACATAAAGCCACAGGCCAAGATCGAATCCTAGTAGAAACCACTACTGAACATCGAAACGTCACAAGCAAACGGACACACTCTTCATCGAGCTCCCGATGAAGTACTTGAACCAGCTCCTGCATCTTACTCGGCTGAACCTGCATCTGGTGTGGTGAAGTAACTGTGAGCCACAGAGGACTCAGCAATCCCGTTCCCGGGTAACAAGACTATTTAAGCCTTGGGTGAGGATAAGGCTGAAGAAAGAATATGAGGTGAAGGAACAAACAAGAGTCTGCAGCAGCAACTAGCACTAACTTACGTAATAGAGAGCGAGAAGAGAAGGTGCATCGGTCGAAAGATGATCACGAAGTGATCCTAACTAAAGCCGGTCAAACATAACCCCACCGTGTTCAACTCCCGAATCCCTATTCGGAAATTGACAGTCACGGTACACACGCTGATAGTGTATTGAAACATTGTGTCAAGTTATCTACAACCGGAATTAACAAGCTCCCATCTGCCACATAACCGCGGGCACGGCTTTCGAAAGTTCAAACCCTGCAGGGGTGTTCCAACTTGGCCCATCACAAGCCCACGATCCGCGGAGTCGCAACTCCATAGTTGGGAAGACCCGAGTATTCTCGGAATCCCGTGCTCAAGTTAAACCGAACTAAGGTAAGGCTAATCCAGCAAATCCTCCCGGCGTGTCGACACCCTGATAGTAGCCGCGCGTATCTAGGTCTCAGGACACGACCGGATGGGTGATGCTACAGGACCCAAACCTCGAGTTTCCCCGTGGTGGTTCCCGCAGGACCCCCGTTTGGGACCAACACCATCGGCACTGGCCCCCCCTGCTATGTAGAAATAAAGGATCCTCGAGGGAGCGACCCTCTATGCAAAATTAATTAATTAATTAAGTTGTTATTATGAGGCAAATAGTACCAAATGTTGGGACTTGCTGGAAAAGACTTAGCACTTAGCGGTTTATCAAGGGGGTCCCATACACCCCAACCGTGTTAGGAACGCATAATCAAGGAACATAATACCGGCTTATACGGATCCTAACGGCATGAGTGGAACAAAACACCAAGCAAAAGGCTTAGCCTTCCACCCTGCCAGTATATAGATGATTTCATTTAAGCATTTATATAGTGTGATATAACCCAACCAAACTTCAACATGAAGCAAGCATCTTCAATCTTCACCTGCAACTAACAATGCTATAAGAAGGGCTGAGCGAAGCGTACTTAGCCAAGCAACGGTTTGCATAGGTAGGTTGGTTAAACATGGCAATTGGTTACAAGTAGGAGGCTGACAGGAAAACATGGGCATCGAGGCAAAACTAAAGATCGAGACTACTAGCAATAGGCAAAGATAGTAATGGTATCCGGGTTCGGTCATCTTGCCTGGGATTCCACA
>LR738713.1:628623644-628660052 GCA_902687465.1 Secale cereale
TTTTTTTAACATGGCAAGAGGTGAAGCATAAAGAAACTACACTAACTAGGCAATTTAAATGAGGCCGGAGAATAACAACAACATCTCCGGAAAATCCTCATGAGCATGTTTAATAATTATAAGCAAACAACAATTAAACATTATAATGTTGTTAACATGATGCGGATGACATGATCAAGTTTATGCAAGTTTTATTAAAAGGTTGACAATTAACAAGATATGAAGCATTTGTCACCGTGGTGGAAGAAGGGTGCCACGGCAACGATCCGAAATGATGCAACGCAACAATTCGGTACCGGTAACTCGGTGAGGGACCGGTGCAAAACAAAAGGTGGAGTGAACGAGTTGAACAAGATGAAAGGTGGGCGATCCCGTTGCCGGGTTCCCACGAGTCGGTGACGAGGCAACCGAGGAACATGACAAAAGGTGGAACGGGCACGACGGGCACACAAGGGAGCATTTCATACAACCACAACAAGCAAGCATCACACGGTTCATCGACGGGGTTATACCTTCGGAACCATCGTTCCCGGAGGGTTCGAGATCGTCGAGGGACGTAGTGGAAGTAGAGGAAGTAGTCGTTCACGCGGGTCGTAGAGGAAGTAGACGTTCTCATAGCGGTAGCTGTACTCGGGCGACGGTAGTGGTACACGGCGACGGTAGTCGTTCACGTTTCGTAGCCGTAGATGTTCGTGTCGGTGTCGTGGTACTTGGACGTATCGGAGAGGAACTTGAGCCGTAGTGGTACATGTCGTTTCCGGGCGTCGGTAGACGAACTCGTTACGTAGATGTACACGTCGTCGAGGTACTTGTCGCGAAGAGGTACTTGGTCGGGTCGCCGGTAGTCGAACTTGACGAAACACTGTAGTTGTACTCGGGCATTGCGGTCTTTGGCGGTAAACGTTCTCTGTTCAAGTTAACAACACAAGCACAAAACAAAAAAAAACAAAAAAAAACAAAAACAAAAAAAACAAAACTACAGCAGCAACTAGGCGCTCGCGAGCACATCGGGCGCTGCGGGACGAAGTGGAGGCAGGGCCTCGTCGCGGTGGAGAAGGGGAGCACCGCGGTGCTGCTGGTCGTCGAGGACGGAGGGAAGGGGCGCGCTGAGGCGCTCGGCAGGAGGCCTCTTGGCCGCGGCTGCTGTGAAGAAGGCGCGGCGAGGCAGGATGCAGCGCTCGGGGCCGCCGCGGCGCTGCGGGATCCGGCCAGAGGGGGGCCTGGCCGCGGAGGAGACGGGGAAGACGCTTGGGAGGAGCTCGCGGACGGAGCGGCTCCCATGGCGATGCGGTGGAGAAGCCAGGCGCGCTTGGGGCCCTGGCTGGCCTTGCGGCGGAGCCCGGACGGCTCGGCAGGGAACGGAGGGTCGTGCACGAGGGGAGGTGAGGAAGAGGACCGCCGTGGCACTCTGGAGTACTTGGAGGTGAGGCCGCGGGCGCGCGAAGGGGACATCGGGAGGCAGGCCTCTGGCCGCGGCGCTGGGAAGGGAAGGCGCCGGCCTGGGGCGCGGGAGCCTGGCCTGACGGAGGGAACGGCGGGCGCCGCTGCGGCCCGGGGCCCCTGGCGCGGGAGGCCTCGGTAGCGACCACGAGGAGGGCGACGGCGCCCTGGCATCGGGGTCCAGGCGAGAGAGAGGTACGAGGGACGGGAGGTTCGCGAGGGGAAAAAACGGGCGCTGCGCACGGGAGAAAGAGAGAGAGGATCGGGAGAAGCGGGACGAAGGGGTGGCGGCGGCTGGAAGGAACGAGAGGGAGAGAGCGAAGGGATTAGGGTTAGGAAAAAGGGGCTGCGGTCGGGCTAGAAGAATGGGCCTGGAGAGGCTGAGGCCCAGAGGGAGGAGAGAAACCTGGTGCGGGACGGCTAGAGAAAAAGGGCCAGGGAGGAGAGGAGAAAGGAGGCTGGAGGCCTGGGCCGAAGTGGCCTTGGGCCTAGAGGCGCTGCACTTTCTTTTATTAGATTTTGCAGATAAAAACAAAGAGAGAAAAAGAGAAAGAGGAGGACGGTTAGGGCAAGAATTAGGTCAAAGGTTATTTTTCCCGGGCTCGTAAAAATGAGCACGACCGGAGAAAAATACAAAAGGCAAGGACGGGAAATAATTCAAACATATTTGGGAGCCGCTCCGTCCGCGAAACTAATAGGTTTGAACTAAGACGAGATTATTGAAGTGTCCAAAAATGTTCAAATTTTTGGAGGAACCTCGAAACAACGGAAAAGAATTAGGCAAGGTTTGGAAAGAGAAGCTCGAAGTGGAAAAGACAATGGGGAATTTATGCAAGTGTGTTACGGTGAATTCCAACAAAGGGAATATTTAAATATAGCTCCCTAAAATAATGAGAGACTTTTATATGTTATAAAGAGAAGTCATCTTCCCTCGATTTAAATGGACCGAAGGTCCACACGGATTATTTAGGTTGAGATGCAAAATAAAATGTGACATGATGGCATGATGACATGATGCAATGCAAAAATAAAATAACACAAGCAAAATAAAACACACGGGCAACCCTGAACATCCGGAATCTTCTGGAAGCTTCTGGAATCTTCTGGGACGTCAGTCTCGGGCGTCACAACTCTCCCACACTAACAGAGGATCTCGACCCGAGATCCTAGAGATATCACCGGGTAAAAACGGAAGAGGAAGAGGTAAAACATAGTTGCTTCTTTGACAGACGAGTGAAACCAAAGAACCTTGAGAGGTTGAACAAGTTGAAAGAAAGAATAGAACGGAGATGAACGAATATGAAAATACTCCGTTAGAAAAGAGGAACAAGGAACATTATGAGAACCTTGAAGGTTGAAAGACATGAAACAAGAGCTCACGGACCAAAAGAATATGAAACTGCAATGGTATGGCCAAGGAATAAGAATGACAGAATTTCGACAGCACTCCGTCTGAAAAAGGAAAGAATTAACAAGAACTTAAGGAGATGGAGTGATACTTGATGAAAACAACAACATATTGCCTCCGAAACAATTAAAAGAATGGCACAAGGGGTAAGAAAGATTCAGACAGCACTCCGGTTAAAAGAGAGGCAAACTTGATAAGATGAGGGAACTAGAATGAAGAATACAACACTCCGGTTAAATGATAAGCAAGGGAAAAGAACATGATCTCGATAAAAACGAGATGATGGTTAAAGAGAGCAATATCACAAAACCTCCGGAATGAAAGAATAGCATATAAATCAAAGAAAGACTTGAACGGAGAAGAAAAGACAATTCTCTGACAAATGAATTGAAAGAGCATCCTTACGAAGAAGTGTTGAACGGAGTTGTTGGAATTCAACAACGAAAGAATAAGCTTGATGTGGGCTTATGGAAAACATCTCAAAATTGAGAGGTGACAACCAGCCACTGAGGAGAACATTTGATTGGATTGAGATCAACAAGGAGACGATAAACTTATTTCACCGGAAGGATAAATGAAGAACTTGGGTCATTTATAAGCACCACAATACAACAATCCTTAGGGAAAGCTTTTATGTGAATTATAACCCAAGATGACTCCAACGAATAAATGAAGGGTGGAAAGATCTCTTGAACAAGGAATAAAATGATGGGTTTAAATATCTCATTCTTGAAACTCGTGAATCATAAAACATGAAGGAATTGTCAAGAATGACATAACACCATCTGAAAAGGATAAGGTAGAAGGATTGCAATTGGAAAGCATGATGAAGAATGCTTGAGCTGTAACAAGAATCTTGATGAAGACTTCAAGGATGAATTAAAACATGATGAACCACCATGAAGAACTCCGGTAATGAAAGCAAGAGAAGTGAAAGATGAAAGAATAAGATTCAAGGCCTGCGATGAATTAGATTGAGGTTGAAATGATAAAATTGAAATAACTTGAAGCTCCGGAAAACAAGATGAAGAATTTAGAACCAAGGATATGATATGATGAACAAGCTCCAGGCAAAAGAATTAAATCACCTTGAAGGAATAAGAATGAGAATTATGTCATGCATCTCCTTCACCAATTTAAATTGATGACAACCAAAAGATTTGGCATACTACTTATTCTCGTTGCAAAGAATTAAAGAGAGATCTAGCACAAGCTCGGATAAATCTTCAACGAACCACCGGTAGGATTATGAGAAGAACAAATGAATTAAAACCAAAACAAGGAAGAGTAAACTTGAAAGAACCACCGTAAGAATTAGGAGACGAACGAAGAGACATCAATGAAGAATAGTTGAAGGACGAAGTTGAAAACTGAGAACGAAGAAATATTCTGAAATGATGGCCTTCGGAGGAACACAAAGAAAAGAATTCATGAAATGCTTCAGATGGTATGAAAATAATTCCACACAATCGAAACAATAATGAGGATGGCAAGAAGCTAGAACCACGAATCTTCAAGAGGATGCCAAGATTTAAGAGAAACACTTCTCCGGTCTCCAAATGTTGAGAATGAAGACGAGAAATGCCATAAGAATTGTTGAGCACTCCGGAATGAAGAATTAAAAAGGTTGAAACAACGATGAAAAGAATTTGAAAGCGATCTTGGAGAAGACATGTGACTGATGGAAATCATTCTTACGTCACACTTTGAAAAGAATTTGAGTATAACTCCAGAAAATTAGAAGAGTCAGGTAAGATCCTGGGAAAAGACCTGTGGGTTAGGGCCCACTCAAAGAAATCACCGTTGAAAAGATTGCTTAAGAGATATTGCACCGGTTGAATTAAATGGCTTGAATAAGATAACAATGCTCAAAATAATTTGAACGGATTAAGAATAGAATTATGAATCTTGAGCACTCCGGATAAGAATAACAAGAGGAGAATGATTAATTGTTGCACCGGAATAAGAAAGCATTGTGAAAAGAGGAAAAGGATAAGATCAACACCGAAATCTTGAATTACATCCACCGGAAGAATTAGAGAACAAAAGAATGATAAACTAGAAGCTCTTGAGCAACTTCACGATAAATCACCGGATAAGAACATTGAAGGAAAAGAATGAAGAAACATCACATGAATAAAATGGATATTTCATTTGAGAATTCTTGCTCCGAGAAGAAGAAGGGTGGGAGGGTGGGAAAACAAAGACATCTTGGGATGAACAAAATGGACACCGGTTGAAAAAAGAATTTAACATGACCATCTCGATGATCAAGAAGGACTTAGCACTCCCATAGAAATATGAGAATACCGATTAGGAAAGGTATGGAATCAACATTTGACATCGAAGCAACTCGAATACCAGAATCAACAAGAACCAAGGGTAGATATGCAACATGATCTTCACAATATCATTCGAACAGAGAATTGAACGAATGAATTCCACAGGTACATCAGCTTGACGAGAAGCCACTGACAGAACAAAAGATAAATAAAAAGGAACAAGGATCAGATAGAACAAATACAAGATAGAAGTTTCGTTCGACATCTTCGTGTTGAAAGCTCATGGAACATGTTACAAAAGGGTTTTGTCATCCCCGGATCAGCATAGCCAAGGACCCTTTAAGATGCAACTCCCGATCAGAACAAGTCCATAAAACCACTTCACTCAATGTAGAACCCCAAACTTCATATCGAGCATCCGTTGGAAGAATGCCTAGAACTACTGGATAAACCCACCTATTAATTTCCGAAAGTTTCCAGTTATGCAATCAGGTGTTGGGGATACACGGGAAGCACCGCGCAATCAACTCTAAACCTACATCCAGGTGTATCCATCCTTCAACACATAACCATTCTTTCTCGGAAACTGTTTACCTCGGACCTTCGAAAAGCATCCACTATAACAAGCTATGGCAATACTCTCGAACTACCTCCCCAGTACTGGGTGATGTCGGGGTTATCTTGCCACTGGCCGTATAGGAGAGATTTTCGATGTCGGCCGTCTTAAGTATTTAGTACTGCCGCGATATGCTTGTGTCAATGATACCTCGAAGCTCAACTCCTCGGTAACAGGAGGCATCGAGAACAATATCCTTGTCACAAGAACATCGAAACAATCCCAGAATACTCGCGGGATCCTAAAAAAATTTGGTGCACTTTTTGAAGTAGAAGAGAAAAGAGTAATCGTCAGGAGTCCTCACCAGAAAGAAAGGGGATGAGAAGCAAAGAAATCCTACTCTCCGATATAAATATAGGACTCAAAACATTTTCAGTGTGTGCCTAGACTCAACCGTCAACGATTCGATCAATCAGTGGGGGCTTCTAGGTCGGAGAAGGCTCTGATACCAACTTGTAATGCCCAGGATGGGACTATACCTCCTACGTGTCGAGGCACGACTTAAAGGTATAAGCCCATCCTAGAATGATCTCAAGTTTGGTATCTTTGCACGACTCATGTAAAAGAGGGATTAAATTGCAAAAGAGATAGTTGGCTTACACTCGCCACTTCACACAATACATTACATAAACAATCATCATTCAAAACATCACAACCCGACTACGGGTGAAGATCCAAAGAAAGATACCAAAACAACATAAAGCCACAGGCCAAGATCGAATCCTAGTAGAAACCACTACTGAACATCGAAACGTCACAAGCAAATGGACACACTCTTCATCGAGCTCCCGATGAAGTACTTGAACCAGCTCCTGCATCTTACTCGGCTGAACCTGCATCTGGTGTGGTGAAGTAACTGTGAGCCACAGAGGACTCAGCAATCCCGTTCCCGGGTAACAAGACTATTTAAGCCTTGGGTGAGGATAAGGCTGAAGAAAGAATATGAGGTGAAGGAACAAACAAGAGTCTGCAGCAGCAACTAGCACTAACTTACGTAATAGAGAGCGAGAAGAGAAGGTGCATCGGTCGAAAGATGATCACGAAGTGATCCTAACTAAAGCCGGTCAAACATAACCCCACCGTGTTCAACTCCCGAATCCCTATTCGGAAATTGACAGTCACGGTACACACGCTGATAGTGTATTGAAACATTGTGTCAAGTTATCTACAACCGGAATTAACAAGCTCCCATCTGCCACATAACCGCGGGCACGGCTTTCGAAAGTTCAAACCCTGCAGGGGTGTTCCAACTTGGCCCATCACAAGCCCACGATCCGCGGAGTCGCAACTCCATAGTTGGGAAGACCCGAGTATTCTCGGAATCCCGTGCTCAAGTTAAACCGAACTAAGGTAAGGCTAATCCAGCAAATCCTCCCGGCGTGTCGACACCCTGATAGTAGCCGCGCGTATCTAGGTCTCAGGACACGACCGGATGGGTGATGCTACAGGACCCAAACCTCGAGTTTCCCCGTGGTGGTTCCCGCAGGACCCCCGTTTGGGACCAACACCATCGGCACTGGCCCCCCCTGCTATGTAGAAATAAAGGATCCTCGAGGGAGCGACCCTCTATGCAAAATTAATTAATTAATTAAGTTGTTATTATGAGGCAAATAGTACCAAATGTTGGGACTTGCTGGAAAAGACTTAGCACTTAGCGGTTTATCAAGGGGGTCCCATACACCCCAACCGTGTTAGGAACGCATAATCAAGGAACATAATACCGGCTTATACGGATCCTAACGGCATGAGTGGAACAAAACACCAAGCAAAAGGCTTAGCCTTCCACCCTGCCAGTATATAGATGATTTCATTTAAGCATTTATATAGTGTGATATAACCCAACCAAACTTCAACATGAAGCAAGCATCTTCAATCTTCACCTGCAACTAACAATGCTATAAGAAGGGCTGAGCGAAGCGTACTTAGCCAAGCAACGGTTTGCATAGGTAGGTTGGTTAAACATGGCAATTGGTTACAAGTAGGAGGCTGACAGGAAAACATGGGCATCGAGGCAAAACTAAAGATCGAGACTACTAGCAATAGGCAAAGATAGTAATGGTATCCGGGTTCGGTCATCTTGCCTGGGATTCCACAGAGGGAGAAGAACGGATCCAAGAAGAAGACGGAGCAACAGTCAAGCGGATCCTCACAACTCCGGAACGAAACCGAAGCTAACAAGAGAAGCAACCGGAAAGAAGGAAAACAACATGGTAAACACACACATCATAAACAGGGCATACGATGCACAAACAAGTATGATGCATGTCCGGTTAAATATGCATGGCATGGCAAAGTGCACAAACAAATACTACAAGTTAAGTGGAGCTCAATATACAACGAGTTGCATATTAACGAAACACCACATTTAATTATTTAGTTGACTCACATTATTAACAAGACAAGTTAATTGTTTTTTTAACATGGCAAGAGGTGAAGCATAAAGAAACTACACTAACTAGGCAATTTAAATGAGGCCGGAGAATAACAACAACATCTCCGGAAAATCCTCATGAGCATGTTTAATAATTATAAGCAAACAACAATTAAACATTATAATGTTGTTAACATGATGCGGATGACATGATCAAGTTTATGCAAGTTTTATTAAAAGGTTGACAATTAACAAGATATGAAGCATTTGTCACCGTGGTGGAAGAAGGGTGCCACGACAACGATCCGAAATGATGCAACGCAACAATTCGGTACCGGTAACTCGGTGAGGGACCGGTGCAAAACAAAAGGTGGAGTGAACGAGTTGAACAAGATGAAAGGTGGGCGATCCCGTTGCCGGGTTCCCACGAGTCGGTGACGAGGCAACCGAGGAACATGACAAAAGGTGGAACGGGCACGACGGGCACACAAGGGAGCATTTCATACAACCACAACAAGCAAGCATCACACGGTTCATCGACGGGGTTATACCTTCGGAACCATCGTTCCCGGAGGGTTCGAGATCGTCGAGGGACGTAGTGGAAGTAGAGGAAGTAGTCGTTCACGCGGGTCGTAGAGGAAGTAGACGTTCTCATAGCGGTAGCTGTACTCGGGCGACGGTAGTGGTACACGGCGACGGTAGTCGTTCACGTTTCGTAGCCGTAGATGTTCGTGTCGGTGTCGTGGTACTTGGACGTATCGGAGAGGAACTTGAGCCGTAGTGGTACATGTCGTTTCCGGGCGTCGGTAGACGAACTCGTTACGTAGATGTACACGTCGTCGAGGTACTTGTCGCGAAGAGGTACTTGGTCGGGTCGTCGGTAGTCGAACTTGACGAAACACTGTAGTTGTACTCGGGCATTGCGGTCTTTGGCGGTAAACGTTCTCTGTTCAAGTTAACAACACAAGCACAAAACAAAAAAAAAACAAAAAAAAACAAAAACAAAAAAAACAAAACTACAGCAGCAACTAGGCGCTCGCGAGCACATCGGGCGCTGCGGGACGAAGTGGAGGCAGGGCCTCGTCGCGGTGGAGAAGGGGAGCACCGCGGTGCTGCTGGTCGTCGAGGACGGAGGGAAGGGGCGCGCTGAGGCGCTCGGCAGGAGGCCTCTTGGCCGCGGCTGCTGTGAAGAAGGCGCGGCGAGGCAGGATGCAGCGCTCGGGGCCGCCGCGGCGCTGCGGGATCCGGCCAGAGGGGGGCCTGGCCGCGGAGGAGACGGGGAAGACGCTTGGGAGGAGCTCGCGGACGGAGCGGCTCCCATGGCGATGCGGTGGAGAAGCCAGGCGCGCTTGGGGCCCTGGCTGGCCTTGCGGCGGAGCCCGGACGGCTCGGCAGGGAACGGAGGGTCGTGCACGAGGGGAGGTGAGGAAGAGGACCGCCGTGGCACTCTGGAGTACTTGGAGGTGAGGCCGCGGGCGCGCGAAGGGGACATCGGGAGGCAGGCCTCTGGCCGCGGCGCTGGGAAGGGAAGGCGCCGGCCTGGGGCGCGGGAGCCTGGCCTGACGGAGGGAACGGCGGGCGCCGCTGCGGCCCGGGGCCCCTGGCGCGGGAGGCCTCGGTAGCGACCACGAGGAGGGCGACGGCGCCCTGGCATCGGGGTCCAGGCGAGAGAGAGGTACGAGGGACGGGAGGTTCGCGAGGGGAAAAAACGGGCGCTGCGCACGGGAGAAAGAGAGAGAGGATCGGGAGAAGCGGGACGAAGGGGTGGCGGCGGCTGGAAGGAACGAGAGGGAGAGAGCGAAGGGATTAGGGTTAGGAAAAAGGGGCTGCGGTCGGGCTAGAAGAATGGGCCTGGAGAGGCTGAGGCCCAGAGGGAGGAGAGAAACCTGGTGCGGGACGGCTAGAGAAAAAGGGCCAGGGAGGAGAGGAGAAAGGAGGCTGGAGGCCTGGGCCGAAGTGGCCTTGGGCCTAGAGGCGCTGCACTTTCTTTTATTAGATTTTGCAGATAAAAACAAAGAGAGAAAAAGAGAAAGAGGAGGACGGTTAGGGCAAGAATTAGGTCAAAGGTTATTTTTCCCGGGCTCGTAAAAATGAGCACGACCGGAGAAAAATACAAAAGGCAAGGACGGGAAATAATTCAAACATATTTGAATTTAATTCAAATAGGTTTGAACTAAGACGAGATTATTGAAGTGTCCAAAAATGTTCAAATTTTTGGAGGAACCTCGAAACAACGGAAAAGAATTAGGCAAGGTTTGGAAAGAGAAGCTCGAAGTGGAAAAGACAATGGGGAATTTATGCAAGTGTGTTACGGTGAATTCCAACAAAGGGAATATTTAAATATAGCTCCCTAAAATAATGAGAGACTTTTATATGTTATAAAGAGAAGTCATCTTCCCTCGATTTAAATGGACCGAAGGTCCACACGGATTATTTAGGTTGAGATGCAAAATAAAATGTGACATGATGGCATGATGACATGATGCAATGCAAAAATAAAATAACACAAGCAAAATAAAACACACGGGCAACCCTGAACATCCGGAATCTTCTGGAAGCTTCTGGAATCTTCTGGGACGTCAGTCTCGGGCGTCACATACCCATGGATACCCGACCTGCCTGGGCAAGGGTATGAAGTGTCTTTCTGCCCATGGATCCATGGATCTAGATACCCGCGAACAGCTGGGTCGGGCATGGTTATATTTTCCACTCCATGGATATCCAATGGATACCCATATGATATGTGTGACATTAGACTAACCACAACTCGCATTCACAAAAATGCAAAAGCCCAACCCATGTTTCCTAATCCTTTATCATATTAACCTAAGCTAATTATATTAAATATAAACCTAGCTTGGCTGTGTCCCATCTAGTTTTATCTGATGCCCCAAGCCCTCCCAGGTGTGGCGGAGCTCTACGCTACAATGACCACTGCGCCATGCCCCACCGCCTTTCCCTTTCTGACTGGGCGTCTGATGATACGTCTCCAACGTATCTATAATTTTTGATTGTTCCATGCTATTATTTATGATGTTTTGGATGTTTAATGGGCTTTGTTATACACTTTAATATTATTTTTGGGACTAACCTATTAACCCAAAGGCCGAGTCCAGATTACCGTTTTTTGCCTATTTCAGGGTTTTACAGAAAAGGAATATCAAACGGAGTCCAAACGGAATGAAACTTCGAGAGAGATATTTTTGGAGGAAAGTACGCACAGGGAGACTTGAGAACCACAGAATAGGGCTGAGGTGACGTCCATGAGGGTGCCCCCCCTATAGGGCGCGCCCCCTGCCTCGTGGGCACCCCGTCTAGCCCCCGGTGCCCTCCTTCCTCCTATATATACCTATGGGGATGATTAATGATGTTCTTATTGTTGCCAATAGGAATTATGTGCCCGCAGATTTCATTGTTCTTGATATAGATTGCAATCCTTCATGTCCTATTATTCTTGGTAGACCTTTCCTTAGAATGATTGGTGTAATTATTGATATGAAGGAAGGAAATATTAGATTCGAATTTCTGTTAAGGAAAGGCATGGAACACTTTCCTAGAAAGAAAATCAAATTACCAAATGAATCTATTATGAGAGCCACTTATGGATTTCTTTCCAAAGATGGCAATACCTAGATCTATCCATGTATCGTGCCTAGCTAGGGGCGTAAAGTGATAGCGCTTGTTGGGAGGCAACCCAATTTTACATTTTTTTGTTTTTGCTTCTGTTTTGGAATAAATATTGCATCTAGCTTCTGTTTAGATGTGGTTTTGTAATTTTAATTAATGTTTGTGCCAAGTAGAACCTTTGGGAAGACTTGTGTGAAGTTTATATGATCTTGCTATGAAAAATAGAATCGTTAGTGCTCGCTAGAATGGTCACCAGATTTTACTGGAGCGCGCTATTTAGTTGATTCTTTTTGCAGATGATTAATAGACAGATTCCTCATGTTTACAAATTTAGTTTAATTTTTTTGGAGTTACAAAAGTATGCGAAAACTGGAGATTACTACAGACTGTTCTGTTTTTGACAGATTCTGTTTTTCGTGTGTTGTTTGCTTATTTCAATGCATCTATGAGTAGTATTGGGAAGTATGAATCATAGAGAAGTTGTAATACAGTAGGTTTAACACCAATATAAACAAAGAATGAATTCATTGCAGTACCTTTGAGTAGTGGTCTGCTTTCTTATACTAACGGAGCTCAAGAGATTCTTGTCTAAGTTTTGTGTTGTGAAGTTTCCAAGTTTTGAGTATTGCTTTGATGGACTATGGAACAAAGAGTGGCAAGAGCCTAAGCTTGGGGATTCCCAAGGCACCCCAAGGTAAAATTCAAGGACAACCAAGAGCCTAAGCTTGGGGATGCCCCGGGAAGGCATCCCCTCTTTCGTCTTCATCCATCGGTAACTATACTCGGAGCTATATTTTTATTCACCACATAATATGTGTTTTACTTGGAGCGTCTAGTATAATTTGAGTCTTTGCTTGTTAGTTTGCCACAATTATCCTCGCTGGACACACCTATTTGAGAAAGTTAAATATGGCCTAGGAATTGATAGAACACTATATGTGCTTCACTTATATCTTTTGAGTTGAATAGTTTTTGCTCTAGTGCTTCACTTATATCTTTTAGAGCACGGTGGTGATTATATTTTATAGGAATTGTTAATCTCTAATGCTTCACTTATATCCTTTTGAGAGTCTATTAAAACAGCATGGTAATGTGCTTTGGCTATAAAACTAGTCTTCTCATGATAGACATCCAATATCAATGTAGTAAAAACTTTCACACTAAGTGCATCGAATATGATGAGAAGTTGGATGCTTGATAATTGTTTTGAGATATGAGGATAGTGATATTAGAGTCATGCTAGTGGAGTTATTATGAAATTGATAAATTCTTGTGTTAAGGTTAGTGATTCCCGTAGCATGCACGTATGGTGAACCGCTATGTGACGAAGTTACAGCATGATGTATTTGTAAAGTGTCAACCTTTGTGTGGAGGTCGGGGGCGCGCGATCGTTAACTCCTACCAACCTCCCCCCTAGGAGCATGCGTTGATTGCTTTGTTTTGATGACTCGTAAATTTTCGCAATAAGTACATGAGTTCTTATGACTAATGTTGAGTCCATGGATTAAACACACTCTCACCCTTCCACCATTGCTAGCCTCTCTTGTATCGCGCAACTTTCGCCGATACCATACACCCACTATATATCCTTCCTCAAAACAGCCACCATATATATTTCTGAAAATAGCCACCATACCTACCTATCATGGCATTTCCATAGCCATTCCGAGATATATTGCCATGCGACTTTCCACCGTTCTGTTTATATGACACGCTTCATATTGTCATATTGCCATGCATGACCATGTAGTTGACATCGTATTTGTGGCAAAGCCACCATGCATAATTTTTCATACATGTCACTCTTGATTCACTGCATATCCCGGTACACCGCCGGAGGCATTCATATAGAGTCATACTTTGTTCTAGTATCGAGTTGTAATATCGAGTTGTAAATCAATGTAAATGTGATGATCATCATTATTAGAGCATTGTCCCATGTGAGGAAAGGCCAATAAAAAAAGAGATGGCCCAAAAAAATAGAGAGGGGCTAAAAAAAAGAGAGAAAGCCCCTCCAAAAAACAAATGAGAGAAAAGAGAGAAGGGACCACTGCTACTATCCTTTTCCACACTTGTGCTTCAAATTAGCACCATGTTCTTCATGATAGAGAGTCTCATGTTTTGTCACTTTCATATACTAGTGGGAATTTTCATTATAGAACTTGGATTGTATATTCCAACGATGGGCTTCCTCATATGCCCTAGGTCTTCGTGAGCAAGCATGTTGGATGCACACCCACTTAGTTTCTTTTGTTGAGCTTTCATACATTTTAGCTCTAGTGCATCCGTTGCATGGCAATCCGTACTCACTCACATTGATATCTATTGATGGGCATCTCCATAGCCCGTTGATACGCCTAGTCGATGTGAGACTATCTCCCTCCTTTTTGTCTTCTCCACAACCACCATTCTATTCCACCCATAGTGCCATGTCCATGGCTCACGCTCATGTATTGCGTGAAAGTTGAAAGGTTTGAAAGAATAGAGTATGAAAACAAGTGCTTGGCTGAAACCGGGGTTGTGCATGATATGAATATTTTGTGTGATGAAGAGGGAGCATAGCCAGACTATATAATTTTGTAGGGATAACTTTCTTTAGCCATAGTAATTTGAGAAGACATGATTGCTTTGTTAGTATGCTTGAAGTATTATTATTTCTTATGTCAATATAGACTTTTGTCTTGAATCTTTCAGATCTGAACATTCATGCCACAATTAAGAGAACTACATTGAAATTATATTGGTTAGCATTCCACATCAAAAATTCTGTTTTTATCATTTACCTACTTGAGGACGAGCAGGAATTAAGCTTGGGGATGCTTGATACGTCTCCAACGTATCTATAATTTTTTATTGTTCCATGCGATTATTTATGATGTTTTGGATGTTTAATGGGCTTTGTTATACACTTTTATATTATTTTTGGGACTAACCTATTAACCCAGAGGCCCAGTCCAGATTGTTGTTTTTTTTGCCAATTTCAGGGTTTTACTGAAAAGGAATATCAAACGGAGTCCAAACGGAATGAAACTTTGGGAGAGATATTTTTGGAGCAAAATACGCACGGGAGACTTGAGAACCACAGAACCTCGCTGAGGTGGCGTCCACGAGGGTGGGGGGCGCGCCCCCCTATAGGGCGTGCCCCCTGCCTCGTGGGCATCCCGTCTGGCCCCCGGTGCCCTCCTTCCACATATATATACCTACGTACCCCGAAACTATCAGAACAACAGATAAAACCATAGTTCCACCGCCGCAAGCCCGCAACCTTCTGTTCCCGTGAGATCCCATCTTGGGGCCTATTTCGGAGCTTCGCCAGAGGGGGGATCTTCCACGGAGTGCTTCTACATCATCATCATCGCCTCACCATGAGTTGTGAGTAGTTTACCTCAGACCTTCGGGTCCATAGCTAGTATCTAGATGGCTTCTTCTCTCTCTTTGGATATCAATACCAAGTTCTCCTCAGTCTTCGAGGAGATCTATTCGATGTGATCTCTTTTTATGGTGTCTTTGTCGAGATCCGATGAATTGTGGGTTTATGATCAAGATTATCTATGAGAAATATTTGGTTCTTTTCTGAACTCTTTATGTATGATTATAATATCCTTGCAAGTCTCTTCGAATTATCGGTTTGGTTTGGCCTACTAGATCTATAGTTCTTGCAATGGGAGAAGTGCTTGGCTTTGGGTTCAATCTTGCGGTGTCCTTTCCCAGTGACAGTAGGGACAGTAAGGCACGTATCGTATTGTTGCCGTCGAGGATAAAAAGATGGGGTTTATATCACTATGTTTGAGTTTATCCCTCTACATCATGTCATCTTTCTTAAGGCGTTACTTTGTTCTTATGAACTTAATACTCTAGATGCATGCTGGATAGCGGTCGATGTGTGGAGTAATAGTAGTAGATGCAGAATCGTTTCGGTCCACTTGTCTCGGACTTGATGCCTATATATTATGATCATGCCTAGATAGTCTCATAGTTATTCGCTTTTCTATCAATTGCTCGACAGTAATTTGTTTACCCGCTGTAGAATATCGCTATCATGAGAGAAGCCACGAGAGAACACTATGGCCCCCGGGTCTATTCTCAACATATCAATCTACAATCTACTTTACTTTTCCGCTTTTACTTTCTGTTCTTATATGCAAAAATACAGAAAATATCAAACTATCATCTCTATCAGATCTCACTTTCGTAAGTGACCGTAAAGGGATTGACAACCCCTTATCGCGTTGGATGCGAAGTTCTTATTTGTTTGTGCAGGTGCGAGGGACTCGCGCATGGTCTCCTACTGGATTGATACCTTGGTTCTCAAAAACTGAGGGAAATACTTACGCTACTGTGCTGCATCACCCTTTCCTCTTCGAGGGAATACAACGCAAGCTCGAGAAGTAGCATCTGATACGTCTCCAACGTATCTATAATTTTTGATTGTTCCATGCTATTATATTATCCTTCTAGGATGTTTTATGGGCTTTTATATACACTTTTACATGATTTTTGGGACTAACCTATTAACCCAGAGCCGAGTGCCAGTTTCTGTTTTTCCCTTGTTTTAGAGTAAAGTAGAAAAGGAATATCAAACGGAGCCCAATTAACCTGAAAATCAATGGAGGTGACTTTTCGACCAGAAGAAGCCCAGGAAGTGCCGAAGGGCGACCAGAAGGTTCCCGGGCTGTCCACGAGGGTGGGCGCGCCCCCTGCCTCGTGGACAGCCCGGGGGTCCCCTTTACTTGTCCACGACTCCAACACCTCCTATATATACTGAAACCTCGGGAAAATAACCTAGATCGGGAGTTCCGCCGCCGCAAGCCTCTGTTGCCACCGAAAACCAATCTAGACCCGTTCCGACACCCTGCCGGAGGTGGGAATCCCTCTCCGGTGGCCATATTCATCATCCCGGCGCTCTCCAAGGCGAGGAGGGAGTAGTCCACCCTCGGAGCTGAGGGTATGTATCAGTAGCTATGTGTTTGATCTCTCTCTCTCTCTCTCTCTCTCTCTCTCTCTCTCTCTCTCTCTCTCTCTCTCTCTCTCGTGTTCTTGAGATGGCACGATCTTGGTGTATCGCAAGCTTTCCTACTATAGTTGGATCTTATGATGCTTCTCCCCCTCTACTCTCTTGTGATGAATTGAGTTTTCCCTTTAAAGTTATCTTATTGGATTGAGTCTTTAAGGATTTGAGAACACTTGATGTATGTCTTGCATGTGCTTATCTATGGTGACAATGGGATATCACGTGATCTACTTGATGTATGTTTTGGTGATCAACTTGCGGGTTCCGTGACCTTGGGAATCTATGGATAGGGGTTGGCACACGTTTTCATCTTGACTCTCTGGTAGAAACTTTGGGGCACTCTTTGAAGTTCTTTGTGTTGGTTGAATAGATGAATCTAAGATTGTGTGATGCATATCGTATAATCATTCCCACGGATACTAGAGGTGATAATGGAGTATCTAGGTGACATTAGGGTTTTGGTTGATTTGTATCTTAAGTGTTATTCTAGTACGAACTCTATGATAGATCGAACGGAAAGAATAGCTTCGTGTTATTTTACTATAGACTCTTGAATAGATCGATTAGAAAGAATAACTTTGAGGTGGTTTCGTACCGTACCATAATCTCTTAGTTTGTTCTCCGCTATTAGTTACTTTGGAGTGACTCTATGTTGCATGTTGAGGGATAGTTATATGATCCAGTTATGTTATTATTGTTGAGAGAACTTGCACTAGTGAAAGTATGAACCCTAGGCCTTGTTTCCTATCATTGCAATACCGTTTATGCTCACTTTTACCACTTGCTACCTTGCTGTTTTTATATTTTCATATTACAAAAACCTATATCTACCATCCATATTGCACTTGTATCACCATCTCTTCGCCGAACTAGTGCACCTATACAATTTACCATTGTATTGGGTGTGTTGGGGACACAAGAGACCCTTTGTTATTTGGTTGCAGGGTTGTTTGAGAGAGACCATCTTCATCCTACGCCTCCCAGGGAGTGATAAACCTTAGGTCATCCACTTGAGGGAAATTTGCTACTGTCCTACAAACCTCTGCACTTGGAGGCCCAACAACATCTTCAAGAAGAAGGTTGTGTAGTAGACATCAAGCTCTTTTCTGGCACCGTTGCCGGGGAGGTGAGTGCTTGAAGGTATATCTTTAGATCTTGCAATCGAATCTTTTAGTTTCTTGTTTTATCACTAGTTTAGTTTATAAAAGAAAACTACAAAAAATGGAATTAAGGTTGCCTCTTATGCTTCATCTTTTTAATATCTTTCGTGAAAATGATTGAAAGGAAAATTGTGCCTAAGTACTCGAAGAAGAATGCATTAAAATGTTTAGCACAAAATACTTGAATGATGAGCATGATTGCAATGTTATTAGTGTGAATCCCTTGAATATCCATGGTACTAATGATGATTGCACTAGTCATGATGAAAATATCTCTTATAAGCATGTCGATTTTTGTGGAGTGCATGGAGTTTGCAAGTACGTACCAAATAGGGAAGATAGATTTTGCAAGAGACATAAGTATTTACAAACTAAATGGTTGCAAGAAAGGCTAGATGATTGTGCTGAAAATTTAACATGTCTTTGCCGTACTTGTGAACTTTGCAATGAACATGGTCATTTAAATATCCAATGCAAATTGTTTCATGATCGAATCGTGTCCAAAAATTGTGATGACTTGATTTCCCTTGCACATCATAATGAACTTAGTTTGCTTCTGGGTTATGAAGAAATGAAACATATAACTAAGGATCTTCCAGAATTTGCCCTTGATAAACTTCTTGATTTTGATCTAGAGGAAATTTATGTGTATTGTGCGGTGAATTGCATTGAAAATCCTTATATTGCAAATTACATAAAGACAATAAAACAAATAGAAGATGAAGAGAATACTAATGAAAGGGAAGAGATTTCCCAATATCCTCCTATTATTTCTTATGATGAATCAGGTAACGAGGAGGAGTCTTATATTCAACCAATCTCATTAATATGGAGCTCCAAAAAGAAGATTAAACCCACACAGGATGTGAAGAAGAAAAAGAAAAGATGGAGAAGCAAAGGTAAATATGTTTTCCTTCCAAATGATTTTGCTCCTATTACTCATTGTGATGATGATAATTGCTATACTATCGGTGCTATCCATACTATTAATGATGAGAGTGATTATGCTTATGATATGCAAAGGCCCAAGCTTGGGGATGCTATGTTTGATGAGAATGACCTGTTTGAGAATGTATTTGCTGCAATTAAGGTTTGCCCCAAGCTTGGGGATGCTACGTTTGATGAAGATGATATTTTTAGCCCCCCAAGTTTTGATATGCAAATTTATTATGATGAAAGCATGCCTCCTATTTATGATGATTATTGTGCTGACACTTATGCTATTAAAAGTACTGATGATTATTTTTATAAAGCTTTTCATGATTATGATTACCCTTTTTCTGAACATTACTGTTTTAATGTGGATACAATCTATAGTATTCAAGTCTCTTATGATACTCCCACTATTCCGAATGAGAAGAATTTTGCTTATGCGGAGAGTAATAAAATTTATATGCTTAGGGACCATGACAAGAATGCTTTATGTGATAGTTATATTGTTGAATTTATTCTTGATTCTATTGTAAATTATTATGAGAGAGGATCATATGCTTGTAGGAATTGCAATAATATCAAGTTTCCTCTCTATGTGCTTGAAGTTTTGATGCTATGCTTGTTTTGCTTTCCTATGCTAGTTGATTATTGTTCCCATAAGTTGTTTGCTCACAAAATCCATATGCATAGGAAGTGGGTTAGACTTAAATGTGCTAGTCATATTCTTCATGATGCTCTCCTTATGTTTCAATTATTATCTTTTACGCGAGCATTATTGAAATCATCATGCCTAGCTAGGGGCGTTAAACGATGGCGCTTGTCGGGAAGCAACCCAACTTAGTTTCTTTGTTTTTGATTCTGTTTAGGAAATAAATATTGTATATAGCTTCTGTTTAGATGTGGTTATGTGTTTTAATTAGTGTTTGTGCCAAGTAGAACCACTGGGAAGACTTGTGTGAAGTTTATGCGATCATGCTGCAAAAAACAGAAACATTCGCGCTCATGAGATTAGCTACCATTTTTTTACTGGAGAGTGCTTTTTAGTTGATTCTTTTTGCATATGATTAATAGACAAATTTCTCAGGTCTAACAATTTATTCAGAATTTTTAGAGTTACAGAAGTATTCGAAAGTTACAGATTGCTACAAACTGTTCTGTTTTTGACAGATTCTATTTTCTATGTGTTGTTTGCTTGTTTTGATGAATCTATGAGTAGTATCGGAGGGTATGAACCATATAGATGTTGGAATACAGTAGATATAACAGCAATATGAATTTAGAATGAGTTCACAACAGTACCTAAGTGGTGGTTTTATTTTCTTATACTAACGGAGCTTACGAGTTTTCTGTTGAGTTTTGTGTTGTGAAGTTTTCAAGTTTTGGGTAAAGATTCGATTGACTATGGAACAAGGAGTGGCAAGATCCTAAGCTTGGGGATGCCCAAGGCACCCCAAGGTAAAATTCAAGGACAACAAAAAGCCTAAGCTTAGGGATGCCCCGGGAAGGCATCCCCTCTTTCGTCTTCGTTCATCGGTAACTTTACATGAGGCTATTTTTTTATTCACCACATGATAAGTGTTTTGCTTGGAGCGTCAATTTATTTTAATTTGTTTTGCTTTCTGTATGAATAATATCCCAAGATCTAAAATTCTTAAATGTTAGAGAGTCTTCACATAGTTACACAATTATTCAACTACTGATTGATCTTCACTTATATCTTTCGGAGTAGTTTGTCCTTTGCTCTACTGCTTCACTTATATCTTTCTAGAGCACGGCTGTGGTTTTATTTTGAAGAAATAGATGAACTCTCATGCTTCACTTATATTATTTTGAGAGTCTTTTAGAACAGAATGGTAATTTGCTTAGGTTATGAATTAGCCCTAATATGATAGGCATCGAAGATGAGTATAGTAAAAACTTTCACATAAAATGCATTGAATGATAGGAGAAGTTTGATACTTGATGATTGTTTTGAGATATGAGGATGGTGATATTAGAGTGATTCTAGTAGAGTAATTGTAAATTTGAGAAACACTTGTGTTAAAGTTTGTGATTCCCATAGCATGCACGTATGGTGAACCGTTATGTGATGAAGTTGGAGCATGATTTATTTATTGAGTGTCATCCTTTGTGTGGAGGTTGGGATCGCGCGATGGTTAACTCCTACCAACCCTTCCCCTAGGAGCATGCGTTAAATACTTTGTTTTGATAACTCGTAGATTTTTGCAACAAGCATATGAGTTCTTTATGACTAATGTTGAGTCCATGGATTATACGCACTCTCACCCTTCCACCATTACTAGCCTCTCTTGTACCGTGCAACTTTCGCCGGTACCATACACCCACCATATACCTTCCTCAAAACAGCCACCATACCAACCTATCATGGCATTTCCATAGCCATTCCGAGATATATTGCCATGCAACTTTCCACCGTTCCGTTCATATGACACGCTTCATATTGTCATATTGCCAAGCATGATCATGTAGTGGACATTGTATTTGTGGCAAGGCCACCATTCACAATTCATTCATACATGTCACTCTTGATTCATTACACATCCCGGTTCACCACCGGAGGAATTCACTTAGAGTCATATTTTGTTCTAGCTTCGAGTTGTAATCTTTGAGTTGTAAGTAAATAAAAGTGTGATGATCTTCATTATTAGAGCATTGTCCCGTGTAAGGAAATAAATAAATAAATAAGAGAGAAAGGCCAAATAAAAAAAGAGAAGGCCCAAAAAAAGAGAGGGGGCTAAAAAAAGAAAGAGAAAAGCCCCTCAAAAAAAAAGAGAAGGGACAATGCTACTATCCTTTTCCACACTTGTGCTGCAAAGTAGCACCATAATCTTCCTGATAGAGAGTCTCTTGTTTTATCACTTTCATATACTAGTGGGAATTTTCATTATAGAACTTGGCTTGTATATTCCAATGATGGGCTTCCTCAAAATGCCCCAGGTCTTCATGAGCAAGTAAGTTGGATGCACACCCACTTAGTTTCTTTTTGCTGAGCTTTCATACACTTATAGCTCTAGTGCATCCGTTGCATGGGAATCCCTACTCACTCACATTGATATCTATTGATGGGCATCTCCATAGCCCATTGATACGCCTAGTTGATGTGAGACTATCTTCCTCTTTTGTCTTCTCCACAACCACCATTCTATTCCACCTATAGTGCTATATCCATGGCTCTCGCTCATGTATTGCGTGAAAATTGAAAGGTTTGAAAAAATTTGAGTATGAAACAATTGCTTGGCTAAAACCGGGGTTGTCCATGATTTAAATATTTTGTGTGATGAAGATAGAGCATAGCCGGACTATATGATTTTGTAGGGATAACTTTCTTTGGCCATGTTATTTTGAGAAGACATAATTGCTTTGTTAGTATGCTCGAAGTATTATTATTATTATTATTATTATTATTATTATTATTATTATTATTATTATTATTATTATTATTATTATTATTATTATTATTATTATTATTATTATTATTATTATGTCAATATAGACTTTTGTCTTGAATCTTTTGGATCTGAACATTCATGCCACAATAAAGAAAGTTGCATTGATAATTATGTTAGGTAGCATTCCACATCAAAAATTCTTGTTTATCATTTACCTACTCGAGGACGAGTAGGAATTAAGCTTGGGGATGCTTGATACGTCTCCAACGTATCTATAATTTTGATTGTTCCATGTTATTATATTATCCTTCTAGGATATTTTATGGGCTTTCATATACACTTTTATATGATTATTGGGACTAACCTATTAACCCAGAGCCCAGTGCTAGTTTCTGTTTTCCCTTATTTTAGAGTATCGCAGAAAAGGAATATCAAATGAAGCCCAATTGACCTGAAACTCAACGGAGGTGATTTTTGGGCCAGAAGAAGCCCAGGAAGTGCCGGAGGGGGACCAGGAGGTTCCCGCGCTGCCCACGAGGGTAGGGGGCGCGCCCCCTCGGCGCGCCCCTGCCTCGTGGACAGTCTGGAGGTCCCCTTTACTTGTCCCCGACTCCAACACCTCCTATATATACTAAAACCTCCAGAAAATAACCTAGATCGGGTGTTCCGCCGCTGAAAGCCTCTGTTGCCACTGAAAACCAATCTTGACCCGTTCCGGCACCCTGCCGAAGGGGGAATCCCTCTCCGGTTGCCATCTTCATCATCCTAGCGCTCTCCATGACAAGGAGGGAGTAGTCCACCCTCGGGGCTATGGGTATGTATCATTAGCTATGTGTTTGATCTCTCTCTCTCTCTCTCTCTTTCTCTCTCTCTCTCCTGTTCTTGAGATGGCAAGATCTTGATGTATCATGAGCTTGGCTACTATAGTTGGATCTTATGATGTTTCTCCCCCTCTACTCTCTTTTGATGAATTGAGTTTTCCCATTGAAGTTATGTTATTGGATTGAGTCTTTAAGGATTTGAGAACACTTGATGTATGTCTTGCATGTGCTTATGTGTGGTGACAATGGGATATCACGTGATCTACTTGATGTATGTTTTGGTGATCAACTTGCGGGTTCCTTGACCTTGGGAATCTATGCATAGGGGTTGGCACACATTTTCATCTTGACTCTCCGGTAGAAACTTTGGGGCACTCTTTGAAGTTCTTTGTGTTGGTTGAATAGATGAATCTGATATTGTGTGATGCATATCGTATAATCATGCCCACGGATACTTGAGGTGACAATGGAGTATCTAGGTGACATTAGGGTTTTGGTTGATTTGTATCTTAAGGTGTTATTCTAGTACGAACTCTATGATAGATCGAACGGAAAGAATAGCTTCGTGTTATTTTACTACGGACTCTTGAATAGATCGATCAGAAAGAATAACTTTGAGGTGGTTTCGTACCCTACCATAATCTCTTCGTTTGTTCTCCGCTATTAGTTACTTTGGAGTGACTCTTTGTTGCAAGTTGAGGGATAGTTATATGATCCAATTATATTATTATTGTTGAGAGAACTTGCACTAGTGAAAGTATGAACCCTAGGCCTTGTTTCCTATCATCGCGATACCGTTTATGCTCACTTTTACCACTTTCTACCTTGCTGTTTTTTTCTTTTCATATTACAAAAACCTATATCTACCATCCATATTGCACTTGTATCACCATCTCTTCGCTGAACTAGTGCACCTATAGAATTTACCATTGTATTGGGTGTGTTGGGGACACAAGAGACTCTTTGTTATTTGGTTGCAGGGTTGTTTGAGAGAGACCATCTTCATCCTACGCCTCCCACGAATTGATAAACCTTAGGTAATCCACTTGAGGGAAATTTGCTACTTTCCTACAAACCTCTGCACTTGGAGGCCCAACAACGTCTACAAAAAGAAGGTTGTGTAGTAGACATCAACGTCCATCCCACATCTCGACCCCCATCAATGGCATGCAAAGTAGCCACTAGACACAGCCATGTGACCCCTCCCACCCCTCACTCCTTCCACAATCAACAATCAATATATAGCGAACAAGGGGGTGGGGACGAGCTACGTCAACCAGTGCGAAGGAGGAGGCAATCAACATCAAAGAAAGTGGCCGATGACGTCGGAACCAGCGGAAGAGAAGGTCCGGTGATCTCATCATGATCCTCAGGAGCACACATGGTCGACGACCGGCAGAGGAGTTCCGTGCACCGCGACGGCAACATCATCAATACTAAAGAAGGTCATATCCGATGTTCTCTCCCTCGTGACTTGTATGTGATTTTACATGAACTAGCTGCAAGTCATGGGAAGGTGAGATCAATTTAGAGATCAATTGACTAGTTGTTAACCGAATAGGGCGTGCAACTCACAAAGATACTATAACTAATCTAGCAACGGCTGGACTGAAGACTAGATCAAACTGACTAGGAGCTAACTGAATTTCTAGTGTACTGAATGTGTTGAATTAATTTGATGTTTATAAGGCTTTGCACGGTAATTTTTCTATGCCCATGGAGTTCCATGGGTACCCGGGTATCCAATGGGTTTGGGCATGGGCACAAGCTGTGCCCATGGATAATTTGGTGGATGGGTAGGATACGAAGATGGGTCATGGGTTGGATTTGGACCAGCTCTACCCGGTCCAAACCCGACCCATTGCCATCCTAGTTTGGTTTGGTTTGGTTTGTTTGCATTTCAAATGTTGTGATTCCGTTCCACTCCCATGCTGCATAGCAAATGTATTTATATAACTTTTATTCATTTATTATTGTACATCCATATGTAGTCCGTACTGAAATCTCTAAAAAGATTTATAGTATTTAGGAACGGTGGGAGTATATCATATGTGGCCCCTGAATTCATAGAGAAAAAAACAGATCACATTGGATGATTCTTGTGCGCTTTTTGCACCACCATAGTTTTTGCATGTGGCTCAGCAGTCGGCACACCTAAAAGATAGTCTGATGTTGGGTTAGCAAACGAGATCAACCATGTGGCGCAGAGGTTAACCACACCAGGTGCCTCTATCGGATCTCGTGTCAATAGGAAGGAGGAATTCAAAGATATATATACCTTCTCGTGCTCGCTCAGCGCACCTGAAAGATATCATAATCATGGATTTAATGGCATATATTTTCTCGTTTCTTCTCTAGAAGTACCAAAGTTGGTAGCCACCAATCAGAAGAAACATAGAAACACTTATTTCAGACACCTGATGGTGAACAAGAATCAACCAAGATGGGCCAAAGAGTTTCAGCTACAACGCTTTCAAGTCACTACGGTAAATACCTTAAGCGTGTAAGGGCATCTCCAACGCTGATCCTCAAACCATCCGTATCTGTCCGGACCACATGGTCCAAACGTGTTTTGCCATCCAACACGGTACCCATCCGTCCGCGGACGGGTCTGGACGTCCATTTTCCCTACACCGAAAGCAAACTAGAGCTTGGGGACTTTGCGGGCGTACGGACCACTGCAACGCACGCGTCCGACAATCCGGCCCCACCCAAAACCCGCTCCCGCGACTGCGTCCCATCCCGCATGAAGCGGTTGCCGCGCTTTCATGCCACTCGAGTGTGCTAGTGCCGCATTCATGCCACTCGAGTGCGCCATTTCCGCATTCACGCCGGCTTAGAGTGGACGCGTAGTCACCCGTCGCTCCGTCATTCAACAGGTGCACTGGCCAAGAGTGTCGTCCATGATGTGTCCCGGTCTTCATGCCTATTCAATGCACGAGTGACAGGAGTGGACGAGACCAGACAGATATGTACCAGATTCAAAGGGCAGCCCATCCGTCCGCCCGCCGGCATTAAACATGCACATTGGCTGAGAAACCCACTCCGGCATGGGCATTGACACACCTATGTGCTTGGCCTACCCGACATCCGTTATATAAACGAGTTCACGCTGAACATGAAACCGCACAGCACCACACCACCATCCCACTTCACACCCTCTTCCGTGCACAACGCCCATCATGACCACAAGTTCTAGCGTGTTGTGGGAGAGCCTCTCGATGGAGTAGAAGCACGAGCTAGTCGTCCTTGCGGCGAACTGGCAAGGCCACCGTGCTAGGAGGATAGTGGCCGGCCTTCCAACCAGCTCCCGAGAGGTCTCGAACGCCGATCGGTCGATGGAGGCGGCCTCCTATGACGAGTTCGTGGTTCTGCCCACGCCGTTCGATGGCGGTTTGTCCATGGAGCAGGGGCAGTTTAACATAGTCATTGCGGACGAGCAGCCAACGTCGCAGCCGGTGTTGGCGTTCTGGCAGGCGCATGAGGAGCTACGGTATAACCTCTTCCTCCTGGAGCAGCACCGGCAGGCGGGGAGGGGGCCAAATCTGGGTGTGTTTGGTAGGGTGCATGGAGGGTGCATTAGGGCAAAAGTTCCCAATCCGACCCACTTACTCTTGTTTGGTAGGGTGCATGGGCTCACCTCGACTATGCTCATGTGATGCATAAAAGGCCCCTCAACCATGCTCATCTCATGCACCCTAGACAAGGTGCATGGGGACAGCTATGCTGGCCCTAATCATCGACCCCATCCACCAGACCACGTCGAGATATATTTATATTTTCAAGAAATGTTTAGAATTTCAAAATTTCTTTAATTTTAGAAAAAAAATTAGAATTTCTAATTTTTAAAAAATATTAGAATTTCAAAATTGTTTAAAATTTCATAAAATGTTCAAAATTTCAAAACTTGTTTGAATTTTCAATAAATGTTCTAAAGTTCAATTTTTTAGAAAAATATAAAAATGCTCGGAATTTCGAAAGAAAATCAAAATTTGTTTAAATTTTGAATAAAAATGTTTAGAATTACAAAAAAAAAATTCAAATTTTCAAAAAAAAAAGATTAAGAAAATAGTTTTGGAAAAAAATAAAATTCCAAATTTTGTTAATATTTTCAAAATATTTTAAAATTTGTGTTCACATTTTTATGATTTTGTTTATCATTTGAAAAAAAAATCAAAATTCGAAATTGTTCAGCATGTCTAAACACATGCAGGCTGCCAAACAAAGTCTGAGGTCAGCATGTCTCAGCGCATACATCGCAGCCAAACAACAGCAACTGCATGGACTCAACATGTCTACACTCAGCATGTATGATAGGAGAACAACTAGGCTAGATCCATACATGCTACCAAACACCCACAGTGAGCGCGCGAGCAAGGAACCTGAGGCGGCCATGGCCGTCGCGAAGAACCCCATCTTCGTCACCGAGCAGTGGGCGCTGAACTAGGTCATGCGTGCTTGCAACGCCTACAAAGCGGTCTGCCCGCATCGCAGGCGTACCGGCAGTTGCGCGTGGGCCGCGCCACCAACAACGCTTCGTTCGTGCCAGTGGCACGACGAGTGTGTCGGTCCGTGCACGTCCATCTTCGACCTCACGTTCACCGGCGACAAATAGGTCATAGACTCGAACGAGAATTAATCAATGTGCAGTTCTTCTGCCTTGCTAGAAAAAAAGATATGTCTAAATTGAATTTTAATTAATCATGTTTAAACTATATATATATATATATATATATTAATGAAAATCACACTAGTAGTTGAGAAAATAAAGATGACAGCAGTTTGAAAGCGTAGTCTAGTATAAAACATTAAAAGCAGCACATAACAAGTATTTAAAAAGAGTTTAGAAGAAAGGAAGTACTTGGGAATACACTTTAATGGGACAGCGTGGTAGTCTTTCTTGATCAGGTTACGCTATCAGAACAGTTAAGACCTTTGTCCCGGCACCCTGATCACGGACGCGGCTCCTCTGACGTACGGCCCACACACTGACGTGTGGGCCCGGACCCACCCATCAATGGCGCAACGTCAGGGGGCCGTACGTCAGGTGATCCGGCTCCGTGATCACTGAGCATCTCCAATAGCACGTGTATATTTGGATGTCTATATATTCATATAGACAATGGTCTAAAAAGATTCTTTTATATACACGTCCAATTTTGCAGCAGAACTTTATATACAGGGACCATGACAGGTGGGCCGTCGCTGGGGAGAGGAAGAAATCATGACTGCAGCTGAGTTTAGACAACGCCTTCACATTGTCCAGGCGTGGACATTGTCGATGTCGATTTAGAGGATGTGTACATTTGGACGACCATATAGACAAGTTGTTGGACGCCTATCTTGAGCTCACATCATGAAAAACGAGTATAGACATCCATATAGACAAGCTATTGGAGATGCTCATTTTCTTAAGTTTCTGTATGCAACTCTTCTGCATGGTGAAAAAAAAAGTATGTCTTAACTGAATTGCTATGTTGGTTGGTTCAGTAAATTTTTTTTTTTTTTGGATCTTTGATCCAGTAGCTTTGCTACTCGCTGGGGACTCTGCTGTCTGCCGGATGATTTTTTTGTTTTCATTCAGTCCTCTGTTTCGGGTCGTGCTAACGGTTTTTATGAAATGAAATAGGGAGGGAGGAGCTCATCAATTAGGAAAGAAAAAACGCAGTCTAAGCTGGTAGCTCCCCCATATAATGAAACGAGTCCGATACTTACCAGAATTATTCGTAGAAATTTAAGGTGTGGGCACAACTAAAGCGACCGGTTGAATACGATCAGACCGGCCACTAATACTACGCCATAGGTCTCAACTGTTCTGATAGTGTAATTTGACCAAGAAAGACCACCACGTCGGCCCATTAAAATGTACTCATATAGTGATATAAGTACATCGTCTTTGTTTTTGAAATAGCTTACCACTCATGCCAAGTGGTATATAAGTACATCGTCTGACTCCTTCCAAATTCGTACTATTACTATGTGTTTGCTTTAGGTGTCGACGTGTCGTACTGGACTACGCTTTCAAACTGCCGTCATCTTTATTTTCTCAACCACCAGTGTACTTTTCATCAGTTCATACTCCCTTCGTTTCTAAATATATGACTTTTTAGACATTTCAATATAAATTACATACGGATGTATATGGACGCGGTTAGAGTATAGATTCACTCATTCTGCTTTGTACGTAATTCATATTAAAAACTCTAAAAATACTTATATTTTTAAGGGGAGGGAGTAGTATATACTATTGGCATGAGTCTTGGTTTTTTTTCCCTCCTAGGGGTATTACGTCCTCCATTTTTATCGATTCCGCGTATTTTCTTTGTCTCAAGTAAACCTATGATAGTTTTGACTAAGTTTATACAAAATGTTCTTTTTTTGCGGAGTACAAGCTAGACAGGAAGGTCATGTCATGAAAGTAACTTGATATAATCAGGAGGCAAAAGCCATCATATATACATGTACAGGGAAGGCCAAAGGCCAGAATCCAAAAGGCCAAAGGCCACTATAAATATAACTCTAACACCCCCCTCAAACTCATGGTGGATCCACAACACTGAGTTTGGAGAGGTAAAATCCATGTTGCGCTCTAGTCTGGGTCTTCGTGAAGAAGTCCGCCAGCTGTAACTCGGAAGACACATACTGAAGATCAATAACATGGTCCTGTACACCATCGCGCACAAAGAAAGCATCAACACCAATATGCTTGTTAAGCTCATGCTTCACTGGGTCCCGCGCAATACTGATAGCTCCTGTACTGGCTGACAATAATGTAGTAGGTGTACTAATAGTAACACCAAAATCCTCAAGTAACCAACGTAACCAAATCACCTCTGCCGTGAGAAGAGCCATAGCTCGTAACTCAGCCTCTGCACTCGAACGGGAAACTGCAGTCTGTTTCTTCGTCTTCCAGGCAATGAGAGAACCACCAAGAAAGACACAGTAAGGAGAAAGTGAACGGCGATCTGAAGGATCACTAGCCTAGGTAGCATCCGAATAGGCCGAGCTTTAATGAGCCAGAATGAGGAAAGAAGAGACGGTGAGAGATCGTGCCACGAAGATATCGTAGAACACGAAGAAGGTGACTATAGTGAACCGAGGTGGGAGAAGAAACAAACTGACTGAGGATATGAACAGGATAGGAGATATCCGGACGAGTGACAACGAGATAGACAAGACTCCCAACAAGATGACGATAACGAGTCGGATCAGACAAGGGCTCACCATCAGAAGCACGAAGGAGAACATTAAGCTCCATAGGAGCCTCAACAGTGCGCTCATCGGTAAGAGCCGCACGAGCAAGAAGATCCTGGATATACTTTTCTTGAAAAATAAAAAATCCATCAGAGGTGGAGGAAATCTCAATCCCAAGAAAGTAACGAAGAGGACCAAGATCGGACATAGAAAACTGCTCGCTGAGACGGGCCTTTACAAATGCAATGTACTCAAGATCATCGCCGGTGATGATCATGTCATCAACATATAGAAGAATAAGAGTGCGACCACGAGCAGAAAGGTGGACAAACAACGCTGGATCATGAGCACTGGGCGAAAAACCAGCTGTAGTGACCACTGAGGCAAAACGCTCAAACCAAGCGCGGGGGGCTTGCTTAAGGCCATAGAGAGAGCGACGAAGGCGACAAACCATGCCATCAGGAACTGAATACCCAGGTAGTGGCTGCATATAAACTTCCTCACGCAACTCACCATTAAGAAATACATTCTTAACATCAAGCTGAGACACGGGCCAATGGCGAATAGAGGCCACGACGAGAAGTGTGTGAATAGTGGTCATATGGGCCATAGGAGCAAAAGTCTTATCATAATCACGACCATGCTCCTGCTGAAAGCCACGAGCCACAAGACGAGCTTTATAACGCTCAAGAGAACCAGCAGAGCGAGTCTTAATCTTATAGACCCACTTACAAGTGATGGGACGGACACGGGGAGGAAGAGAAACCAGATCCCACGTGCCGGTGCGCTCAAGAGCAGTAATCTCTTCTACCATGGCAAACTGCCATTCAGGGTGAACAATAGCATCTCGATAAGAAGTCGGCTCAACAACGGCCGAAAGACCATAGCGAGAAGGAGAATATCGATCAGGGGGAGGACAAGGCCGAGAACGAAGCCCATAAGTTGGCTGAGAGGAGGAAGATGACACATCAGAAGTAGAGGGTACATTAGTAGACTCGTCCACAACACGTCGACGACGAGTATAATGGAAAGGAAAGGAGGGGAGAGGTGGAATCACTGAGGTGGAGACGGGGAATGTATCGGTGATGAAGGTGGAGAAGAGAAAGGTGTCGGTGATGAAGGTGGAGAGGCATGCGATAAAGGAGGAGAAGAAATCATAGGAGAGGACGACATCAGATCTGGAACAACGGGACTAGGAATATTGGGCACAGAAGGAGGTGTATCTGGAAACGTAAGAAAAGAGATGTCCTCCGTGGAAAAGGCCGAGGAGGATGGACGCGGGTAGAAGGGACGAGACTCATCAAAGGTGACATCCCGGGAAATACGAATCCGGCGACCCACCGGATCCTAACACCGGTAGCCCTTATGCTCATCACTATATCCAAGAAATACACACTCAACAGACTGAGCGGCCAGTTTGGTGCATTCACAAGGGGCAAGCAAAACATAGCAAACACAACCGAACAAACGAAGCAACAAATAATCAGGAGAGCGACCAGAAAGACGCTCAAGAGGAATACCACCCTGTAGAGCAGCATATGGCTGAAGGTTGATGAGATAGGTGGAAGTGGTAACAACCTCAGCCTAGAAGTGAGGCGGGAGAGAGGCGGTGATCATCATCGCACGCGTCGTCTCAAGAAGGTGACGATGCTTGCGCTCAGCCACACCATTCCGAGCATGAGCACCTGGACAAGAGAACTAAGCAAGAATACCCTGCTCAGCAAGGAATCCTCGCAACGCATGCGAGATATACTCACCAACTGAATCTGCGTGAAAAACACGAATAGGAGTGGAAAGCTGGGCATGAACCATGGCAGCAATTTTTTTGTATATAGATAAGACCTCACTACGAGAAGACAAGAAATAGATCCAAGTATACCGAGAAAAATCGTCTATAAAGATATTATAGTAGCGATGGCCCCCTTTCGAAGCGAAGGGAGCCGGACCCCAAACATCAAAGTGAACGAGGTCAAAAGGGCGCTCAGATACTGACTCACTGTGAGGATAGGGTAGCTGAATCTGTTTGCCAAGCCTACAACCTAGACAATCCAGTGAAGCGTTACCAGAGACAGACCCCAGAACACCATGATGAACCAAATACGAGAGACGAGAACCACATAAATGGCCGAGACGATGATGCCACTTCTGAAAAGAGTTGGTAGATGCAGCAACAGGGGCTGCGAGACTAGCGGCGGTGGCAGCGGAGGGAAGACGAAGTCAGTCAAGCTCCCAGAAACCATCCGACCATCGAGGGCCAGCACCAAGTAGAGTGTCTGTGCGACGATCCTGGACAGAACACGAATCAAAGTCGAGAATGACCCTACAACTAGAGTCAACAATTTGACCACCGTATATGAGCTGCATAGTCACTCGAGGAACATGAGCGATAGAGGGAACATGAAATGAAGAAGTGCTAAGAGTGTCTCGACTAGCAACAGGGAGGGGAGTGCCGTCAGCCGTAAGAACACGAACAAGAGATTCGACAGGTTGAACGGAGGTCAAAGTGGAAGAATCATAAGTCATATGAAAAGATGCTCCAGTATCAAGAATCCATGGAGATGTACCTGAATGAGTAGAATGTGGTTTCTTAGTGCCAGAAGAGTCAGTCACGGAACTTGCAGAACCTGTCGATGAAGAATCCCAAGCAGCAATCAGGCATCACAGCTGCGCAATTTCACGCGCGGACATGATTACGGTGGAAGAGGTCGAGGTAGAAACACATGTTGACGATGAGCAGTCACCACCACCCGTGGAAGCCTGATACGTCCAAAACGTATCTATAATTTCTGCTTGCTCCATGCCACTTTTGGGTGATATTGCTATGATATTCATACACTTCCATACACTTTTGATCATATTTGGACTGACATACTAATCCAGTGCACCCCGGTGCCAGTTTCTGTTTTCGGCTGATTTTGTATTTCAGGTTTTCACGTTACGAGAACTGTCAGGAAAAATCCAGAAAAATTATATAAAAAATCAGCGTTCCGGAACCTACCCTGCGCCCGAAGTATAGCCGGGGGGGGGGGGGCACCAAGGCTCCAGGCGCCCTGGCGGCGCGCCCCCCCTGGGCCGCGCCGGGGGGCGCCTGGGCCCCCCGAAGCCCGTCTGGTGCCCCCTTTGGCATTTATTTAGAGCGTCCCTCGAAACCCTCGGGACGGGAACTCTTTTTCGCGATCTCATCTCTGTTCCGCCGCCGCCGCCGCTTCCAAGATCGGGAGCACCAGGAGAACTCTTCCCGGCACCCTGCCGGAGGGGAGGATCACCACCGGGAGCTTCTCCACCACCATGGACGCCTCCCGAACGAGTTGTGAGTAGTCTCCCTTGGACCATGAGTCCATGACCAGTAGCTATGTGATGTTCTCCTCCCGTTCTTGTGCTTCACTAATTAGTCCTCGTGAGCTGCCCTACATGATCGAGGCACATATGTAATCCTTATGCTGTTGCTATGATGAGTTTGCTGGGATCCGATGGATTATGAGATTATGTTCAGATTGTGATTGAGTAATATATTTGATCTACCACTTTTATATTTATGTTCGTAAGTAATTCTTGCATGTTCTCCGTTGTTATTTATTGCTTTGGCCAAGTAATACGTAGTGACTCCAAGAGGGAACGTTATGCTTGATTGTGGGTTCATGCCCCTCGATGACTAGCTTGAGTGACAGAAAAATGAGTCTAGGGGATGTGCTGTTGCCACAAGGGGGAAAACAACGGTGCTTGTGCCCGCGGGTGCAAGGATTGTTTACTTTACGCAAAGTTCTTTTAATGCAGTTGTCTGTTGCTTTGAGTTTACACTATGGGTGGGGCTCGCAACTTAATACCAGCGAGATGTTCTGGATAGATATCTCAAGGTGGATGATTAGTAGTAGATATTGATGGATTTCGGTCTACTTACTTTGGCATACCGCCCATGCTTTGAACCTCAACCTTTCTTGCAATGTAGTCAGCATTGGTTTGCGTTCGTGATCCTGTCAATTGCCCAGCTGTAATTCGTTTACCTCACATAGCTGTTTTGTCGTCTTTTGGGAGAGAGACATCACTAGTGAACATCATGTGACTCCGGTCCATATTACCATCATTGATCACATCCGCTATTTACTTTTCGCTATTATTTGCTATTGCAAACACTATCTATCACTACTATCATTTGCGTTTAATCCTTTGTGAACTACAAGGCCGGAGGGATTGACAACCTCTCTGTACTCGTTGGGAGCAAAGTTATTTGTATCTGTGTGCAGGTCCACGTTGATTGCTAATATCTGGTGCCGTTAGCAGTTGACACCTACTTGTTGAACCTAGGAGTCTCTGGGGATTCGATCCTTGGCATCTTTGCTAAGGGAAAACACTTCCACAACACTGCATCTTTCACCTTCCACTTGGGGTAACCAACGAGGGGTTAGAGGCCCATCAAGGAGTATTTTCTGGCGCCGTTGCCGGGGACTCCACTCTTCAGGATAGGGGAGTTGCATGCTATCTTTCACCTTTGCTTTTTAGTCTTGTTAGTTTACCTTTCAGTTTTTGCTTTAGTACCTTTTTTTCGAAAATCACAAAAATAGTTATCTTATTCTTTAGTTGTCATTATGTTGGGTCCTTTTGTCTTTGACGAGGCAGAAGTTCTCACCTTTAAAGAAAAAGGTGGGGAAAGTTTGAAAGATGCTTGGTATAGAATTAATGATTCACAAAAAAGAGCCACCAAGAAGCAACCTACTACTATCTTGCTTAGAAATTTTTATGTTGGAATTACTTCTTGGAATAGGTTTATTCTAGATACTGCTATCAATGGGAATTTCCTAGAGGCCCCAGTTTGGGAATCCCTTAGTATTATTGAAAATCTTGTTGGGAATCTCCCTGTTGTTAGCCTTCGAGAGGACATCACCCTAGCTCACATTATGAAAAAACTTGAAAAGATAGAGCTAGAGATACCAAGCATTAATAAGATAAATGAGTTGGATCGTAAGATCCAAGGGAATTTGAATAGACTTGATAGCTCCATGCATAAATTTTTTAAAATTTTGGAGACCGTCAAATTCCATGACTTGGACTCTTCTAGGATAGACAAGATTGAGGAAATATTTGATACCCTAGGAACTACCTTCTCCTCGATCAAAACCAAAAAGGTAGAAACTCCGGCAAAGAGGGAGCCTAAGTTCGTTCATGTTCCAAAGGCTCCCCGTTCTAAAAGTAATCCATCTATTGCCAAAGGGGTTGAAACTGTAAAGACCTTGGAAGAAACACCTGTCTTTGATAAATTTATAAATGAATCTTCCCTTGACTTTTATCCTTTTGGTCTTCCACCTAGAAGTATGTGACGCCCCCGATTTGACCGTACACTAATCATGCACGCAAATGTGTACGACCAAGATCAAGGACTCACTGGAAGATATCACAACACAACACTAGACACAAATTAAAATAATACAAGCTTTATATTACAAGCCAGGGGCCTCGAGGGCTCGAATACATAAGCTCGAAAACACAAGAGTCAGCGGAAGCAATAATATCTGAGTACAGACATAAATTAAGCAAGGTTGCCTTAAGAAGGCTAGCACAAAAGTAACAACGATCGAAGAGGCAAGGCCTCCTGCCTGGGACCTCCTAACTACTCCTCGAAGCCGAACTCCATGTAGAAACATCCTCGGGACCTTCTGGCTCCTGGACTCCATCAATCTGGTTGCATCATCCGAGAAGAAGGTACAAGAGGGAAAAAGGGGGAGAAAAGCAACCGTGAGTACTCATCCAAAGTACTCGCAAGCAAGGATCTACACTACATATGCAATGATATATGTGTAAGGGGGTAATATATGTGGGTTAAACTGCAGAATGCCAGAATAAGAGGGGGATAGCTAATCCAATCGAAGACTATGCTTCTGGCCACCTCCATCTTGCAGCAGTAGAAGAGAATAGCTGGAAGTAACAAGTATCCTCGCTTCTGGCAGCCTCCGTCTTGAAGCAGTAGAAGGGAATAGATGGTAAGTTCACCAAGTAACATCGTATAGCATAAACCTACCCGGTGATCCTCCCCTCGTCACCCTGTGAGAGAGCAATCACCGAGTTATATCTGGCACTTGTAAGGGTGTGTTTTATTAAGTATCCAGTTCTAGTTGTCATGAGGTCAGAGTACAACTCCGGGTC
>LR738713.1:628660062-628788344 GCA_902687465.1 Secale cereale
GGACACACTTTCCAGGGTCATGCCCGGCCTCGGAAGATCAACACGTCGCAGCCCTACCTAAGCACAGCAGAGAGGTCAGCACGTCGGTCTAAGTCCTAAGCACACAGGGGTCTGGGCCCATCGCCCAATGCACACCTGCACGTTGCGAGGGCGGCCGGTAAGCAGACCTAGCCTCTCCTAATACCAGAGTAGGCTTCCAGTCCAATCCGGCGCGCGCCGCTAAACCGCTGACGTCAAGAAGGCTTCGGCTGATACCACGACGTCGAGTACCCATAACTATTCCCACGTAGCTGGTTAGTGCGTATAGACCAAATGGCCAGACTCAGATCAAATACCAAGATCCTGTTAAACGTGTTATTATGAAATAACCGCGGACAACGACCAGGGCCAGGCCCACCTGTCTCCTAGGTGGTCGCAACCTGCCCTGTCGCTCCGCCACAAAGTAACCATTAGGGGACTGTCGGGAACCCAGGCCCACCACTACCTGTGTGGAACCACCTGCCCCTTCAGCCCCCATCTCCGAATCATCATCATGTGTATGTAAAGTATGTATATAGTATATACCCGTGATCACCACCCAAGTGATCACGGCCCGATAAAATAGCATGGCCGACGGACAAGAATGTAGGGCCACTGATGGAATACTAGCATCCTATACTAAGCATTAGGATGGCAGGTAAAGTATCAACAGTTGTAGCAACAATGACAGGCTATGCAGCAGAATAGGAGTAACCGAACAGTAACATGCTACACTACTCTAATGCAAGCAGTAGAGAGAAGAATAGGCGATATCTGGTGATCAAAGGGGGGGCTTGCCTGGAAGCTCTGCAGACGAAAGGAATCTTCGGAATCGTAGCCGTAGTCGAACACCGAAGCATCATCGGTCCCGGAGTCTATCACAGTATCGGAGTCTACCGAAAATAAGCAACGAAGGGGGAAACAAATAAATAACAGAGCAAACAATAGCATCACAAAGCATAACATGGCAAAACGCGGTGCTACATGTGACCTAACGCGGTGCTCGGTGATACAGACGAAGAGGAATAACATCCGGGAAAGTATTCCCGGTGTTAGGCATTTTCGGGCAGATGAAACGGAGGGGAATGTTGCATGTTCGGTATGATAGAGATGTGTGGCGGACGAACGGACCGCGTATTCGGATTCGTCTCGTTGTTCCGAGCAACTTTCATATATAAATTATTTTCATCCGAGTTACGGTTTAAAAGATATGATTTTCTAAAGTTTTTATTAATTTCTGTAATTTAATTAATTAATTTAATAGAACATTATCCAGAATAGTACGGATGACGTCAGCATGACGTCAGCACGACGTCAGCAGTCAACCAGTCAGTTGACTGAGTCAAACTGACGTGCGGGGCCCAGTTGTCATTGACTAAGACTAACTAAACAAGTTTAATTAGTTTAGTTAATTGATTAGGTTAATTAAACAGTGATTAATTAAGTTAATTAATTTAGTTAATTAATTAATTAATATTTTTATTTTTATTTTTTTAATTCTTTTTTTGTATCTCTCTTTTTTTTAAACAGGGACTGGGCCCCATATGTCATTGGGCCTAGGGCCCCTAGTGGTTTTGGGCGCCCGGGTTAACGGGTACGCCTGCACCCGAGCGGGCTCTCGCCCGCAGGGAGGCGGGACGAGGCCGCAGGCGAGGCGCGGCGGGGCGAGGCCCGCCGGCCGGCCGCAGGAGCCGGCGACCGCAGTGGGGCGGCGGCGCGTAGGGGTGGCGGCCGCGGCGCGGCGTAGGGGTGGCGGCCGCGGCGCGGCGTAGCGGCGGCGCAAGGCGGCTGCGCGGCGGCAGGGGCGCGGCGGAGCGGCGGCCGCACTGGCGGAGGGCGACGCCGGCGGAGGCCAGTGCACGGGCGCCGGCGGAGCAAGGCCGTGACGGCGGCGGCGCTAGCTGCAGTCGCAGAGGAGCAGAAGCAAGCGAGTAGCGATAGCAGTGGAAGCAGCGGCAGGGGAGCAGCAAGCAGCTATGGCTGCGGGCGTGAGAGTACGCGGAGCGCGCGACCTCCGGCCATGGCGGCTGAAACGCGGAACGTAGACAAACGGCGCGGATTCGAGGCGAGAAAAGGGAGAATAGATGCGGCTCAACGAGAGGAAAACGGTGGCGAGCTCGAGGTGGCCGGGGCGGTGCTGGAGCAGTGGTTCTAGGCGGCAGCCGAAACGCAGGGAGGAGCTCGATGACGACGGTGCACTGCCAATCCTATCCGATCCGTTGAAGTAGTCGATGCAGAGGGACGGAGCGCAGCTCCTTGACCTCCATGGGCGACGCGGGGTGGCTCCGGAGCACGGCTTCGACGGTGGCGGGACGACGATGGTCTCGGGCGACGGCTATAGCAAGTGAAGCGGCGCGCGGAGGGGAAACATTGGGGATGCTAGGGTTTGAGGGGTGTCGGGGGCGACCTAGTAGGGTGCCGGTGGCCTCTGGATGGCTGCCCCGTGGCAGATCCATGCCGTGGATGCGGATGCGGCGTCCACCGCGCCATGGTGAACAGGGGGGAAGAAGACAGGGTGCTGGTGGGCTGGGCCTGGTGCTGTGCACTTGGGCCTCAAGTGCACAGTGCTAGGCTTGGCCCCTTTTCCTTTTCTTTTCTTTTGTCTAAACTTGTTGTTTTTCTTTTATCTTTTATTTCTTTTCGGTTTTCACTTTTAGTTTCTATTATCTTAGCTTTATAAAAATATGATGTTAGTACTAAATTAGTATTACTAACTATACCACCGCCACAATAACTTTGACACATAGATAAAATAGTTTAGTATTTTATAAAATATAATGGGGTATAATTATTTGTTTTTGCTGCTGTTTTAACCCCTCTAGGGTATTTAATTTTTTTGAAAGATGTTGTTTCTCCACAATTATTATCCATGATTTATTTGTCACATTAAGAACATTTTAGTTTTGACTTTTGAAAACTTTAATTGTTTGACTTGATTTCAAATTTCAAATTTTGAGTTGGTTTTGAATCAACGCGAGATTAACAACCGTAATTTTGGTGACGTGGCATCATTTGCAGAGGGTTACTGTAGCTTAACTATCCGGGCGTCACAATTCTCCTCCACTACAAGAATCTCGTCCCGAGATTTAAACGGTGGAGTAAGGGGGAAGTTCTGGTTGCGAAATTCTAATGGGTCTTCTTGGTCTTGGTTGCCCTTCTCGAAGCGGTTGACTCCTTGTGTTGATGTATTCCTTTCTTTGCTTCCGGTCATCGTGATCAATTCGCAATCCTTTCTCTGGGATCTCCATCGTCCTACGAACGCGACTAGGGGGGAAAACTTTGGAGAAACGTATCTCCACGAAGTCTGTGCATACGACGGCGAATTCAGAAAGTGATATACGAAGTACTCTACGAGTAGTATTTCAGTGAATGCATTGAGAACAATAAGTGATGGTACCACAGTTTCAATCGGGTAGGCAGTCATTCGATGCCTAACCAGAAGTTGGAATGGGGTCTTGACCAACGAGAATAATATGGTGTTTGATACTAGGATGAAACATGGTAGAATTTAGCTCATGAATCACACACGAAGCCAGGTGCAAAGGATACATTAGAATCCGGATTGTAAAGAAGAGTTAGGTTCCGATCCAGTGGACCTGTGGGTTATGGGCCCACCATGTGGGTTGAAAATAGGAAGGGTGGCGACATCTTGCACAGCCACGACAGGGAGGCATGTTAGTGGATAGCTTGTCACCTATGTCGTCAACGATGTCGGTACCAAGGACGGGGAACGAAGAGAACCATTTTTCCCGCTCGTTGAATCGAGGCGGTCCAATAGGCAAGGTTCTCGCCCACCGACAGTATCGAAATGTTATCAATAATAGAATCAAGGTCGTATTGACAGAGTTGTACAACGAGGTGTTTACATAAGCAGAGATTTATTACTGCTTACTTTATATGTAGATCAAAGAAAGGTTATACAAACAAATGGAAAGGAAAATTGTGATTACACACAATTATTAGGAGTATATCCTTCCCATTGGGAAGAAGAACAAGTCATACAGGGTAGGAGAGCAAGTACCCAACCATTCAGATAACGGGGCAAGGATTAATCAAGATGTTACCCATACAACGGTGTTTGGATAACTGACCAAGAATCATCTAGCATTGGGCTTCAAAGGCTCTTGTTGAAAATTGGAGTACCACAGACATGCTTTGAGATAGCATTGGCATGGTCTTGAAGCAAAGGTCGGACTTGGATACTCAAAGGATTCATCAGGAACATCTTATAGAATAAGTCTTATAATTTCCTCCTGGAAGAATGGTTATCCTTGCAAAAGAGATTATAATAATAGGTCCTCCAGCAGGGGTGCTAGGCATGACATCATATTACCGAGTCATCGAAGGACTAATATTATAACCACTGGAAAGTTGTCCCAACCATCATATCTGACCGAGATTCAGATCTGATTGGTGCCATGATACCTCAGACTCAGGATGTTCGAGAAGAAAAGGTGCAACACAAATCGATGAAATGACATTGTAAGATTCTCGGGAAATGAACTATGGGAGTGGGTTCCCGAAACAATAGTCCATCATTAAACCAAGGAGAGGATGAGGAGGTGACTGATGGGCTTAGTGACAATTCACCGAGAATTCCAAACGGATGGATTTCCACAATAATGTGAACATGAAGATGGCACTTGTCAATTCAAATGATAATAATGTTGTATGCTCGAGGAAAACATACACCATTAATCATCAGTTGAAAGGTGTGCCCGAAATAAGACCTTAGGCAGCAAGATTAATGTTAGAGTGATGATTCAATAACCAACAGTCTAAGAACAAACTGTCGATCGATAACTTCAAAGCAGTTGGGTTGCTAGAGGTACAGAACTCAAGCAGCATCGTTAACATATTGATTTCCCGGTTAGAAACAACACGGGGCCAAGGAAGAATGGTGATGGTGAGAAGTATCATCATACCGAGAATTTCTAAGAGGTGGAGCAATCCCTCAACAGTCTCGACATAAAAGACAGTAATACTTCAAGGCAAAACACAACACTAGCTGGAGAGCAAGTTGTGTTCATAATGCCGACAAGTTCACAATGAAAGGAAGTCAAGGGTGTTGTCGATGATAATAAAAATCATCGAGGGCAAGGAGGGTATTTCTCATCATGAACACAATTGACATCTCGGAAGAAGTCAAAGTGTTGAAGGTGATCCGACACATTTGCCGGGAAGTTTCAAGAGGATGCAATCAAACAACAACGGCAACAAGCAAGGGAATGACGAAGTGGCAAGTTAATGAATCAATATAAAAGATGCAAGCATCGGAATCAAAGTTGCCTTACTGAACAAGCAACCAGATGCTGAAAGCTCGACGTAAGTTGTGCTCAATCTCTGAAGAAATCGTGCACCAAAGAAGGACGAGGTAGCACAGTCAAAGATAGATAGACAAGGGACGTACCCGATAGTCTAGGAATAAACCAGATTGAGTTTGAAAATTTTCCAGTAACATCTACTAGGGGTGTTGAATTTTTAGAGTAGATTTGATTTACTAAACGGTGTCCTCGGTTGACGGCAACCTAGAACCCATAGAGTGATTACGACAAGCAAAGGTATTACTTCATCAAAAGTTCAAAAGGTGTAGTGCAAAGGCATGATATCCTCGAGATATCAAAGGGTAAAACTCGAAGGTAGAACACGATAGAAGTTGAACTAGGTCATTGACCTATGACAGTAGATGCTTTAACCTTGTCAAAAATTGATGAGGCCTGGAATGGATTTATTCCAGATATATTGAATAAGGATAGCATGGTCAGAACCATAACTGTAAGGAATCAATTCAAGAATATCGATAGAATCACATAGCTGGGCAATCATTTTTGCAAGAAGCTTCCGAGACGGTCTACATCATTTTCATGGGCATGAACACAAAGTTCAAGGTCGACTCCCACTTCTTTAATGCATATCATTTCATTCACCTCTCGCTTTGATAAAACTGTAGGGTTGGAATTTTATCTGGTAGAACACCGGAAGAGTATGACTTGTGAAAACTTTCAGGTTCTCACGGATTAGGGGAAGGCATAGGTTCAACCCATCGGGCATCTTAGTAACATTTATACCACAAGTTTCAAAGTAAAAGCACAAGCTCGAAAGCAGAGCATGGTTGGCCAAGCAGAGGATACAATTTATCAAAGGCATTATGTATCAGGGGAAGAACTCACAAGGTGATTGTATACGAATGACACTGTCGGATGATATTTCAACAAAGGATCGAGCGATCCACAACGGAGCTGATGGGAGTATAGGTACCCACTCAGAGGAAGAAGAATGTAGAGGCATCAGATTCAAGAATCACCTGATTAGTATGATGCTTAATTAGAAAGAAATTATGGTTTCCAAAACGAAGGATCAGAAGCAGACGCTCTGATCCAAGATGGATAAGTTGAAAACACTTAGTTGGGCAATCAATAAAGGCTTGAATTGCCGAGAACCAACCCATGCCCGGAATGACGTGTGAGCCGGAAGGATAAATTTAAAAAGGATAACCGATGACTGCGTGCATATGCACACATTGAATCAATAGGTTCAAAAATAGCTAAGTCAAGCGATATTGACGAAGACTACTAGTCATATGGAATTAACCATAATGCAAGCAGGCAAGAATTTCAAGAGTAACAGCCTGCAGAGGATTTTCGAAAGATCGAAAAGTATTCAGGAGAATTTTGGGAGACATATGAACAATCAAGGAGAACGGGTCCTCGATAAATGTGAGGAAATAACCGTGAGGGTTTTCATGCGAAATAAAACTGCAAGACAGTAAACTCAAAGGATTCTCGGGACAACGGAGAATATTACGGGGCATCTTGTATCAACAAGAGCGACGAGGAATGATCATGAGAATGACCAGTGCATGCAGATATCCACAAGGATATATCGGTGATAGTGATTTGCAAAGGCGATGAACACAAGTTCTCGGGTCAACAGCGGAGAGTATCTTCAGGGTCTTCTGGTGCAGCAGACGATCATCGATCATAAGGTGCTCTCCGGGTGAAAGTGATAACGAGATCCTAATGTTAGATTTAGCAAAATTCATTTATCCCGAATAGAAGAGAGATAAGAGTCCCAGAGTATAGACGAGGAGTAAAAGATCCTAATACCACCCAATGGTGATGTGGGCCCGTAAGCCACACAACAAGTTAGTAAATTTGTTTTTCAAAGACTAGACTCAACTTCGGCCAAGGAGTTGGAAAGGGGGATTCCTACAGGCAGTTGGCTCTGATACCAACTTGTGACGCCCCCGATTTGACCGTACACTAATCATGCACGCAAATGTGTACGACCAAGATCAAGGACTCACTGGAAGATATCACAACACAACTCTAGACACAAATTAAAATAATACAAGCTTTATATTACAAGCCAGGGGCCTCGAGGGCTCGAATACATAAGCTCGAAAACACAAGAGTCAGCGGAAGCAACAATATCTGAGTACAGACATAAGTTAAACAAGTTTGCCTTAAGAAGGCTAGCACAAAAGTAACAACGATCGAAAAGGCAAGGCCTCCTGCCTGGGACCTCCTAACTACTCCTCGAAGCCGATCTTCACGTAGAAACATCCTCGGGATCCTCTGGGTTCTGGACTCCATCAATCTGGTTGCATCATCCGAGAAGAAGGAACAAGAGGGGGAAAAGGGGGAGAAAAGCAACCGTGAGTACTCATCCAAAGTACTCGCAAGCAAGGATCTACACTACATATGCAATGATATATGTGTAAAGGGGGAATATATGTGGACTGAACTGCAGAAAGCAGAATAAGAGGGGGATAGCTAATCCAATCGAAGACTATGCTTCTGGCCACCTCCATCTTGCAGCAGTAGAAGAGAATAGATGGAAGTAACAAGTATCCTCGTATCTCGCAGCCTCCATCTTGCAGCAGTAGAAGGGAGTAGATGGAATAGTAACAACTAGCAAAGCTTCTGGCAGCCTCCGTCTTGAGTAGCAGAAGAGTTCACCAAGTAACATCGTAAAGCATAATCCTACCCGGCGATCCTCCCGCACATCACCCTGTGAGAGAGCAACCACCGAGTTATATCTGGAACTTGTCTGGGTGTGTTTTATTAAGTATCCAGTTCTAGTTGTCATGAGGTCCGAGTACAACTCCGGGTCGTCCTTTTACCGAGGGACACGGCTATTCGAATAGATTAACTTCCCTGCAGGGGTGCACCACATAACCCAGCACGCTTGATCCCATTTGGCCGGACACACTTTCCAGGGTCATGTCCGGCCTCGGAAGATCAACACGTCGCAGCCCTACCTAAGCACAGCAGAGAGGTCAGCACGTCGGTCTAAGTCCTAAGCACACAGGGGTCTGGGCCCATCGCCCAATGCACACCTGCACGTTGCGAGGGCGGCCGGTAAGCAGACCTAGCCTCTCCTAATACCAGAGTAGGCTTCCAGTCCAATCCGGCGCGCGCCGCTAAACCGCTGACGTCAAGAAGGCTTCGGCTGATACCACGACGTCGAGTACCCATAACTATTCCCACGTAGCTGGTTAGTGCGTATAGACCAAATGGCCAGACTCAGATCAAATACCAAGATCCTGTTAAACGTGTTATTATGAAATAACCGCGGACAACGACCAGGGCCAGGCCCACCTGTCTCCTAGGTGGTCGCAACCTGCCCTGTCGCTCCGCCACAAAGTAACCATTAGGGGACTGTCGGGAACCCAGGCCCACCACTACCTGTGTGGAACCACCTGCCCCTTCAGCCCCCATCTCCGAATCATCATCATGTGTATGTAAAGTATGTATATAGTATATACCCGTGATCACCACCCAAGTGATCACGGCCCGATAAAATAGCATGGCCGACGGACAAGAATGTAGGGCCACTGATGGAATACTAGCATCCTATACTAAGCATTAGGATGGCAGGTAAAGTATCAACAGTTGTAGCAACAATGACAGGCTATGCAGCAGAATAGGAGTAACCGAACAGTAACATGCTACACTACTCTAATGCAAGCAGTAGAGAGAAGAATAGGCGATATCTGGTGATCAAAGGGGGGGCTTGCCTGGAAGCTCTGCAGACGAAAGGAATCTTCGGAATCGTAGCCGTAGTCGAACACCGAAGCATCATCGGTCCCGGAGTCTATCACAGTATCGGAGTCTACCGAAAATAAGCAACGAAGGGGGAAACAAATAAATAACAGAGCAAACAATAGCATCACAAAGCATAACATGGCAAAACGCGGTGCTACGTGTGACCTAACGCGGTGCTCGGTGATACAGACGAAGAGGAATAACATCCGGGAAAGTATTCCCGGTGTTAGGCATTTTCGGGCAGATGAAACGGAGGGGAATGTTGCATGTTCGGTATGATAGAGATGTGTGGCGGACGAACGGACCGCGTATTCGGATTCGTCTCGTTGTTCCGAGCAACTTTCATATATAAATTATTTTCATCCGAGTTACGGTTTAAAAGATATGATTTTCTAAAGTTTTTATTAATTTCTGTAATTTAATTAATTAATTTAATAGAACATTATCCAGAATAGTACGGATGACGTCAGCATGACGTCAGCACGACGTCAGCAGTCAACCAGTCAGTTGACTGAGTCAAACTGACGTGCGGGGCCCAGTTGTCATTGACTAAGACTAACTAAACAAGTTTAATTAGTTTAGTTAATTGATTAGGTTAATTAAACAGTGATTAATTAAGTTAATTAATTTAGTTAATTAATTAATTAATATTTTTATTTTTATTTTTTTTAATTCTTTTTTTTGTATCTCTCTTTTTTTTAAACAGGGACTGGGCCCCATATGTCATTGGGCCTAGGGCCCCTAGTGGTTTTGGGCGCCCGGGTTAACGGGTACGCCTGCACCCGAGCGGGCTCTCGCCCGCAGGGAGGCGGGACGAGGCCGCAGGCGAGGCGCGGCGGGGCGAGGCCCGCCGGCCGGCCGCAGGAGCCGGCGACCGCAGTGGGGCGGCGGCGCGTAGGGGTGGCGGCCGCGGCGCGGCGTAGGGGTGGCGGCCGCGGCGCGGCGTAGGGGTGGCGGCCGCGGCGCGGCGTAGCGGCGGCGCAAGGCGGCTGCGCGGCGGCAGGGGCGCGGCGGAGCGGCGGCCGCACTGGCGGAGGGCGACGCCGGCGGAGGCCAGTGCACGGGCGCCGGCGGAGCAAGGCCGTGACGGCGGCGGCGCTAGCTGCAGTCGCAGAGGAGCAGAAGCAAGCGAGTAGCGATAGCAGTGGAAGCAGCGGCAGGGGAGCAGCAAGCAGCTATGGCTGCGGGCGTGAGAGCACGCGGAGCGCGCGACCTCCGGCCATGGCGGCTGAAACGCGGAACGTAGACAAACGGCGCGGATTCGAGGCGAGAAAAGGGAGAATAGATGCGGCTCACCGAGAGGAAAACGGTGGCGAGCTCGAGGTGGCCGGGGCGGTACTGGAGCAGTGGTTCTAGGCGGCAGCCGAAACGCAGGGAGGAGCTCGATGACGACGGTGCACTGCCAATCCTATCCGATCCGTTGAAGTAGTCGATGCAGAGGGACGGAGCGCAGCTCCTGGACCTCCATGGGCGACGCGGGGTGGCTCCGGAGCACGGCTTCGACGGTGGCGGGACGACGATGGTCTCGGGCGACGGCTATAGCAAGTGAAGCGGCGCGCGGAGGGGAAACATTGGGGATGCTAGGGTTTGAGGGGTGTCGGGGGCGACCTAGTAGGGTGCCGGTGGCCTCTGGATGGCTGCCCCGTGGCAGATCCATGCCGTGGATGCGGATGCGGCGTCCACCGCGCCATGGTGAACAGGGGGGAAGAAGACAGGGTGCTGGTGGGCTGGGCCTGGTGCTGTGCACTTGGGCCTCAAGTGCACAGTGCTAGGCTTGGCCCCTTTTCCTTTTCTTTTCTTTTGTCTAAACTTGTTGTTTTTCTTTTATCTTTTATTTCTTTTCGGTTTTCACTTTTAGTTTCTATTATCTTAGCTTTATAAAAATATGATGTTAGTACTAAATTAGTATTACTAACTATACCACCGCCACAATAACTTTGACACATAGATAAAATAGTTTAGTATTTTATAAAATATAATGGGGTATAATTATTTGTTTTTGCTGCTGTTTTAACCCCTCTAGGGTATTTAATTTTTTTTGAAAGACGTTGTTTCTCCACAATTATTATCCATGATTTATTTGTCACATTAAGAACATTTTAGTTTTGACTTTTGAAAACTTTAATTGTTTGACTTGATTTCAAATTTCAAATTTTGAGTTGGTTTTGAATCAACGCGAGATTAACAACCGTAATTTTGGTGACGTGGCATCATTTGCAGAGGGTTACTGTAGCTTAACTATCCGGGCGTCACAATTCTCCTCCACTACAAGAAATCTCGTCTCGAGATTTAAACGGTGGAGTAAGGGGGAAGTTCTGGTTGCGAAATTCTAATGGGTCTTCTTGGTCTTGGTTGCCCTTCTCGAAGCGGTTGACTCCTTGTGTTGATGTATTCCTTTCTTTGCTTCCGGTCATCGTGATCAATTCGCAATCCTTTCTCTGGGATCTCCATCGTCCTACGAACGCGACTAGGGGGGAAAACTTTGGAGAAACGTATCTCCACGAAGTCTGTGCATACGACGGCGAATTCAGAAAGTGATATACGAAGTACTCTACGAGTAGTATTTCAGTGAATGCATTGAGAACAATAAGTGATGATACCACAGTTTCAATCGGGTAGGCAGTCATTCGATGCCTAACCAGAAGTTGGAATGGGGTCTTGACCAACGAGAATAATATGGTGTTTGATACTAGGATGAAACATGGTAGAATTTAGCTCATGAATCACACACGAAGCCAGGTGCAAAGGATACATTAGAATCCGGATTGTAAAGAAGAGTTAGGTTCCGATCCAGTGGACCTGTGGGTTATGGGCCCACAATGTGGGTTGAAAATAGGAAGGGTGGCGACATCTTGCACAGCCACGACAGGGAGGCATGTTAGTGGATAGCTTGTCACCTATGTCGTCAACGATGTCGGTACCAAGGACGGGGAACGAAGAGAACCATTTTTCCCGCTCGTTGAATCGAGGCGGTCCAATAGGCAAGGTTCTCGCCCACCGACAGTATCGGAATGTTATCAATAATAGAATCAAGGTCGTATTGACAGAGTTGTACAACGAGGTGTTTACATAAGCAGAGATTTATTACTGCTTACTTTATATGTAGATCAAAGAAAGGTTATACAAACAAATGGAAAGGAAAATTGTGATTTCACACAATTATTAGGAGTATATCCTTCCCATTGGGAAGAAGAACAAGTCATACAGGGTAGGAGAGCAAGTACCCAACCATTCAGATAACAGGGCAAGGATTAATCAAGATGTTACCCATACAACGGTGTTTGGATAACTGACCAAGAATCATCTAGCATTGGGCTTCAAAGGCTCTTGTTGAAAATTGGAGTACCACAGACATGCTTTGAGATAGCATTGGCATGGTCTTGAAGCAAAGGTCGGACTTGGATACTCAAAGGATTCATCAGGAACATCTTATAGAATAAGTCTTATAATTTCCTCCTGGAAGAATGGTTATCCTTGCAAAAGAGATTATAATAATAGGTCCTCCAGCAGGGGTGCTAGGCATGACATCATATTACCGAGTCATCGAAGGACTAATATTATAACCACTGGAAAGTTGTCCCAACCATCATATCTGACCGAGATTCAGATCTGATTGGTGCCATGATACCTCAGACTCAGGATGTTCGAGAAGAAAAGGTGCAACACAAATCGATGAAATGACATTGTAAGATTCTCGGGAAATGAACTATGGGAGTGGGTTCCCGAAACAATAGTCCATCATTAAACCAAGGAGAGGATGAGGAGGTGACTGATGGGCTTAGCGACAATTCACCGAGAATTCCAAACGGATGGATTTCCACAATAATGTGAACATGAAGATGACACTTGTCAATTCAAATGATAATAATGTTGTATGCTCGAGGAAAACATACACCATTAATCATCAGTTGAAAGGTGTGCCCGAAATGAGACCTTAGGCAGCAAGATTAATGTTAGAGTGATGATTCAATAACCAACAGTCTAAGAACAAACTGTCGATCGATAACTTCAAAGCAGTTGGGTTGCTAGAGGTACAGAACTCAAGCAACATCGTTAACATATTGATTTCCCGGTTAGAAACAACACGGGGCCAAGGAAGAATGGTGATGGTGAGAAGTATCATCATACCGAGAATTTCTAAGAGGTGGAGCAATCCCTCAACAGTCTCGACATAAAAGACAGTAATACTTCAAGGCAAAACACAACACTAGCTGGAGAGCAAGTTGTGTTCATAATGCCGACAAGTTCACAATGAAAGGAAGTCAAGGGTGTTGTCGATGATAATAAAAATCATCGAGGGCAAGGAGGGTATTTCTCATCATGAACACAATTGACATCTCAGAAGAAGTCAAAGTGTTGAAGGTGATCCGACACATTTGCCGGGAAGTTTCAAGAGGATGCAATCAAACAACAACGGCAACAAGCAAGGGAATGACGAAGTGGCAAGTTAATGAATCAATATAAAAGATGCAAGCATCGGAATCAAAGTTGCCTTACTGAACAAGCAACCAGATGCTGAAAACTCGACGTAAGTTGTGCTCAATCTCTGAAAAAATCGTGCACCAAAGAAGGACGAGGTAGCACAGTCAAAGATAGATAGACAAGGGACGTACCCGATAGTCTAGGAATAAACCAGATTGAGTTTGAAAATTTTCCAGTAACATCTACTAGGGGTGTTGAATTTTTAGAGCAGATTTGATTTACTAAACGGTGTCCTCGGTTGACGGCAACCTAGAACCCATAGAGTGATTACGACAAGCAAAGGTATTACTTCATCAAAAGTTCAAAAGGTGTAGTGCAAAGGCATGATATCCTCGAGATATCAAAGGGTAAAACTCGAAGGTAGAACACGATAGAAGTTGAACTAGGTCATTGACCTATGACAGTAGATGCTTTAACCTTGTCAAAAATTGATGAGGCCTGGAATGGATTTATTCCAGATATATTGAATAAGGATAGCATGGTCAGAACCATAACTGTAAGGAATCAATTCAAGAATATCGATAGAATCACATAGCTGGGCAATCATTTTTGCAAGAAGCTTCCGAGACGGTCTACATCATTTTCATGGGCATGAACACAAAGTTCAAGGTCGACTCCCACTTCTTTAATGCATATCATTTCATTCACCTCTCGCTTTGATAAAACTGTAGGGTTGGAATTTTATCTGGTAGAACACCGGAAGAGTATGACTTGTGAAAACTTTCAGGTTCTCACGGATTAGGGGAAGGCATAGGTTCAACCCATCGGGCATCTTAGTAACATTTATACCACAAGTTTCAAAGTAAAAGCACAAGCTCGAAAGCAGAGCATGGTTGGCCAAGCAGAGGATACAATTTATCAAAGGCATTATGTATCAGGGGAAGAACTCACAAGGTGATTGTATACGAATGACACTGTCGGATGATATTTCAACAAAGGATCGAGCGATCCACAACGGAGCTGATGGGAGTATAGGTACCCACTCAGAGGAAGAAGAATGTAGAGGCATCAGATTCAAGAATCACCTGATTAGTATGATGCTTAATTAGAAAGAAATTATGGTTTCCAAAACGAAGGATCAGAAGAAGACGCTCTGATCCAAGATGGATAAGTTGAAAACACTTAGTTGGGCAATCAATAAAGGCTTGAATTGCCGAGAACCAACCCATGCCCGGAATGACGTGTGAGCCGGAAGGATAAATTTAAAAAGGATAACCGATGACTGCGTGCATATGCACACATTGAATCAATAGGTTCAAAAATAGCTAAGTCAAGCGATATTGACGAAGACTACTAGTCATATGGAATTAACCATAATGCAAGCAGGCAAGAATTTCAAGAGTAACAGCCTGCAGAGGATTTTCGAAAGATCGAAAAGTATTCAGGAGAATTTTGGGAGACATATGAACAATCAAGGAGAACGGGTCCTCGATAAATGTGAGGAAATAACCGTGAGGGTTTTCATGCGAAATAAAACTGCAAGACAGTAAACTCAAAGGATTCTCGGGACAACGGAGAATATTACGTGGCATCTTGTATCAACAAGAGCGACGAGGAATGATCATGAGAATGACCAGTGCATGCAGATATCCACAAGGATATATCGGTGATAGTGATTTGCAAAGGCGATGAACACAAGTTCTCGGGTCAACTGCGGAGAGTATCTTTAGGGTCTTCTGGTGCAGCAGACGATCATCGATCATAAGGTGCTCTCCGGGTGAAAGTGATAACGAGATCCTAATGTTAGATTTAGCAAAATTCATTTATCCCGAATAGAAGAGAGATAAGAGTCCCAGAGTATAGACGAGGAGTAAAAGATCCTAATACCACCCAATGGTGATGTGGGCCCGTAAGCCACACAACAAGTTAGTAAATTTGTTTTTCAAAGACTAGACTCAACTTCGGCCAAGGAGTTGGAAAGGGGGATTCCTACAGGCAGTCGGCTCTGATACCAACTTGTGACGCCCCCGATGTGACCGTACACTAATCATGCACGCAAATGTGTACGACCAAGATCAAGGACTCACTGGAAGATATCACAACACAACACTAGACACAAATTAAAATAATACAAGCTTTATATTACAAGCCAGGGGCCTCGAGGGCTCGAATACATAAGCTCGAAAACACAAGAGTCAGCGGAAGCAATAATATCTGAGTACAGACATAAATTAAGCAAGGTTGCCTTAAGAAGGCTAGCACAAAAGTAACAACGATCAAAGAGGCAAGGCCTCCTGCCTGGGACCTCCTAACTACTCCTCGAAGCCGAACTCCATGTAGAAACATCCTCGGGACCTTCTGGCTCCTGGACTCCATCAATCTGGTTGCATCATCCGAGAAGAAGGTACAAGAGGGAAAAAGGGGGAGAAAAGCAACCGTGAGTACTCATCCAAAGTACTCGCAAGCAAGGATCTACACTACATATGCAATGATATATGTGTAAGGGGGTAATATATGTGGGTTAAACTGCAGAATGCCAGAATAAGAGGGGGATAGCTAATCCAATCGAAGACTATGCTTCTGGCCACCTCCATCTTGCAGCAGTAGAAGAGAATAGCTGGAAGTAACAAGTATCCTCGCTTCTGGCAGCCTCCGTCTTGAAGCAGTAGAAGGGAATAGATGGTAAGTTCACCAAGTAACATCGTATAGCATAAACCTACCCGGTGATCCTCCCCTCGTCACCCTGTGAGAGAGCAATCACCGAGTTATATCTGGCACTTGTAAGGGTGTGTTTTATTAAGTATCCAGTTCTAGTTGTCATGAGGTCAGAGTACAACTCCGGGTCGTCCTTTTACCGAGGGACACGGCTATTCGAATAGATTAACTTCCCTGCAGGGGTGCACCACATAACCCAGCACGCTTGATCCCATTTGGCCGGACACACTTTCCAGGGTCATGCCCGGCCTCGGAAGATCAACACGTCGCAGCCCTACCTAAGCACAGCAGAGAGGTCAGCACGTCGGTCTAAGTCCTAAGCACACAGGGGTCTGGGCCCATCGCCCAATGCACACCTGCACGTTGCGAGGGCGGCCGGTAAGCAGACCTAGCCTCTCCTAATACCAGAGTAGGCTTCCAGTCCAATCCGGCGCGCGCCGCTAAACCGCTGACGTCAAGAAGGCTTCGGCTGATACCATGACGTCGAGTACCCATAACTATTCCCACGTAGCTGGTTAGTGCGTATAGACCAAATGGCCAGACTCAGATCAAATACCAAGATCCTGTTAAACGTGTTATTATGAAATAACCGCGGACAACGACCAGGGCCAGGCCCACCTGTCTCCTAGGTGGTCGCAACCTGCCCTGTCGCTCCGCCACAAAGTAACCATCAGGGGACTGTCGGGAACCCAGGCCCACCACTACCTGTGTGGAACCACCTGCCCCTTCAGCCCCCATCTCCGAATCATCATCATGTGTATGTAAAGTATGTATATAGTATATACCCGTGATCACCACCCAAGTGATCACGGCCCGATAGAATAGCATGGCCGACGGACAAGAATGTAGGGCCACTGATGGAATACTAGCATCCTATACTAAGCATTAGGATGGCAGGTAAAGTATCAACAGTTGTAGCAACAATGACAGGCTATGCAGCAGAATAGGAGTAACCGAACAGTAACATGCTACACTACTCTAATGCAAGCAGTAGAGAGAAGAATAGGCGATATCTGGTGATCAAAGGGGGGGCTTGCCTGGAAGCTCTGCAGACGAAAGGAATCTTCGGAATCGTAGCCGTAGTCGAACACCGAAGCATCATCGGTCCCGGAGTCTATCACAGTATCGGAGTCTACCGAAAATAAGCAACGAAGGGGGAAACAAATAAATAACAGAGCAAACAATATCATCACAAAGCATAACATGGCAAAACGCGGTGCTACGTGTGACCTAACGCGGTGCTCGGTGATACAGACGAAGAGGAATAACATCCGGGAAAGTATTCCCGGTGTTAGGCATTTTCGGGCAGATGAAACGGAGGGGAATGTTGCATGTTCGGTATGATAGAGATGTGTGGCGGACGAACGGACCGCGTATTCGGATTCGTCTCGTCGTTCCGAGCAACTTTCATATATAAATTATTTTCATCCGAGTTACGGTTTAAAAGATATGATTTTCTAAAGTTTTTATTAATTTCTGTAATTTATTTAATTAATTTAATAGAACATTATCCAGAATAGTACGGATGACGTCAGCATGACGTCAGCACGACGTCAGCAGTCAACCAGTCAGTTGACTGAGTCAAACTGACGTGCGGGGCCCAGTTGTCATTGACTAAGACTAACTAAACAAGTTTAATTAGTTTAGTTAATTGATTAGGTTAATTAAACAGTGATTAATTAAGTTAATTAATTTAGTTAATTAATTAATTAATATTTTTATTTTTATTTTTTTTAATTCTTTTTTTTGTATCTCTCTTTTTTTTAAACAGGGACTGGGCCCCATATGTCATTGGGCCTAGGGCCCCTAGTGGTTTTGGGCGCCCGGGTTAACGGGTACGCCTGCACCCGAGCGGGCTCTCGCCCGCAGGGAGGCGGGACGAGGCCGCAGGCGAGGCGCGGCGGGGCGAGGCCCGCCGGCCGGCCGCAGGAGCCGGCGACCGCAGTGGGGCGGCGGCGCGTAGGGGTGGCGGCCGCGGCGCGGCGTAGCGGCGGCGCAAGGCGGCTGCGCGGCGGCAGGGGCGCGGCGGAGCGGCGGCCGCACTGGCGGAGGGCGACGCCGGCGGAGGCCAGTGCACGGGCGCCGGCGGAGCAAGGCCGTGACGGCGGCGGCGCTAGCTGCAGTCGCAGAGGAGCAGAAGCAAGCGAGTAGCGATAGCAGTGGAAGCAGCGGCAGGGGAGCAGCAAGCAGCTACGGCTGCGGGCGTGATAGTACGCGGAGCGCGCGACCTCCGGCCATGGCGGCTGAAACGCGGAACGTAGACAAACGGCGCGGATTCGAGGCGAGAAAAGGGAGAATAGATGCGGCTCACCGAGAGGAAAACGGTGGCGAGCTCGAGGTGGCCGGGGCGGTGCTGGAGCAGTGGTTCTAGGCGGCAGCCGAAACGCAGGGAGGAGCTCGATGACGACGGTGCACTGCCAATCCTATCCGATCCGTTGAAGTAGTCGATGCAGAGGGACGGAGCGCAGCTCCTGGACCTCCATGGGCGACGCGGGGTGGCTCCGGAGCACGGCTTCGACGGTGGCGGGACGACGATGGTCTCGGGCGACGGCTATAGCAAGTGAAGCAGCGCGCGGAGGGGAAACATTGGGGATGCTAGGGTTTGAGGGGTGTCGGGGGCGACCTAGTAGGGTGCCGGTGGCCTCTGGATGGCTGCCCCGTGGCAGATCCATGCCGTGGATGCGGATGCGGCGTCCACCGCGCCATGGTGAACAGGGGGGAAGAAGACAGGGTGCTGGTGGGCTGGGCCTGGTGCTGTGCACTTGGGCCTCAAGTGCACAGTGCTAGGCTTGGCCCCTTTTCCTTTTCTTTTCTTTTGTCTAAACTTGTTGTTTTTCTTTTATCTTTTATTTCTTTTCGGTTTTCACTTTTAGTTTCTATTATCTTAGCTTTATAAAAATATGATGTTAGTACTAAATTAGTATTACTAACTATACCACCGCCACAATAACTTTGACACATAGATAAAATAGTTTATTATTTTATAAAATATAATGGGGTATAATTATTTGTTTTTGCTGCTGTTTTAACCCCTCTAGGGTATTTTTTTTTTTGAAAGACGTTGTTTCTCCACAATTATTATCCATGATTTATTTGTCACATTAAGAACATTTTAGTTTTGACTTTTGAAAACTTTAATTGTTTGACTTGATTTCAAATTTCAAATTTTGAGTTGGTTTTGAATCAACGCGAGATTAACAACTGTAATTTTGGTGACGTGGCATCATTTGCAGAGGGTTACTGTAGCTTAACTATCCGGGCGTCACAAAGTATCTCTATGAGGCCATTATTTGAGAGTCCTCTTAAGACTAGTTGTATTATTGAAGAGCTTTTTGATGATCTTGACGATGGTTCAATTGATACAACTTGATATATGCATTATGCCTAGCTTAAAGGCATAAAAGAAAGCGCTTTTGGGAGGCAGCCCACATGAATAAATTTTTATATTTTGCTTTTGTTGTGTCTTGATGTTGTTTACTACTGTAGCATCATCATTGTATCTTTGCTTTTCATATTTGTGCCAAGTATAGCCTCTGATTGCTAGAAAGTTCAAAAGTTGTGAGGTGCTGTCCAAGAAACAGATTCTGTCCTTGGATAGAAAAACTCGTATAAAATAACCAGATCATCTTTTTGGTCTGAATTTTTTCGACAGCGTTCTTTATATAATTTTCTTTCGTGCGTCTGTTCTGAGTTTTTTGATTTGAGTTGCAGAAGTACCCCGAACAAATCATTTACTACCTGCTGTTCTGTTTTTCACAGATTCTGTCCTGTTTTGCCTTTCCTTCCGTTTGCAAACCAAGAGCTTGCTTTTTCTTTGCAAAAACCTTTTGGCAATCTTGAGAAACAGTATAACTTCAAGAATATCTTTATTTCCAGCAAGGAACAATTATGTTATTTAGGGTACTAACCTCGCTAATCAGATTATGATGAGTTATGTATGAAGGGAGTTTTCAAGTGTGCGAGGGAAGATGATAAAAAGATTCAGGAGTGTCAAGCGCTCAAGCTTGGGGATGCCCCCGTGCACCCCCAAGAAATATTCAAGGAGACTCAAGCGTCTAAGCTTGGGGATGCCCCCATGCATCCCCTTCTCCATCAACATTATCAGTTCGTCTTTCGTTCCGCTATATTTTTATCACTTCATGTGTTATGTGCTATGCTTGGAGCGTCTTGCTTTTAGTTTTCTTTTTAGTTTTTCATAACGAGTCGGAACTCAGCTTTCTTTATGTGGGAGAGAATCACGCTCCACTTCTACCTAGAACATAACATATAATTTTTACGTCTATCTTTGCTGTGTGTGTTCTTTGTCTTTTAATAGCTACTATCGTGCTCTGCTCTTAGTATTCATGCTTATCTTTTCAAAGAGCTTTTGTTTAGTTGGTTGCTTGAACTCTCTTTAATTATCATGCTTACCGTATTAAGAGAGTTTGCTTCCGTTGCATTGGTTAATATATCTATGATAAAGATGCTACGTGCATAATGGCGCTTAGTAGTTCAGGTTTTCTTATTGTTAGTCTCAAATAGCTGGGGGATTCCCAATGTGTTATTGGAGTACCAACATGATTTGTTTGCCTATGATGTGGTATGGTTTAGTAATATCTTCCTTCGAGAATTTATTTTGATTGACTTGGCGTATGCTCACGCATATTTAAGACTGTAAAGAAAGTCTGTCAAGCCTTGATGATCTTTTATTTCTGAGTAGTGATATAACTACCATGCCTGATTCAATGTTGCTTTGTCGCTCTGCATGATTATGACCGTCATTGCTCTCTTAGTTGGTCGCTCCCAGTCTTTTGCTAACCTCCACCTGTACTTAGCGGACCGATTGCTTGTGCATCCATGTCCTTTTAAACCAGTTATGCCATATGAGTCCACCATATCTACCTATATGTGGTATTTCACCGCCACTCCAAGTAATTTACATGTGCTACCTTTAAAACTTTCAATTTTTGCAATACATAGCTCATGGGAAAGTAGCTTAAAAACTATTGTGGTAAAGAATATGTTGCCTATGTATCTTATTTCTTATAAGTTGCCTGCTGAGCGGTAACCATGTTTCTGGGGACGCCATCAGCTGTCACACTTTTGTTGAATATCATGTGAGTTGCTATTCATGTTCGTCTTGTTCGAAGTAAGGGTGAATTGCCGTGGGTTTAATGAGTATACATATTGTTAGAGAAGAACATTGGGCCGCCAACCAAAGCCCTGTATCATGGTGGAAGTTTTAGCTTGGACCTTAATCCTCAATCTCTTATGAGAATGTGCTTATGCATTAAAGAGGAGTCCATCATCTATTTTCTATGTTGTCCCGGTATGGATGTCCTTAAGTTGAGATCTATCAAAAACGAGAAATCAAATGCGATTTATCTCCTTGGACCTTTGTACAGGTGGCATAGAGGTACCCCTTTGTGACACTTGGTTGAAACATATGTAATGCAATGATAACCCATGGAAATCCGAGCTAATTAGTACAAGGTGCGAGCACTAGTGGTATTCGATGCATGAGGCTTGCAACTTATAGGATGTCTTATGCATGACACATATGAAGTACTACTACCGTTGACAAAATTGCTTCTATGTTTTCAAAATAAAAAGCTCTAGCACATAACCATTCTTTTACTTTTATGTTGAGTCTCCACCTTCTTTTAAAAACACCAACTACTGAGAGCATGATTGTCATTCTGAGTGTAATGTGCATTGTCCCAAAGTAGCATTGTCTTTTGCATGATTGTGATATCGTTTATTTTGAAATCATTGTATCTAGTCATCACTTAAACCTTGAAGGTGCCCTTGCATTTATGTTTTGCATCACTAAAGTGGGCAAGCTAGATATCACTTTATCATATTTGCACATCATGTTCATTGCAAATCTTTTTGATGTTTCAGTTTCATATTGTAAAACTTTTACTCATTTGTGATTTTCTCATGAGGCAACTTAATTACTATAGAATCATTTTCTCAGTAAGCTTTTGTCATATGACTATAAAAAGTCCTATATGGTTAATAGCATGTCACCACAGAAATTATTCTTGTTATCATTTACCTACTCGAGGACGAGCAGGAATTAAGCTTGGGGATGTTGATACGTCCAAAACGTATCTATAATTTCTGCTTGCTCCATGCCACTTTTGGGTGATATTGCTATGATATTCATACACTTCCATACACTTTTGATCATATTTGGACTAACCTACTAATCCAGTGCACCCCGGTGCCAGTTTCTGTTTTCGGCTGATTTTGTATTTCAGGTTTTCACGTTACGAGAACTGCCAGGAAAAATCCAGAAAATTATATAAAAAATCAGCGTTCCGGAACCTACCCTGCGCCCGAAGTACAGCCGGGGGGGGGGGGGCACCAGGGCTCCAGGCGCCCTGGCGGCGCGCCCCCCTGGGCCGCGCCGAGGGGGCGCCTGGGCCCCCCGAAGCCCGTCTGGTGCCCCCCTTTGGCATATATTTAGAGCGTCCCTCGAAACCCTCGGTACGGAAACTCTTTTTCGCGATCTCATCTCTGTTCCGCCGCCGCCGCCGCTTCCAAGATCGGGAGCACCAGGAGAACTCTTCCCGGCACCCTGCCGGAGGGGAGGATCACCACCGGGAGCTTCTCCACCACCATGGACGCCTCCCGGACGAGTTGTGAGTAGTCTCCCTTGGACCATGAGTCCATGACCAGTAGCTATGTGATGTTCTCCTCCCGTTCTTGTGCTTCACTAATTAGTCCTCGTGAGCTGCCCTACATGATCGAGGCACATATGTAATCCTTATGCTGTTGCTATGATGAGTTTGCTGGGATTCGATGGATTATGAGATTATGTTCAGATTGTGATTGAGTAATATATTTGATCTACCTCTTTTATATTTATGTTCGTAAGTAATTCTTGCATGTTCTCCGCTGTTATTGATTGCTTTGGCCAAGTAATACATAGTGACTCCAAGAGGGAACGTTATGCTTGATTGTGGGTTCATGCCCCCCGATGACTAGCTTGAGTGACAGAAACATGAGTCTAGGGGATGTGCTGTTGCCACAAGGGGGAAAACAACGGTGCTTGTGCCCGCGGGTGCAAGGATTGTTTACTGTTACGCAAAGTTCTTTTAATGCAGTTGTCTGTTTCTTTGAGTTTACACTATGGGTGGGGCTCGCAACTTAATACCAGCGAGATGTTCTGGATAGATATCTCAAGGTGGATGATTAGTAGTAGATATTGATGGATTTCGGTCTACTTACTTTGGCGTACCGCCCATGCTTTGAACCTCAACCTTTCTTGCAATGTAGTCAGCATTGGTTTGCGTTCGTGGTCCTGTCAATTGCCCAGCTGTAATTCGTTTACCTCACATAGCTGTTTTATCGTCTTTTGGGAGAGAGACATCACTAGTGAACATCATGTGACTCCGGTCCATATTACCATCATTGATCACATCCGCTATTTACTTTTCGCTATTATTTACTATTGCAAACACTATCTATCACTACTATCATTTGCGTTTAATCCTTTGTGAACTACAAGGCCGGAGGGATTGACAACCTCTCTGTACTCGTTGGGAGCAAAGTTATTTGTATCTGTGTGCAGGTCCACGTTGATTGCTAATATCTGGCGCCGTTAGCAGTTGACACCTACTTGTTGAACCTAGGAGTCTCTGGGGATTCGATCCTTGGCATCTTTGCTAAGGGAAAACACTTCCACAACACTGCATCTTTCACCTTCCACTTGGGGTAACCAACGAGGGGTTAGAGGCCCATCAAAGCCGCATGGAGAGTCAACCGAGAGTAGCAAGTAGATGTAGAGCCGTGCACGGAAGCCACTAGGGTCGACGTAGAGCGTCCACCAGCGCGTGCAGAAGCCGCGGGCGGAGTTGACGTAGAGCGGCCATTGACGCACGCGGAAGCCACAGACGGAGTCGACGTAGAGCGGCCACCGCCACATGCGAAAGCCACGAGAGGAGTCGACGTAGAGCGGCCATCACCGCGCGCGGAAGCCGCGGATGGAGTCGACGTAGAACGGCAACCGGCGCGCGGGGAAGTCGCAGACGAAGTCGATGTAGAGTGGCCACCGCCACACGCGGAAGCTGCAGACGAAGTCGACGTAGAGCCGCCATCGCACACGCAAAAGCCACGAGAGGAGTCGACAAATAGCGACCCACAAAGTCTGTTGAAGATGCCATGGAGAGAAACGTCGCATATGGACATGCACCAAGCACCGAGCGACGACGTATATGTGAGAGGGGATCAGTGTAGGGAACCTCGTAAAAAATCTCCGGATAGCAAGGATGAGAGACCCGCCGCGACATCAAGCCGAATAATCCTTAGACAAACAGAAGCAGCCAATAGACGAACAAGCTGAGCCGAGACGTACTAGTCGAGCCGAGTCGATCCACAGGATCTGAACCGATCAAAAGCAGAGCAACTGCACACAAGCAGTGGATCCGAAGAGCAGCAGCCCGCGACGATGGGGGCCGGCGGTGGATGCGCAGAGGACCCGTGGCAAGCAGCCGGCGGCGACGGAGACCGGCCGGATCAGGAAGCCGGCAGCGACGGAGACTAGGCGGAGCAGGAGAGCATCCTGCGACAGGAGGCCCGTGCAAATGTCACAACCTGATTTTTGGCCCTTTCTTTTTCTTTGGATTTTCTGAGATTTTTGCCTGAGTTTTCTTTTTCCGTGGCTATGTGGTCTGGAAACTGAAGAAGACGACCTCTTCTTTCTTTCCAGAGTGGCTTGTCATCCTCATATCTATCCCTAGCCCTTGACATTTCCATCTTGGCCCAACCCCAATATTATTTTTCTAGGGAATATTCATTTTTATATTAAAGGAATAACCCTGTCTGCCCTAGGTTGTGAAGCAACCTATATTTCTATCACTCCTAAAATTCCTAAATAAATTCTCATAAATTGTTTGGGTAATATCTTCATCAAATATGGCAAAACTTTTCATTGCCATGTTCAAAAATATTTCACCAATATTCCTTTTCCTATTCTGCCCTAAATGGCACTTTGTGAAGCAAGTGCTATTTATCTTTGCCCAATTGATCTCAAACTCCTTGGACACATTTTCCTGTCCATATCATTGCAACATGCCAAAATGCAACCTCATTTGCCTAGTAATTATTTAATTATGATTTTCCAAAGTTTCGATCCAGAAAGAAACTTTGTGAAGGAGGTACAAGCTAGGCATATCCAAATGAGTTTCCATTTTTCATGATCCCTCATATCATCATATCATAGCCCTCCACCAAAGTAGAACTCATGTCATGCCTCCCTGTGAGCTCATCTTCAATTCTTTGATTCTGTCCAAAATTTCAGTTTGTGAAGCAAATATTTTTTATCTTGCTCCATTATGGCTGCCATTTTTTCTAGACCTTGTATTATCCAAATAACTTACCTCCACCCATTTTGGAAATGTTTCATCAAGCCATTTTCCCTCAGGAATTATTGCAAGTTTCTGGTCAGTAGGGATGTTTGTGAAGGAAGTACCATTTGGGCAAGTCCAAATGGCATGTTATTTTTACAGCATCTCTATATGACCAAATGACCAAGCCTTACAAAAATTCAGCTCAAGTGGTTACTCTAAGTGAGTGCTACTTCATGATATTGTTTCTGCACCAAATATGCAGTTGTGAAGCAACTATATTTATTTTTGGTCCAAATCACCTCAAACTTACCAGGATGAAAGTCCTTCTTACCCTAAGCCTCTCGGACAACCTCTATGGCTCCAAATCCTTTCCTGTTGGTCAGCAGTGTTCTGCCAAGTTTACTGCAGTAAACTTCGGAGCACATTTACCACTTAACCACATCACCTTTAACCAAGCTACAACCGTAGTTAGGACTTACCATGGAAAAACTTACCACTAGACATCATTTTACAGTAGTTGGCACCTTCTCCTCTCCAGCTCACGCGGTGACCAGCTCTCTGGCATGACATGGACGCGAGTTAGACGGCTTCTTGCTCGGGCCCCTCCTCTGCTCGGTGTCTCAGCGAGCACGGGCCTGTCCCTCGTGTTCCCCGCGTCGTCGCCGTCCTCCTGGACCCCTCTCCCCCTCCGTCCGCTTCTCCATCGGTGCTCGTCGCCGCGTGCCCACGGGTGCTCTGTGGCCGACCGAGCTTGAACGGCGTTCAGCTCCTTCTCCCTGTGCTCCCCTGGCCTCCTCTGCCGCGTGAGAATCTCCCCTGTGCTTCCCTAGTCGCTTGCCTCCGAGCTCGCGAGCGTCGGCACGCGTCCGCGGCGACGCCAACTCACCTCCTCCTCCCCTGCCTATATAAGGCCGTCCCGGGCGCGTTTCTCCTCACCAGCCTCCTCACCGATCCCCTCTATACCGCCCTGACCACCAAACCAAGCTCGGGGAGCTCTCGAGCCCTCCAATGGCCGCCGTGTCCGCCGTCGGGCTCCACTCGAATCCGAGCAGCCCCGGGCTCCTCCCCTCCTTCTTCCACCTCCAGAGGACCCCATCCAACCCCGGAGCCGCCCATGCCCTCTCCCTCCTCCTCTGGTGGTCCATGGTCACGCGCCCTCCGGTGCCCGGTGCCTCAGTCCGCCGTGGCCAAAGCCCCGAACAGCCCGGTGATCCCCGGTGGCCGCAGCGTGCCTGGACGGATGCGGCAGTCCATCTCGGTTCCAACGGTGGTCCTGGTGCCGCGAGAGATGGCTGGAGGCGCCGGCCAGCCTTGCCGGAGCCAGCTCCTCCCCTCGGCTGAGCGCGGGCATGCGATGGAGAGGAAGACGATGACGACCCCAGCCCCGCGGACCCCACCTGTCGGCCGCACGGGCGTTGACCCCGGTTGCCAGCGCGGATAAGTGACGGGCCCCACTGCCCGTGGGACCCGCACATCAGCGTCACACGAGCCGGCCCTGCCCCACGGGCCCCGCGTGTCAGTGAGCCAGCCACTGGCCCCACGCTTGCCAGCGTGGATAAGTGCAGACGTATTCCATGCAATACGTCTTCCTTTCCCAAAAGCGCAATCTTCTTCCACTTTAGCCAGGAATACGTTTTCGGGTTAGAGAAAGCGTATTTCTTCGAGTGCACGTTCTGTTTTTCTGTCCAGGGCCAGGTTGTGATAATTTTATTTACAAATGGGTCCTTGGCAGAAAAACAACTATATCTTTTTGCTCGAGACTCCGAATGAGGTGAATCCAAAGCCCCCTTCTTTGTTTCGTCGAGCCTGTTCTGTTGGTATCATTTTCACCATGTTTTGACATTCTGAAAATGACCCTTTTGCCCTTGCGCTTAATCAGCCCCCTCCAAGAGAGAAAGTTTTTCGGCGATTCTTTCCACGAGTTTCTCACACTTCTTCCCGGAGTGTTCTTCTTTCCCAGGCAAGCCACAATACAAACTTGCATGATTGCATGCAGTAGCTATAGTTTTCAACTTGAACATTTAATAAATGTCTGCTTGTTTGATACGATTATCGTTGTTTCGGTGATGCTTATGAATTTATGTTCTCATTCATGCTATTCTTTATGCATCTGGTTATCATGTACAAGTTGTTAGTATTCCTTCGTATGCCATGCTTGGTAGTAGTACATGTTGATTTGGTGCTGGTCTTCGGTGCATGACTGTCGTCTGTTCCGAGTACCGGTGTCATGCATGTTTCTTTGCATCTAATTGGTTAAATGTTTGCATGGTAGCATTGTTAATATGTTCTTGCATGATATTTATTGTTGATGCTAGTGGTCATGATATGTTGCTAAAGTGTTGTACTCGTAATATTCATGCTCATCAGTATGCCATGCTCACCTGAATAAATGATGAAGTAGTGTTGTTATGCTCGTTGATTATGGTTGCACATCCATGCTCATGTTAGTATCATGCTCATGCATTAGAGTTGCATCATGTTATTTTAATATATGACTCGGCTTATTGCATTCAAGTTTAACCGGATAATAATGAACTTGAACAACTGTTGGCTGAGTCATGGTGCCACCATATTGAGCTGACTAGTGCAACCACACTTACCTTTATGGGAAGGTCCTAACTGGGTCTATTGTCATGCCTCTCGCCGGTGCCTCCAACAAGGGAAGGTTATGGGCATGCGGTACCTTGGACCGGTAAGCAGACATAACCTTCTGTGCCCGTTGTTGTTGTTCCGAGCTCGGGTCCCTGTTTGGGACCGTTTATGTTTGGCCACGACGGTGGTCGTTGTGTCTTTGGTAGACACGGGGCCACCCAGGACTAGCCTAGTGGGGAGTAAGTCGGAGTGGCCGGGAGAGTGTCATGGCAGTAGATCGGTTTTGTCGGAACGCCGTTGGTCCACCCGAATGGGAGTGCGAGGCCACGGGTTCCGTAGTGTGGGTACAGTGTGCTACCTCTGCAGAGTGTGTGTGTCTAAATCTATCGATAGCCGTGCCAGCGGATAAGGGCCCAGTTCATGTCGGTTACACTATGAGTCCACAGTAATAATAAAAATGTTCTTAATAATAACAACCTTGGTTCGATGATGAGATAAGTTGGTTGTGATCGCCAGAAAGATCACCGTTTGAGACTAAGTGTTGGTCATGGTTGTCATTGCGGGAATGATCACCGTGGTATCGAGGATACCGAGTTGTTGGATATTCGTGATGTTGTGCGAGAATCGTGGGTAAAGATCAAGCTCCTTGTGGTCATTTGATGATTACTACGGTATTGTCTATACCAAGCTTGATTTGATCCTGAGATGATCATATAATGTCCGAGGTTGGTAAGTGATGCATGTGATGGTTACGAGGTAACCCGAACAGAATAAATGGTGCATATAGTGTCATCATGTTGCATGCTAGTATCATCAGATTTATATGTTCATGCCATGCTCATATTGTCTAGCTGTATCATGTTCATGTTGTTCAAGCTATGTTATCCTGATGATTCCTGCTTAACTTGTAATTGCCATGCTGTTGTTTGTCTTGAATGCTTCTGGTTATTGTGAGCTTGCAAGTACATTCCATGTACTGACCTGGCGTGTCATGCCAGCTTACAGGTCAAGCCGGATTTGATTGCCTGTTTGCCATGGTTTTCGTTCGTGCGAGCTAGGATACGCGTTCCAGCCAGAGTTCCTGCGGAGTGGAGTTCACCATCGTCGTCGTTGTTTCGTCTTTCCGCTGCATCATGTTGTTCTGCTGCTTGCATAGAGCAACTGTGGCAGGCATAGTGTCGTCGTGCCGATGTAATCCTCTTGTACCTATAACTTGTAATAAAGAGCTGATTTGTTCTATGCTAAGCAGTGTCGTATTCCAGAAGACTTCATCTCGAGCTCTGGGCTGGAATATGGGGCGTTTCGGTTTCTCTGAGCCGGGGTGCCACAGCAAACCAGGACGACGACCTGCTGGGGCGGGACGTGTTGTGACAGAGACGGCCGTCCAGATTGCGGCGCTGACCAGGAGGAAGAGCCGATGGCAGCGGCCAGAGATGAACTGGAGGTGAGATGACCTCGTCGAGCAGTGGGTCGAAGCAGCCTGCAGGGATCCAGGCGTTTGATGTCATGCCAAAATGCGCTAGCCAAACCAACTGGCACAAGCAGCAGCAACACAGAAAGACACCGGAGAGTGGCAGTTCCTGGTCTTCCAGCGGAAGCAGATGAAGAACAGGGAAAAAATCGATCACGCAAGCCAGCTAATGGAGTTGCGGCACGCAAAGGAGTCCTAAACCTAGGCTCTAATACTATGTCATGAAAGTAACTCGATATAATCAGGAGGCAAAAGCCATCATATATACATGTATAGGGAAGGCCAAAGGCCAGAATCCAAAAGGCCAAAGGCCACTCTAAATATAACTCTAACAGGTCACTCTTCATGCATGCTCCTAGTGTATTTGGTTGCAATCTCATCTCAGCATAGTTGTTCCCTCTTCGTGCATGCTCATCTCAACACCCATCTTCATGCATGCTCTCTTCATGCATGCTCCTAGTGTATTTCTGTTAAGCTAGTGTGGACTAATGCACCCTTCATACACTCTACCAAATACCCAAAAATGGGTCGAGAAGGGAACTTTTGCTCTTATGGACCCTTCATACACCCTACCAAACACACCCTAAAAGAACCTAGCAGCCACAAAGCCTTCGTTCTTATTGGCTGATATCATTGGTCTCTCACGTCTCCAGTTTCAGCATAGGAGGCGGAGGCTCCATCTGGGATTAATAAGCTCAATTGTATTTTAGATCAAATTTTGATCACAAATTTTACTAATGAAATATGCATTATATGTTATAAACATATATAATACTATAGGAAAGCTCTTTAAATACAAATCTAATAATATACCTTTTGTACGATGGAGACAATTGCCTATTGGACTAAGGGCATCTCCAACCGCGACCCGAAAATTTCCTCCCGCATCCTCTCGAGGACAGGGGGCCAGTCCACGGGCATGGATGCGGGGGAGGGGGGGCGCAATCCAACCATAGTCGCACTCAGCCGGCCTCTCTCATTTTTGAAGTCCGCACGATCAAATAGCTGCATACATATAGTGTAGACGTTCAAATAGTCGCATGCAACACTAGTTCAAATATTACATCCCAGCATTGTTGTCCCCTTTAACCGCCCATTGATACTCAATTAGATCTTACTTCATAAACTCTTCAAATGTGGCCGGATTCTGGTATGGAAGTTGGATCGGATCACTGATGTCTACTACACGCTTCTATTCCTGTAGACAGTGTTGGGACTCCAAGAGCAGAGGTTTGTAGGACAGCAGCAAATTTCCCTTAAGTGAGTAACCCAAGGTTTATCGAACTCAGGGAAGTGGAGGTTGAACGTACCCCTTTCAAGCAACCCTGCAATCAAGATACAAGAAGTCTCTTGTGTCCCCAACACACCTAATACACTTGTCAGATGTATAGGTGCACTAGTTCGGCGAAGAGATGTTAAATGGCAAGTGATATGGATGGCAAAAGATGTATTTGTAAATCTGAAATAAAAATGGCAGCAAGCAAAGATGTAACAAAACTGAAAGTAAACGGTGTTCAATTGATGAAAACAAGGCCTAGGGATCATACTTTCACTAGTGGCAACTCCCAACAATATTTACATAATCTAATCACATGATATTTCCCATAAAACATGCAATGGAGACGCACCCGGAGGTCATTCCTTTGTGGTCAAGAGAGGACGAGAATTATGTAGGGCTACCAAAGCACACCTCAAAGTTCGTAGTTCTCAATCTATGGATTTCCCAATGTCACAGCGGCCATCCAAAGAGAGTACCACAATCACCACAACATATCTCAAGGATAGTCAAAGACAAGCACCAAGAGACTCTCAATCTTCAATCAACACACAAAAGAGGAAATCACTCATTAAAATATTCTTCTAATCCATGTCCAATAGACCGCTGTCACCTTGGACTCGGGGATTATACTAGATAAAGACAAGTGAGTACATCAATTCAATACATAGAGGAAGGGGAAGTATCATGGGATCACCCTAGATTAACATAGCCTGTGATCACAACGAAGATCACATCATGGGAGAGAGAGATAACCACATAGCTACACGTACAAGCCCTCAGCCCCGGAGGAGACTACTCACACATGGCCATGGTGAGCAAAAGATTGATGGTGGTGTTGATGGAGAGGTGCAGCCCGGAGAGGAGGAGGCGGCCGGCGGCAGCCGTGGCGGCGGCGGCCCTCGGGGCGGCGGCGGCCCTAGGGGGCAGCGGCTCCTTGGCCCCCCTTCTTCCTTGTGGATGGTGCTGCAATGGTGCTGGTCCTCCCCTCCAAGACGGCGGCTTTGGAGGAGGAAAATTCGTGGCCCTTCGTGACCTAGGTTTCCTCTCTTTATATAGACTCTCGGATTCCCGTCATCAGATTTTGGGCTTCAGTAAAATGAGCTTTTCTCTACCGTCCGGACTCCGATTTGGACGAATTTTATATCCAGAAGCATCCTCTCGAAATTCCCCACAACTTTCGCAACTAGGCTTTTTCCGTTTGACGTCGTCTTCGGGCCGGAACGTGACCATCTTCTAAAAACGTTCTCAGACAGATTTCAGGAAAGTCAGAGTCCTACTCCAATACGACTCCTTTTGCGTTTTTGTCAATTTCCAAGTAATTCCTACACAATAAAGTGTAAAACAAAAAAATTGTGCACTTTTGCAACCATTAGTAGGTTAGTCCAATAAATGCCTAAAACGATAGAAAACTTTGATATAAACATGAGACAATGATACAAAACAAGCATGTCACAAGCAAAAATTATGGATACGTTTGAGACGTATCAACATCCCCAAGCTTAATTCCTACTCGTCCTCGAGTAGGTAGAATGATAACACAGATAATTTTTGAGGTGTCATGCTACTAACACAATCTTGATCAAGTAATATAGTAAAGCACATGAACTGAAATAAAGTGAACCAAAACAATTGTCTATAGTTGAAAGCAAGTAAACAATGAATAAATTCTTTTCATGAATAGTACAATTGAAGACATGAAACTATAAAGTTAAGCACAACTGTTAGCCCCAAAGGAGTTCTCTCATCAAAAGCATTCTAGTTAACACAAAAGGAAGATAAAGTTTCAGCAATGCTTTCCACTTTTCAACATTTTATCTCATGGATAAGTTCAATGCACAAGGATTATATGTAACTAAGCAGAAATTTTGAACATAATCAACTTGAACCCAGGGTTAACACTAGATGCTTGCTCATGGTGGAGGAAGAAGATTAGAACATAGGAAAACTGACTCATCATTTAAAAGTAAAAGATAGGCCCTTCGCAGAGGGAAGCAGGGATTACTCATGTGCTAGAGCTTTTTATTTTTGAAAACATAGAGATATAAAAGCAATTTTGAGAGATGTATGCTTATGTCAACGAATGGTAATAAACAATGCACTACTACTCATGCCAAACAGAACTTAAGAGCGGCTCCCATAGAGGAATGATAACACTCCCCTTTCTCCTTTGTTTATCACTAGCCAAAGTTTGTCTGATTTCTCAGGTACGATGTGTGAAGGAGGTTTTTGATATTGATATTGATGACATCTAAAGTGGGCTGGGCATACCCTTTTGCCAGCTCTTTTTGCAAAATTAAGGACATGCACATTATTCATGCACGTCAGGGGTCGTTCTGTCCAACACAAGTAATAATGAACTGTCTACCACTTCCTCATGAGCTAAAACAGAGACACAAATTAGGATAAATTTTGAAGGTTTTAAAGGTAGCACATGAGCAATTTACTTGGAATGGCTATTTAATACCATGCATATAGGTAGGTATGGTGGACACATATGGCAGAATTTTGGCTATGGAATTTGGATGCACGAGCAGCATTCCCGCTCAGTACAGAGTTTTTGGTTTAGCAAGTTTTTAGCAAGCACATGTTACCCGGTACAAGAGAATTATAACATCCTTTCAGCATAATTATAAGACTTCTACACTGTCTTCCTTGTCAACCAACTTACTTCTAAAGAGAAAACAAGAACTTTAAAACTACCAATGGTGAAAAACTAAACAATTGCAAACTTCAAAGGTATTTCTTCACTAATAAGACTTTATTAAATGATCTCCATGTTTAGACATCACTACTTAATTTCTCAAAACAATTGATAGGGATCAAGTTACTCAATGATCTTCAAGACTATGCAAGCTTTTTATTCTTTGCACCACGGCCACACTTGGCATTTACTTTACCAACATATTATTTAGCAATTCAAACCAATTCAACTCTCCAAAAAGATATAAGTGAAGTAAAAGAGTACTTTCTATAAAATAACTAATAGCTCTGAACATGATATGAAATAAAAACAAGAGCTAGAAGCATATAACAAGGTAGCTAAAACACTCAAAAAGATATAAGTGAAGAACATGAGTGTTTCATGAAAAAGCGGAGCGTGTCTCTCTCCCAAATAAGAATGATCAGATGCAACTTATTTAAGACCAGCAAGTAAAACTAAATAAACTAAAAAGAAAAGAGCAAGACGCTCCAAGCATAGCACATAACGCATGAAGTGATTAAAATATAGTGGAACGAAAGACGAACTGATAATTGTTGATGGAGAAGGGGATGCATGAGGGCATCCCCAAGCTTAGACGCTTGAGTCTTCTTGAATATTTCTTGGGGGTGCACGGGGGCATCCCCAAGCTTGAGCGTTTGACCCTCCTGAATCTTCTTTTATCATCTTCCCTCGCACACTTGAAAACTCCCTTCATACATAACTCATCATAATCTGATTAGCGATGTTAGTACCCACAATAAAATAACTTTTCCCTACTGGAAATAAAGATAATCTTGAAGAGCTACTGTTTCTCAAGATTGCCAAAAGGTTTTTGCAAAGAAAAAGCAAGCTCAAGGTTTGCAAAACGAAGAAAAGGCAAAACAGGACAGAATCTGTGAAAAACAGACCAGCAGGTAGTAAATAATTTTTTTGGGGCACTTCTGCAACTCAAATCAAAAAACTCAGAACAGACGCTCGAAAGCCAATTGTATGGAGCACGCTGTCAAAAAAATTCAGATCAAAAAGATGATATGGTGATTTTATTCAAATTTTTCTGTCCAAGGACAGAATCTGTTTTCTGGACAGCACGTCACAACTTTTGAACTTTCTTGCAATCGGAGGCTAAACTTGGCACAAATCTGAAAAATAAGGATACAATGATGTTGCTACAGTAGTAACAAACATCAAGACCACTAAAAACTGAATGAACGAACTAAAAGCAAAGATAACAAGGGTTGTCTCCCTAGAGCTCTTTCTTTATAGCCATAAAGACAGGCTTAAAACTTTAATGATGCTCTCATAGGAATAAGAGTTGAAGAACAAAAGAGAGCATCAAGAAGCATATATAAAACATATTTAAGTCTAACATACTTCCTATGCATGGGAATCTTGTAAGAAAATAAATTATTGAAGTATAAAGCAACTAGCATAGGAAGGCAAAACAAGCATAACTTCAAAATATTCACCATAAAGAGAGGAAACTTCTTATTATTAAGATATTTAGAACCATGTCTCCCTCTCTCATTATAAATTTCAGTGGCATCATGGATGAACTCAACAATATAACTATCACATAAGGCATTATTTCCATGATCCAAAAGCATAAAAGTATCATTACTCTTCATATAAGAAAAATCTTTCTTATTAGGAATAGTGAGAGTAAAGCAATCATAACCATCATGGTAATCATCATATTTAGGAGGCATATCATAATCATAATAAATTTTATCCTCAATAGTAGGTGGACAAAAAAGCTCACATTTATCATTGTAATCATCATATATAGGAAGCAAAGTATCATCAAAGTAAATTTTCTCTTCAAAAGTTGGGGGACTAAAAATATCATGTTCATCAAACGTGTCATCCCCAAGCTTAGAGCTTTCCATGTCATTAGCAATATTGATATTAAAAAAACATACTAATAACATCACCACCATCATGATTGTTATGCAAATAATAAAGTTCCAAAGGTTTTTTAATTTTCTCTTCAAACACATCATGTCCAAGTTCAAGGTAGAGCTTATAAAGCTCTCTCATATTTTTGTTGTTTTCCATTAAGCAAAACTAGTGAAATAAAAACAAGAAACAAAAAGATTAAATTGCCAGATCTAGAGAAGGTACCTTCACTTACCTCACTTCCCCGGCAACGGCGTCAGAAATAGCTTGATGTCTACTACACGCTTCTATTCCTGTAGACAGTGTTGGGCCTCCAAGAGCAGTTGTTTGTAGGACAGCAGCAAATTTCCCTTAAGTGAGTAACCCAAGGTTTATCGAACTCAGGGAAGTGGAGGTTGAACGTACCCCTTTCAAGCAACCCTTCAATCAAGATTCAAGAAGTCTCTTGTGTCCCCAACACACCTAATACACTTGTCAGATGTATAGGTGCACTAGTTCGGCGAAGAGATGTTAAATGGCAAGTGATATGGATGGCAAAAGATGTATTTGTAAATCTGAAATAAAAATGGCAGCAAGCAAACATGTAACAAAACTGAAAGTAAACGGTGTTCAATTGATGAAAACAAGGCCTAGGGATCATACTTTCACTAGTGGCAACTCCCAACAATATTTACATAATCTAATCACATGATATTTCCCATAAAACATGCAATGGAGACGCACCCGGAGGTCATTCCTTTGTGGTCAAGATAGGACGAGAATTATGTAGGGCTACCAAAGCACACCTCAAAGTTCGTAGTTCTCAACCTATGGATTTCCCAATGTCACCGCAGCCATCCAAAGAGAGTACCACAATCACCACAACATATCTCAAGGATAGTCAAAGACAAGCACCAAAAGACTCTCAATCTTCAATCAACACACAAAAGAGGAAATCACTCATGAAAATATTCTTCTAATCCATGTCCAATAGACCGCTTTCACCTTGGTCTCGGGGATTATACTAGATAAAGACAAGTGAGTACATCAATTCAATACATAGAGAAAGGGGAAGTATCATGGGATCACCCTAGATTAACATAGCCTATGATCACAACGAAGATCACATCATGGGAGAGAGAGATAACCACATAGCTACACGTACAAGCCCTCAGCCCCGGAGGAGACTACTCACACATGGCCATGGTGAGCAAGAGATTGATGGTGGTGTTGATGGAGAGGTGCAGCCCGGAGAGGAGGAGGCGGCCGGCGGCGGCAGCCCTCCGGGGCGGCGGCGGCCCTCGGGGCGGCGGCGGCCCTAGGGGGCAGCGGCTCCTTGGCCCCCCTTCTTCCTTGTGGATGGTGCTGCAATGGTGCTAGTCCTCCCCTCCAAGACGGCGGCTTGGGAGGAGGAAAATTCGTTGCCCTTGGTGACCTAGGTTTCCTCTCTTTATATAGACTCCCGAACTCCCGTCATCAGATTTTGGGCTTCAGTAAAACGGGCTTTTCTCGGCCGTCCGGACTCCGATTTGGACGAATTTTATATCCAGAAGCATCCTCTCGAAATTCCCCACAACTTTCGCAACTAGGCTTTTTCCGTTTGACGTCGTCTTCGGTCTGGAACGTGACCATCTTCTAAAAACGTTCTCAGACAGCTTTCAGGAAAGTCAGAGTCCTACTCCAATACGACTCCTTTTGCGTTTTTGTTAATTTCAAGTAATTCCTACACAATAAAGTGTAAAACAAGAATATTGTGCACTTTTGCAACCATTAGTAGGTTAGTCTAATAAATGCCTAAAACGATAGAAAACTTTGATATAAACATGAGACAATGATGCAAAACAAGCATGCCACAAGCAAAAATTATGGATACGTTTGAGACGTATCAATCACCCATATTCTCAAATTCTAGAGTTGCGGCAGCATTGTCACCCTCATCCTCGATGATCATGTTGTGCATGATTACACGGCATGTCATCACCTCCCACAAGGTCTTCGGATCCCATTGTTTAGCATGTCCACGAAAAACCGCAAAATGGGCCTGCAGAACTCCAGATGCTCTCTCAACATCCTTTCTAGCTGCTTCTTGTCTTTGGAAAAAGTGAGCCTTTTTCTAGCCAACTGGGTTAGAGATGGTGCTGAAAAAGGTAGCCCATGGAGAATAGATACCGTCAACCAGATAGTAGCCCATGTTGTACTCATGTCCATTGATAGTATAGTGGCTAGGAGGAGCTTTTTCTTCAGTCAGCCTCGCAAACAACGGTGATCAATGGGGCACATTGATGTTAGTGTGCGACCTCGGCATGCCAAAGAAAGCATGCCAAATCTAAAGATTAGGTGAATATGTGATGCAACTACTTCAAGAAAGATGATGTGCTTCTTAACATGAACCTGATATTGCCCCAGTAAAGCCTTTGGAAAGTTCTATCATTTCCATGCAGTTATATTATCATTCTTGGATGTTTTACAATCATTTTATAGTCATTTTATATCTTTTTTGGGACTAACCTATTGACATAGTGCCAAGTATCATTTGCTATTTTTTGCTTGTCTTTTACTTCGTAGAAAATCAATACCAAACGAAGTCCGAATGCAGCGAAACTTTACTGGGAATTTTTATGGACCAGAAGACACCATATGGGCCAGAGAAGCACCTGAGAGTGACCCGAGGGGGGCACAACCCACCAGGGTGCGCCAGGTGGGTTGTTCCCACCTCGGTGGCCTCCCGCACCGCCTCTTCGCTCTATAAATACCCAAATTTTCCAAAAACCCTAGGGGAGTCGACGAATTTTTTTTCCAGCCGGCGCAGGCTTCTGTATCCACGAGATCCAATATAGAGCCCTTTTCCGGCACTCCGCCGAAGGGGGAAATCGTCATCGGCGGCCACCATGATGAGGATGGAGTAGTCCACCCTCGGGGCTGAGGGTTTGTACTAGTAGATATGTGGATCCCTCTCTCTCTCTCGTGTTCTTGAGATGCACAATCTTGATGTATCACGGGCTTTGTTAATACAGTTAGATCATATCGTGTTTTCCCCTCTCTATCTTGTTGCGATGAATTGAGTTTTCCCTTTGAGATTTCTTTGGATTGAATACTTTTATGGATTTGAGAACACTTGATGCATGTCTTTCTATGAATACCCGTGGTGACAATGGGGTAACATATTGATTCACTTGATATGTGTTTTGGAACTCAACTTCTGGATTCCCGCGGTGACATAGGGGTTGATGCACATTCTTGTCTTTGTTTCTCCGGTAGAAATCTTGGGGCAATCTTTGAGGTTCTTTGTGTTGGATTGAGTATTATAAATTTGAATTTGTTTTGATGTTATTTTAGTACGAACTCTTGATAGATCGATCGGAAAGAATAACTTGTTTTATTCTAGTACAAACTCTTGATAGATCGATTGGAAAGAATAACTTGTGTTATTTTAGTAGGAACTTTGGAGTGATTCTTCACCGCACTTTGAGGTATGGTTATATGATCCAATTATATTAGTATTGTTGAGATATTGCGCTAGCGAAAGTACGGACCCTAGGCCTCATTTTCAAGCATTGCAATACCGATTGTGCTCTGTTTTGCCACTTGCTACCTTGCTATTTTTAATTGTTCCTATTACAAAAATCAATATCTACTATCCATATTACACTTGTATCACCATATCTTCGCCGAACTAGTGCACCTATACAATTTACCATTGTATTTTGTGTGTTGGGGACACAAGAGACTCTTTATTATTTGGTTGCAGGGTTGTTTGAGAGAGACCATCTTCATCCTACACCTCCCACGGCTTTATAAAGGTCATCCACTTGAGGGAAAATTGCTACTATACTACGAAACTCTGTGCTTGGAGGCCCAACATGAGTCTACTAGAACAAGCTGTGTAGACATCATGTTGTGGTATTAATTATACTGGTCTCAACATTTATGGGAGTAACTGAGATATAATGTTTAATTCTTTGACTGTTTACCACCTTCGGATTTGTGCCTTCGGATTTTTTGATTTTGATGGCACTGAAGCGATAAACCTCCTCGATAATGTAAGGACCTTCCCATTTAGAGAGAAGTTTTCCTGGAAAAAATCTTAAACAATAGTTATATAGCAAAACATGATCTCCTACATTAAACTCACGCTTTTCTATCCTTTTTTCATGCCATATTTTAACTTTTTCCTTAAACAACTTGGCATTCTCATAGGCTTGGGTTCTCCATTCATCAAGTGAGCTAATGTCAAATAACCCCTTTTCACCGGCAAGTTTGAAATCATATTTGAGCTCTTTGATTGCCCAATAAGCTTTATGTTCTGATTCAAGAGGTAAGTGACATGCTTTTCCATAAACCATTTTATACGGAGACATACCCATAGGGTTTTCATAAGCAGTTCTATAAGCCCATAATGCATCATCAAGTTTATTAGACCAATTCTTTCTAGATCTATTAACAGTCTTTTGTAGTACCAATTTAATATCTCTATTGCTCAATTCTACTTGACCACTAAACCGAGAATGATATGGAGATGCAATTCTATGGTTGACACCATATTTAGCAAGCATTTTACGGAAAGCACCATGAATAAAATGTGAACCACCATCAGTAATTAAATATCTAGGGACTCCGGAAAAGATTCCTGAAAGAGAGATTGCACCGTTGAATTAAATGACTTGAATGAGACAACAACCTCAAAATAGCTTGAATGGATTAAGAATGAAAACACGAATCTTCTGAGATATCTTGTACACTCCGGAAAAGAATTAGAGGGAGTTGAATAAATCAAATAGACTTTGGATAAGAAATTCCAACATGGAAAAATATGTGAAACAATAGAAAGATATATGATCAACACCGAAGATTGAATTTAGTTCACTACAGAAGAAAAGAGAACGGAGAATGATAAACTAGAAGCTTCCTTAGCATCTTCACGAGAAATCACTAGATCAAAACTTGAAAGAAAAGGATGAAGAGACATCACATGAATATAATGGATACTTGATTAAGAATTCTGGCTCCATAAAGAAAAGGGGTGGGAGGGTGGGGAAAAAAGATAACTTGGGATTAATGAAACATATACCGTCAAGAAAAACCAAGAATTGGTCTTGCACATATTGAAAGGATCGGGTTAACTTGACGAGAAGCATGCCGGCTGAAAAGAATTTACATGACAATCTCGATGATCAAGAAGGACTAGCACTCCCATATAAATATGAGAACACCGATTAGGAAAGGTATGAAATCAACACTTGACATCGAAGAAACTTGAATACCACAACTCAAAACAAAACAAAGGATTTGGCTTGTAGAATAAGCCAGAACAAATATATGATAGAGATTCCATCCAAACTTTTCGTTATGAGGCCCCCCGGGCACTATGTTACAGCGGACATCAGGAATGACTACGAAGCATCCCCGAATCAGCATAGCCAAGGATTCATTAAGACGCGATGAGACCACTGTAAAATCAACTGTGACAAGCGAACCACTAGACGTTGGAGCCTGATACAATCCGCTGTAATAAAAACACTGAGGTCGTTGACGTTTCATCTGAAGTCGATGTTGTCCGAAAATACAAAGCATCTACACCAGAGTATCTTTGGCCAAGTAATGAAGATGAGGATACACTAGTTAATATTTGCATGCACGTTGATGCACCGCACATAATTAATACAAGCCAAAAGAAGAAACATGAGATGGAAGCCAGCCTAGAATACTATTTTGTTCCAATTGTAGGAGGCAAAATTCATTCGGTCCATGCAACCAAGAACTATGGCTATTTACTTGGAGATATAAAAGGAGTTAAAGGAAGGTTCAAACAAGGATTTATGTTCCAATTTTTACCACGCATGGAACATGTACGGGAAGGAGATGTACGTGGTAATCTATCTCTCAAGGACTTGGGATGGTGTCCACCTACAGTGTTGCCGAGATGTAAAAGGCAACTAATTAAATATAGTATAGAGTCCACGATAGAATATAGTCTTAGTTTCCTTTTGACTGGTGCGTAGCATGTAGGGATATATTTACATGTGGGTCAAATTGATTAGTTAGCTCATGTTAGCTATAAAGTACTGAGGATGCGGTCATGTAAATCAGGTTATTTTTTATGAAATAGACACGATGTGTTTTTCAGGGTAGACACCCGTATCAAGTTTTGGAGGGATCTTTAGAAAACCTCTGTGTTGTGATTTCTCTTCGTGGAAATTGTTTTGCGCATGAGTACCATCGTCAAGATTGGTTTTCTCGTGCTGGGCGGCAGGGTTCAAACCCTCTACTTCGTGTACATTGCGTGCGCGGGCGAGAGGTTGCTACTGCTGGTGGTGGAGTGTCGTGAAAGATCGGGCCGCAAAAACAGATCGGATCTCGCCACGAGGTTCGATGGACATCAAGTGGTATTAGAGCACCAGGTTGTTCACGACACTATGGAGAAGATGGCGAGCGCATCATTATTCAGTAAGTTAAGCTATGGATTTCAGTTGGAGGAGGAAGGCCGTTGGACTGGGCTTTTTCACACCCGTGTGGTAGTGAGGGAGAGATCATGTGCTATGACGATCGATCACATGAATTTGATCAACGCAGCAAGCATCGAGATGGTGGAGAAGTTGGAGATACCAATAACAGCACATCCAAAACCATACATATTCCGTTGGGGTCATGAAGAGTTCACTGTCACGCACCAAACTAAGGTACTATTTCTCTTGGGAAAATTATTTTGGGAGGTTTTGTGCGATGTGATTCCAGCACCGATGGTTTCGTGCCACTTGTTGTTGGGTGAGCCATCGTACAAAGAGCATGATGTTGTGTATGATTATCACACACACACATACATATACTGGGTAAAAAGGGCAATCTTGTGCCCATGGACGAGGAGCATTTTATTTCTTGGAGGAAAGAACATATTGAGAAGAAAAGGAGCGAAAAGGAGAAGAAAAGAAGAAGGTTCAAGCTACTGAAAATCCGTCTTCACTGTTCATTATGTACATGGAAATATTGCTGAAGAGATTGAGTCGAAATCAAGGACGGTTTCCATTCAAGGGGGAGAGGATGATACAACCCGCTGTAATAAAAACACTGAGGTCGTCGACGTTTCATCTGAAGCCGATGTTGTCCGAAAATACAAAGCATCTACACCGGAGTATCTCTCGCCAAGTAATGAAGATGAGGATACACTAGTTAATATTTGCATGCACGTTGATGCACTGCACATAATTAATACACGCCAAAAGGAGAAACATGAGATGGAAGCCAGCCTAGAATACTATTCTGTTCCAATTGTAGGAGGAAAAATTCATTCGGTGCATGCAACCAAGAACTATGGCTATTTACTTGGAGATATAAAAGGAGTTAAAGGAAGGTTCAAACAAGGATTTATGTTCCTATTTTTACCATGCAGGGAACATGTACGGGAAGGAGATGTACGTGGTCATCTATCTCTCAAGGACTTGGGATGGGGTACACCTATAGTGCTGCCGAGATGTAAAAGGCAACTAATTAAATATAGTATAGAGTCCAGGATAGAATATAGTCTTAGTTTCCTTTTGACTGGTGTGTAGCATGTAGGGATAGATTTACATGAGGGTCAAGTTGATTAGTTGGCTCAGGTTAGCTATAAAGTACAGGAGGATGCGGTCATGTAAATCAGGTTATTTTTTATGAAATAGACACGATGTGTTTTTCAGGGTAGACACCCGTATCAAGTTTTGGAGGGATTTTGAGAAAACCTCTATGTTGCGATTTCTCTTCGTGGAAATTGTTTTGCGCGTGAGTACCTTCGCCGAGATTGGTTATCTCGTGTTGGGACACAAGGTTCAAACCCTCTACTTCGTGTACATTGCGTGCGCAGGCGAGAGGTTGCTACTGCTGGTGGTGTAGTGTCGTGAAAGACCGGGCCGCAACAACAGATCGGATCTCGCCACGAGGTTCGGTGGACATCATATCCCAACCTCAAATCATGTATTTGTCGGAAGAAATCCTAGAGATACTTGAATTCCCACCTACAAACTCCCAAAACTTTCTGGTTATGCAATCTGGTGTTGGGGATACAGGGGAAGCACAAATATCTCACCCAACTAAACAATCCCTACATCCAGCTGTATCCATCCGTCAACACATAACAAGGCACCTTCGGAAACCGTGTACCTCAGACCTTCGAAAAGCATCCACTGTACTAGCTGTGGCAATACTCCCGAACTATCCCCCAGTACTGGGTGACGTTGGGGTTATCTCACCACCAGATACGCATAGAGGAGTTTTTGATGTCGGCGACCTCTGGTATTCCGAAACTGTAACAATACAACTGTAACAACAACACCTCGGAGCTCAACTCCCCGGGACACTACCACAACCCCTAAATGACAGGAGGCACCAAGAACAATGTTCTTGTCACAAAGATCTCGGAACGATCCCAACAATATCCGCATGATCCTAACAAATATTTAGTGAAAAAGAGGAGAGTGAAGTCAAAACTTCTATGTCAGGAGTCCTCACCACAACGACGAAGGGATAACGAGTAAAAGAATTCCTACTCTCCGATATATATATTCCTAAGACTCAAAACATTTTTTGATTCTAGATTCAACATCGGTAGCGGTTCGATCAAGCAGGCGCTCCTAGGTCGGGGAAGGCTCTGATTACCAACTTGTTACGCCCAGGATGTAGCTATAGCTCCTATGTGTCGAGGCATGACTTAGAGTCATAACCGCATTCTGGAATGGTCTCAAGCGTGGTATCTTTACACAACCCATGTAATGAACAGGATGAAAGAGAGTTTAATAGTTGGCTTACACTCGCCACATCACTCAATTAATACAATAAACATACATTTATCCAGAGAACACAGAGTCCGACTACGGACAAAATCAAACGAAGAAAAAGATACCACATAGGCTAATCCCAATCGGCCCTAGTAGGAAGCACTACTGATCATCGGGGTATGTCAAGTACATACACCCATGCTCTTCATCGAACTCCCACTGAAGCTCTTGCACATCTCATGCGTCAAACTATGAGGTACCTGCATCTGTTTTTGTAGTAACCGCGAGTCGCGATGACTCATAAATGTTGTTCCCGGGTATCAAAACTATCAAGGCTTTTAGGTGTGGAGAGGTTATAAAGTGGTTGCAGCAGCACAAAGCATTGTATGAGGCTAGCTTATGAAGTCAGAGCGAGATGAGAATATGTGCCAACTATCGCAACTGGTAGTGATCAAGAAGTGATCCTGTCTACTTACGTTCATACATAACCCCACCGTGTTCACTTTCTGAACCCCTTCGAAAAGAGACTATCGCAGTTACGCACACAGGTAGTGTATTCTTGTTGAGTTATGGTGTCAAGTTATCTAGAACTGGGTATCAACAAATTCCAATCCGCCACATAAACGCGGGCATGACTTTCGAAAGATCATAACCTTGCAGGCGTGTCCCAACTTAGCCCATCACAAGCTCGCACGATCAGGAGAGGTAAATCCTCTTATCTTTGGGACAACCCGATCAGACTCGAAATCCCGGTGCACAAGATATTTCAACAATGGTAAAACAAGTCCAACAAGACCTCCCGACGTGCCGACACCCTGATAAGAGCCGTGTGTATCTCGTCTCAGGCCACAATCGGATGAGCAGTACGTACAGCAACCGAAGACCCCAGATAACTGGATGGCACCGCAAGTGGCTCTAGTTTGGACCAGCACGCATGAGGAGCACTGGCCCGGGGCTTGATTAAGAATCCATTGGTTAATCACTCCCTATGAAAGTTTTCAGTTTTAGGAAAATGGTAAAACCAAGGTTGGGCCTTGCTGGAAAAGCTTTAAACAGAGCGAATTATCGAGGGGGCCCATAAACCCCAACCGTGTTAGGAACGCAATATCAACAAACATAACACCGGTTTATGGGATCCTAAGGCGGCATGAGTGGAACAAAACACCAAGCAGAAGGCCAAGCCTTCCACCCATTACCAAGTATATATGTGCTTTAATTAAATAACATATATATTGTGTTATCCCAAAGAATCCATGTTCCAACATGGAACATCTTCCATCTTCCATGTTCACCTGCAACTAACAACACTATAAGAGGGCTGAGCAAAAGTGTAACTTAGCCAATCAACGATTTGCTAGGAAGGTGGTTAGAGGGTTTCATGGCAACATGGGAGGCTGACAAAACAAGAATGGGTAGTGTGACATAGCTATAGAGCGAGACAACTAGCAAATCAAAGATAGAGGTGATATCGAGGAACGAGTCCATGAAGAAGAACGAGTCCATGAAGAAGAACGATCATCTTCCCCGAGATCCCGCAAGGAAGAAGAACGAGTCCATGAAGAAGACAAGCGGACGTAGTCGAACGAATCCTCACAAATCCGGAACGAAACCGAATCTAACGAGAGAAGCAAACCGGAAAGAATCAGACAACATGGTAAACACACAAGCATAAACATGGCATGATGCACAATCAAGTATGATGCATGTCCGGTTTAAATAAGCATGACATGGAAAAATACACAAACAACACTGCAAATTAAGTGGACCTCAATATGCAACGAGTTGCATATAGATGAAACACCACATTCACATATTTAGTTTGATCTCGGTTATGTACACAACAAGTTTAAATGTTGGTTAACATGGAAAAAGGTGCAACACAAATAAACTACCCTATCTAAGTTATTTAAGTGGGGCTGGAAACAACAAACAACAATTCCGGAAAATCCCCATGTTCAATTATTGATTTTGGTACTATTCTGCCTAAGAACATATTTTAAAGTTACTAAACAACAAAAGTAAATGCACTATGTTATTCTATGCATTTTTCTAGCCCATTTAGATATAAAGTTTATTAAATTTGGAGCTATGGTTATTTAGTTATGAAATAAACCATTTTAACATGTCATTTAAGCAAATTAAACAAACAACAAGCTTAAACATTTTAAACAAGGATGAACGTGGCAAATTATTAATCTATATAAAATTATAAGCATTTTACATATTTAAAACCTTTAAATCCGATGCACGGTTTGTGAGACATTATATGCATGAAATTTAGGGTCCAATCTATAAACATGCACTTCTCTGGATAAATAACTAAATTCACAGCAGGGAAAAAATGCACTGGGCTGAAACTGACTGGCCGGCCCAACAGGAAAAAAACAAAGAAGGGGCGCTGGGGGTGAGGGTTCTCACCTTGGGCCAAGATCTGGCCAGCGGCCTGGCCTTGGTGGAAGGAAAGGCTGTCCCAGACGGTTCAGGGAGCGGTCAACGGGAGCGGGTGGCGTCGGTCCCTGGTTCGAAGCTGAGGCGAGGTGCCGCAGCGACTAGAGGTAGCAGGGGAGCGGCGACGGCAGACTTGCGCAAGGCGAGTGTCGGTTTCAAAAAACATGAGCACCCACACCGCGCATTACGCACGGCCGCTTTGGGAACCGGCGAAGTTTATGGCTAAAGTGGGGGGACGTTCTCATTTGCAGCGTTATAAAAGGACACCAATCCCTTTCATCAGCCCCACGCCTTCCTCAAGCTCGAGCTCTCCAATCTTCATTGCCCCCGTATTCTCATCTCCTGCGCCCACCACTCCCTCGTTCCTCGACCACTACTCCTCTTCCCAGCAATGGCTCGATCCGATGCCAGAGGCAAGTGGGAGGCCCATGGTCACTGAAAAGACCGTGGAGGATCTACGGAGCACGGGGTACCTCACCGGCGACATCGCACACCGATTCCCCCCTAAGGGCCAGGTGATTCCCGTTCCTAAGGCGGGTGAGAGGGTGGTTTTTACCTCTCACTTTGTTAGGGGGCTAGGGTTTGCACTCCACCCATTTGTTCGGGGTCTTTTGTTCTTCTACGGGCTAGATTTCCATGATCTAGCCCCAAACTTAATTCTCCACATATCCGCTTTTATAGTGGTATGTGAGGCCTTTCTCCGCATCCCCCACACTCCGGCCTATAGCTTAAGACCTTCAACGTGAAGCCAAAGGTGGTGGATGGGAACACACGGAGTGCGGGGGCGGCATGATTAACAAGCTCCCGAATGCAACTTGGCCCAAAGGCTCGTTCATGGAGACAAACAAGGTCTGGCAGTAGGAGTGGTTCCGCATCACCGAACCCCGCGACGCCAACTGGGCGGCGGGGCCTACTTTCCGATCCAGACCCCCAGAGAGGCTAACCTCCTGGACCAAAAAGGGTCTAAACTGGGGGGTCTACAACTGAAGTGACGACTCTGGTGAGCCGTGTGTCCGGCTTGATCTCCAAGGGGCACCTGCTCTCCTCCGTGGTCCATGTGATGCTGACCCGGCTTGTTCTCCCTTGCCAAAGCCGGGGCTTCTCCCTATGGGAGTTCGACCCGGCAGGAGACAAGCCGCTGAAGCATCTCTTCGGCTTTACGCGTACGGAGATTTGGAAGCATCTCTTCAAGAGCTAGAAGGATTGGCCCGAAGAGACCGAGGATGCGGGCTACAACACTGTGGCCTCCGCCCCAGAGGTAATAGAAATCCTTGCCGAACACATACCCTTTCCCTTATTTGACGATAATAGGAATTGGAATTTTTACATGATATACATGGCTGGACGAAGAAGGCGACCCGGATTAAGAGTTCGACACCTTTGCCCGAAGACCCAGAATCGCCTCTGGTGACTGCGGTGCTGGTCCCGGTGCCGTACAAGGAGCCGACCAAAAAGCCAAAGAAGACAAAGGGCAAGGGGGGCGGAGACAGCCCCCGTCCTGCGGGAAAGAAGCCCGAGGACCTCCATATCCTCTCCTCTGACGAGGCGGGGGAAGATGATGAGGAGGAAGAGGAAGAAGATGAGCTCCATGCGCAAGGCAGGGGAACAAAGAGGGGGGGCCGTTGCTGACGCAGGCATGGCTGTGCCCCCGAGGATACTGAAACTCCGAGCTAGTTTAGATTTATCTGAACATAGCTTTGTGGTGAAGCCCAAGGAGAAACCCCTGCCCAAATCGTAAGTCAATATGGATTCAAGTGTTGCACCTTTGTTTATTCAGTATTTTTGGTACTTTACTTAATATTTTTCTCCTGCTGACTGCTACCTCTTGAGCTTGCGTTATATTCCCTCGAAGAGGAAAGGGAGATGCATCACAGTAGCGTAAGTATTTCCCTCAGCTTTCGAGAACAAAGGTATCAATCTAGTAGGAGACCACGCACCAGTCCCTCGCACCTGCAAAAACAAATAAGAATTTCGCAGCCAACGCGGTAAGGGGTTGTCAATCCCTTTACGGTCACTTACAATAGTGAGATCTGATAGAGATGATAATTTTTTTTTTGGTATTGTTGGTATAGAAACAGAAAGTAAAAAAAGCAAATAAACAACGGCGACAGAAATTGGCTAGTTGACGGGAAAGTAATATGATAAAGATAGACCCAGGGGCCATAGTTTTCTCTAGTGGCTTCTCTCATGATAGTGGTATTCCACGGCGGGTAAACAAATTACTGTCGAGCAATTGATAGAAAAGCGAATAATTATGAGACTATCTAGGCATGATCATTGTATACAGGCATCACGTCCGAGACAAGTAGACCGAAACGATTCTGTATCTACTACTATTACTCCACACATCGACCGCTATCCAGCATGCATCTAGTGTATTGAGTTCATACGAACAAAGTAACGCCTTAAGCAAGATGACATGATGTAGAGGTATAAACTCAAGCAATATGATGAAAACCCCATCTTTTTATCCTCGATGCCAACAATACAATACGTGCCTTGCTACCCCTACTGTCACTGGAAAAGGACACTGCAAGATTGAACCCAAAGCCAAGCACTTCTCCCATTGCAAGAACTATAGATCTAGTAGGCCAAACGAAACCAATAATTCGAAGAGACTTGCAAGGATATTATGAGCACACACAAAAAGTTCAGAGAAGAACCAAATTATCTTTCATAGATAACCTTGATCATAAACTCACAATTCATCGGATCTCGACAAACACACTGCAAAAAGAAATTACATCGAATAGATCTCCTCAAAGACCGTGGAGAACTTTGTATTGAGATCCAAAGAGAGAGAGAAGAAGCCATCTAGATACTAGCTATGGACCCGAAGGTCTGTGGTAAACTACTCACAACTCATGGTGAGGGTGATGCTGATCATGATGAAGGCCCCCGTGATGGATCCCCCTCCCGGAAGAGGCTCCAAGATGGGATCTCCACGGGAATAGAAGCTACGGCGGTGGAATTAGGGTTTTCTCTCTGCGTATGGAGTTTCTAGGGTACGTAGGTATATATAGGAAGAAGGGGGGCACCGGGGGCCGTGTGGGCCAGCCTCGAGGCAGAGGGTGCGCCCTGGGAAGGGTGGCGCGCCCCCCACACTCGAGGGCTGGCCCTACGTCCCCACTTGGCCCCGAAGACTCCCGACCGTGATTGCCTCCAGAAATATCTCTCGCGAAGGTTTCATTCCGTTTGGACTCCTTTTGATATTCCTTTTCTGCAAAACCCTGAAATAGGCAAAAATACAGCAATCTGGACTGGGGCTTTGGGTTAGTAGGTTAGTCCCAAAAATGATATAAAAGTGAATGATAAAGCCCATTAAACATCTAAGACTTCATAAATAATAGCATGGAACAATCAAAGATTATAGATACGTTGTAGACGTATCAAGCATCCCCAAACTTAATTCCTGCTCATCCTCGAGTAGGTAAATGATAAAGAAAGAATTTTTGATGTGGAATGCTAACCAATATAATATTTTAATGTAATTCTCTTAATTGTGGCATGAATGTTCAGATCTAAAAGATTCAAGATAAAAGTCTATATTGACATAAGAAATAACAATACTTCAAGCAATACTAACAAAGCAATCACGTCTTCTCAAAATAATATGGCTAAACAAAGTTATCCCTACAAAATCATATAGTGTTGGCTATGCTCCCTTATTATCACACTAAATATTCATATCATGCACAACCCCGATTTCAGCCAAGCATTTGTTTTCATGCTCTATCTTTTCAAACCTTTCAACTTTCACGCAATACATGAGCGTGAGCCATGGATATAGCTCTATGGGTGGAATAGAGGTGGTTGTGGAGAAGACAAAAAGAAGGAGATAGTCTCACATCGACTAGGCGTATCAACGGGCTATGGATATGCCCATCAATAGATATCAATGTGAGTGAGTAGGGATTGCCATGCAACAGATGCACTAGAGCTAAATATGAATGAAAGCTCAACAAAAGAAACTAGTGGGTGTGCATCCAACTTGCTTGCTCATGAAGACCTAGGGACAAGCCAAGTTCTATAACGAAAGTTACGACTAGTATATGAAAGTGACTAAGCATGAGAATCTCTACAATGAAGAACATGGTGCTACTTTGAAGAACAAGTGTGGAAAAAGATAGTAGCAATTGTCCCTTTTTCTTTTTTTCTTTTCCTTTTTTTGAGCCTTTTTTTGCGGAGGGGCTTTATAGATTCAGCCTTTCCTCCCATGGGACAATGCTCTAAAAATGATGATCATCACACTTTCATTACAACACAATATTACAACTCGATACTACAACAACAAAGTATGACTCTATATGAATGCCCCCGACGGTGTACCGGTATGTGCAATGAAACAAGAGTGACACGTATGAAAGAATTATGCATGGTGGCTTTGTCACAAATACGATGTCAACTACATGATCATGCATGGAAATATGACAATATGATGCGTGTCATATAAACAGAACGGTGGAAAGTTGCATGGCAATATATCTTGGAATGGCTATGGAAATGCCCTGATAGGTAGGTATGGTGGCTGTTTTGAGGAACAATATGGTGGCTGTTTTGAGGAAGGATATATAGTGGGTTTATGGCACCGGCGAAACTTGTGCGGTACAAGCGAGGCTAGCAATGGTGGAAGGGTGAGAGTGCGTATAATCCATGGACTCAACATTAGTCATAAGAACTCATATACTTATTGCAAAAATTTACGAGTCATCAAAACAAAGCAATCAACGCATGCTCCTAGGGGGAGGTTGGTAGGAGTTAACCATCACGCGCCCCCGACCTCCACACAAAGGTTGACACTCTACAAATACCTCATGCTTTAACTTAGTCACATAACGGTTCACCATACGTGCATGCTACGGGAATCACTAACCTTAACACAAGTATTTCTTGATTTCATAATAACTCCACTAGCATGACTCTAATATCACCATCCTAATGTCTCAAAACAATTATCAAGTATCCAACATCTCTTTCTATTCAATGCACTTGGTGTGAATTTTCTTACTACATTGACATTGGATGTCTATCATGTGAAGACTAGTTTCTATAGCCTAAACAGTTTACCATGATTGTCGGTGTACTAGAGTAGGGGTACCCTAGTATCCCGAACTTGTGCACGGGCAGTCGTAGCACCCCGCGGCAAGGCTTGCCGGGTGACCGCCAAGGTCCTCCGTGGTTCCTTTGGAGCCATTCAAGAACAAAGTATTCAAGCCAAGGAGACAAGGCCCCGGCAAGAGGAGCTTGCCGGGAAGGCCACTCAAGACACAAGACCCCAGCGAAAGGAGCTTGCCGGGAAGGCCAACCAAGGCATCTCAAGGAACTTGCCGTGACGCGCCACGCGTCCCGGCAAGGCCCGGTGAGCGGCAAGCTCCCGGACGAGAGAAGACAACGACCGCGGCAAGGCGCTTGCCGCGGCAAGCTACCACTCTGTACCCGCGCTCCAGCGCATCCACCAACGTGTCGCTCTGGGACCCTCCTAGGCGTACGTGGCGGGAGGCTGTACAGCCAGGGGTACGCGATGGCAAGCGGCGCTGACAAGATTGCCGCCGTGGCGAGCGGTGGCGTCCCTGACGGTCCCTTTTTGCACTGTTTGGGCGACGCCGACGGGCATTTAATGCCCTTGTCCCCTGCCGTCAGGGTTAGGTACGATACACTGTACAGGTAGTTGTACCAACTACAACACCTTTCCATTTTTACCCTCATCTGCGTTGCCACCTGTCGGTGACCCCTTGAGCATATAAAAGGAGGCCCATGCGCAACGTAGGGGAGGGGTTCGAGGCAGAAAAACACTCACGCTTGGTCTCGTTAGCTGCTGGTGTGTACTGTAGCACCCAGCGCTCATGAGCAAGAACTCAATACAAACCACAAAGCAGGAGTAGGGTTTTACGCATCCGTGCGGCCCGAACCTGGGTAAACTGCTCGTGTGCCTTGCCTCGATCTGCTCTTCGTGCGATCTCCGCCCCCCGCCGAACCGAAAGGGGCTCGGTCCCCATAGGTGCTCATGGATCAGTTTCCCCGACATCTTTGGCGCGCCAGGTAGGGGGTGCGTCGAGGTTGTGTGAACCTGATCTGGCGTTCACACGAGCTAGATCTTCATCATCATCTTCATCGACATGCCGCCAAAGAAGAAGGCTTCGGAGGCGGCTGCTCCGTCCGCGCCAAACCCACCACCGCCGGAGCAAACGGCTGGTGGGGTAGACGCTGGCGGAAGAACGGGCGTCTGATACGTCCAAAACGTACCTATAATTTCTGCATGCTCCATGCTTCTTTTGTGTGATATTGCTATGATATTGATGCACTTCCATACACTTTTGATCATATTTGGACTAACCTATTAACTCAGTGCACCACAGTGCCAGTTCCTGTTTTCTGGTGTTTTTCTATTTCAGGTTTCCCCCATATTAAAAGTGCTCCAAAAATTCCAGGAAAAATATAGGAAAAATCAGCGTACAGGAAGCTTCGCGAAGAACCAAAGATGGGCCAGAGGGGAGCCAGGGGAGGCCTAGGCGGCCACCTGGCGCGGCCCCACCCCTGGCCGCGCCAGGGGGGCGCCTGGGGCCCCTGCTCCGCCTCTGGCTGCCCCCCTTCGCCTATATATCCCTCTCGTCCCGAAACCCTCGAGGACAGAACCCTTTTTCGTGATCTCGCCTCTGTTCCGCCGCCGCAGCGCTTCCAAGATCGGGAGCATCAGGAGAACTCTTCCCGGCACCCTGCCGGAGGGGAGAACCACCACTGGGAGCTTCTCCACCACCATGGACGCTTCCCGGATGAGTCGTGAGTAGTCCACCTTGGACCATGGGTCCATGATCAGTAGCTATGTGATGTTCTCCTCCCTTCTTTGCTCTTCATGGTTTAGACCTCGTGAGCTGCCCTACATGATCGAGGCACATATGTAATCTTTCTGCTGTTGCTTTGCTGAGTTTGCTGGGACCTGATGGATTATGAGACTATGTTCAGATTGTGTTTGAGTAATATATTTGATTCACCTCTTTTATATCTTTGTTCTTGAGTAATTCTTGCATGTTCTTCGTTGCTGTTTATTGCTTTGGCCAAGTAGTAGGTAGTAACTCCAAGAGGGAGCGTTATGCTTGATTGTGGGTTCATGCCCCCTGATGACTAGCTTGAGTGACAGAAACATGAGTCTAGGGGATGTGTTGTTGCCACAAGGGAGAAAACAACGATGCTTGTACTTGCGGGTGCAAGGATTGTTTACTTTACGCAAAGTTCTTTTAATGCAGTTGTCTGTTGCTTTGAGTTTACACTTTGGGTGGGATTCGCAACTTAATACCAGCGAGATGTTCTGGATAGATATCTCAAGGTGGATGATTAGTAGTAGATGCATATGGATTTCGGTCTACTTGCCTTGGCGTACGACCCATGCTTTTGAGCCTCTACCTTTCTTTGCAGCATAGTTAGCATTGGTTTGCGCACATAATCCTGTCAATTGCCCAACTGTAATTTGTTTACCTCGCTTTGCTGTTTTATCGTCTTTTGGGAGAGAGACATCACTAGTGAACATCATGGGACCCCGGTCCATATTACCACCGCTGATCACACCTTCTATTTACTTCCTGTTTTTATTTCCTACTTGCAGTCATAGCTATCATTATTATCTCTTGTGTTTGATCCTTTGTAAACAACAAGGCCGGAGGGATTGACAACCTCACTGTACTCGTTGGGAGCAAAGTAATATGTATCTGTGTGCAAGTCCCGTCAACCGCTAAGTTTCTGGCGCCGTTGACACCTACTTGTCGACCCTCGGAGTCTCACGGGATTCGATCCTTGGTATCTTTGCCAAGGGAAATTTGCCGCTACGCTACATCTCAACCTTCCACTTGGGGTAACCAACGAGGGGCGAGAAGCCATCAAGCAAGTTTCTGGCGCCGTTGCCGGGGACTCCACTCTTCAAGATAGGGGAGTTGCATGCTATCTTTTATCTTTGCTTTTTAGTCTTGTTAGTTTACCTTTCAGTTTTTGCTTTAGTGTCCCTTACCAAAAATCACAAAAAATTATTTGATTTTCTGTTAGTAGTCCTTTCTGTTTAGTCAAGCATGTTAGGACTTGGTGCTTTGAGGGAATCAGAAGTTCTAGATTTCCATCAAAGGGATGGAGAAAATATGAAGAAGGCATGGGACCGAATTTCTGATGCACATAGGAGAATTATGCCTTGGATACCTATAAAAATTGTGCTTAGAAATTTTTACCATGGTCTTTTGAAATGGTGTAAACACTCTCTTGATATTATAGCTGAAGGAGATTTCCTAGAGTGTGATGAAGCTAGATCTCTTGAAATTATACATGGTCTATCTAGTTACTTTGTTTATGATCATAGTTTTGATACTGTCATAGATAGACTTGCTACTATTGAGAAGAGAATGGATGCTCTAGACTTGATGAAGGTAGAGAAACCCAAACCCAATAAGAGAGATATTTTGGAAATAGATGATGATTGGGAGCCTTTTGTTAGGATTAGCATCTCTAATCAAGACTTCCTTGCTTATTGTGATATTGGATCTATGGTTTCTACTATGCCAAAAATTGTTCATGATTCTTTAAAATTTAACATGGACAAATTATCATCCTATCATGAACATGCTAATGGAGATATTTCTGAGATCCAGGGAAGAATAAAAGACGTACCAGTTACATTCCTTAAAGGGATTGCAATGGTTCATTTCTTCATCATGAAGCCAAACCAAGGAAATATAGTGCTTGGAAGGGACTTCCTCCGAGCCGTAAAAGGCTTCATCGATATAGGTAAGGGACAAATCCGCCTACGCGGGAAGGCAAAAGGTACGTACCCCTTTCCTAGAAGGAACAAGGATGAACTTGTTGAGGAACCATTTGAAGAAATTTATAACTCCGATTATTATGATGACTTTTGATTCCTCCTTTTTGCATCATGCCTAGCTTAAAGGCATAAAAGAAAGAGCTTTTGGGAGGCAGCCCACAACGAATTAGGTTTTATTTTGCTTTTGTTGTGTCTTGATGTTTGTTACTACAGTAACATCATCATTGTATCTTTTCTTTTCAGCTTTGTGCCAAGTTTAGCCTCTGATTGCAAGAAAGTTCAAAATTGTGACATGATGTCCAGAAAACAGATTCTGTCCTTGGACAGAAAAATTCGAATAAAATCACCAGATCATCTTTTTGATCTGAATTTTTTTGAAAGCGTGCTCTATACAATTGGCTTTCGAGCGTCTGTTCTGAGTTTTTTGATTTGAGTTGCAGAAGTGCCCCGAAAAAATTATTTACTACCTGCTGGTCTGTTTTTCACAGATTCTGTCCTGTTTTGCCTTTTCTTCGTTTTGCAAACCTTGAGCTTGCTTTTTCTTTGCAAAAAACTTTTGGCAATCTTGAGAAACAGTAGCTCTTCAAGATTATCTTTATTTCCAGTAGGGAAAAAATTATTTTATTGTGGGTACTAACCTCGCTAATCAGATTATGATGAGTTATGTATGAAGGGAGTTTTCAAGTGTGCGAGGGAAGATGATAAAAGAAGATTCAGGAGGGTCAAACGCTCAAGCTTGGGGATGCCCCCATGCACCCCCAAGAAATATTCAATAAGACTCAAGCGTCTAAGCTTGGGGATGCCCCCATGCATCCCCTTCTCCATCAACAATTATCAGTTCGTCTTTCGTTCCACTATATTTTTCCACTTCATGCGTTATGTGCTATGCTTGGAGCGTCTTGCTCTTAGTTTCTTTTTTTAGTTTTCTTTAGCTTTGCTTGCTGTTCATAACAAGTTAGAACCCATCTTTCTTTGTGTGGGAGAGAAACACGCTCCACTTCAACCTAGAACACAACATAGGATTTTCATGCTTATCTTTGTTGTGTGTGTTCTTTGTCTTTCCATAGCTGCTGTCATGTTTAGCTCTTAGTTTTCATGCTTTTCTTTTTAAAGAGCTTTTGTTTAGTTGGTTGCTGAACTCTCTTGAGTTTTCATGTTTATCTTGTTAAGAGAGTTTGCCTGTTGCACTAAGTTGTGTGTCTTAACTTAAAGTAGGTAATTGAGGTTGCTATTTAATTTTAGTAGTAACTTGCAATAGTTTTGAGGTATTGCCATGAGTAATGTCTGAACTTTTGGTGTCAAGAGCTTTAGCCTATTAGTGATAGATGTCGTATTTTGGGCAATCCGTGTTTATTTTCGAAAACCTACAAAATAGTTGAGAACTTTAGCTACTAGATGGATTACTAATCTTTGGAGGGATCGAATATTAGAGTACACTCACGTACCATGAGTCGAGGGTGCGCAAGGATAACCAAACCCCCATACACTCCTCCTCGGGGTACTTGTCTCTTTGTGAACCTCCTAATTAGATTGAGAGTTAACGATAATAAGTGCATGAGTTCTTCGGACTAATGTGAGTATTCGAAAGTTGACACTTCCACCTAGCCATATTTTTCTAGCCTCTTCGGTACCGTGCATTGCCCTTTCTTACCTCGAGAGTTGGCGCATACTTCGCCGGTGCATCCAAATCCTTGCCACGATACACTCTGTCATCATAAGCCTCATTATATCCTTCCTCAAAACAGCCACCATACCTACCTATCAAGGCATTTCCATAGCCTTTCCGAGATACATTGCCATGCAACATCCATCTTCTCATGACTTGATCTTCATGTCATACATGCTTTTGCTTGATCGATGAGCCGCATGCTAGTTGGTCCTTGCCCTAATCATTGCTACATGACGCGCTAGTATCATTGCATATCCTGCTACAGCGGCAGAGGCATACATTTGCATACATCATGATAGTTTCATCTTCTTTATGTTGAGTACTCTTGTAAAGTGTGAAAGATCTTATATACTTCTTGTAATATATAGAGTGTTGCCCCTAAAGTGAGGAAGAGATCCCAAAGAGGACAAATCAAAAGATCCCAAAGAGGAAAAATGAGAGTCAAATAGAAAGAGCCATTGAGGCCACAAAAAAATAAAAAAAAATAGAAAAAAGAGAAAACGAAATAAAAAGAGAGAAGGGGCACACTACTATTCCTTTTGAGAGATCCACACTCGTACTCCATCTTATACCTTGTACTCCATAGAGATTATCATTTATGCATATAGCTATGTGGGGACCTTCACACTATAGAACTTGGCTTGTATATTCCAATGATGAGCCTCCTCAAAAGAGCTCTAGGTCTTCTTGAGCGAGCAAGTTGGATGCACCCCCACTAGTTCCATTGGAGAGCTTACCTTAGCTCATATGTGCATCCGTTGCATGGCAATCCCTACTCCTCACATCATATCTATCATTTGGCTTTCTCTCGCCTATGATTTTCCTCATTGATGTGAGCCTTTCACACCTTTTTTGTCTTCCCCCTTCATCATTTTTTCTCTCTTTGCCATCCTAAGTGTCAACTTTCTTGCTTACGCTCATCCATTGCATGAGTGCTCAAAATATCGAAAGGGAGTGGATCATTTTGACTTGTACCTGGCTAGTGGTCTGGGGATGAGTCAAGATAAGATTCCAAAGAAGACCAAGTGTGAAACTTTAGTAGATTAAGTTCTCAACAATACAAAAACTATGTTTTAATCTCTCGTATATCCCTATCCCCTTTCTTGCACGCAAACACCATTTGGAGACATTCGAGTCACGGACAGCGAGAGCTCTTGCACCTTTATGTTCTTATGTTGCTTGTTACAATGCTAATATAGACTCTTGCTTGTTATGACTTGAATTGAATTACATGCCTTGATTGCTTTACTTAAAAAGTTCTTATATGGTTGGTAGCATGTCACAACAAAACTTATGCTTGTTATCATTTACCTACTCGAGGACGAGCAGGAATTAAGCTTGGGGATGTTGATACGTCCAAAACGTATCTATAATTTCTGCTTGCTCCATGCTTCTTTTGTGTGATATTGCTATGATATTGATGCACTTCCATACACTTTTGATCATATTTGGACTAACCTATTAACTCAGTGCACCACAATGCCAGTTCCTGTTTTCTGCTGTTTTTCTATTTCAGGTTTCCCCCATATTAAAAGTGCTCCAAAAAATCCAGGAAAAATATAGGAAAAATCAGCGTACAGGAAGCTTCGCGAAGAACCAAAGATGGGCCAGAGGGGAGCCAGGGGAGGCCCAGGCGGCCACCTGGCGCGGCCCCACCCCTGGCCGCGCCAGGGGGGCGCCTGGGGCCCCTAATCCGCCTCTGGCTGCCCCCCTTCGCCTATATATCCCTCTCGTCTCGAAACCCTCGAGGACAGAACCCTTTTTCGCGATCTCGCCTCTGTTCCGCCGCCGCAGCGCTTCCAAGATCAGGAGCATCAGGAGAACTCTTCCCGGCACCCTGCCGGAGGGGAGAACCACCACCGGGAGCTTCTCCACCACCATGGACGCTTCCCGGATGAGTCGTGAGTAGTCCACCTTGGACCATGGGTCCATGATCAGTAGCTATGTGATTTTCTCCTCCCCTCTTTGCTCTTCATGGTTTAGACCTCGTGAGCTGCCCTACATGATCGAGGCACATATGTAATATTTCTGTTGTTGCTTTGCTGAGTTTGCTGGGATCTGATGGATTATGAGACTATGTTCAGATTGTGTTTGAGTAATATATTTGATTCACCTCTTTTATATCTTTGTTCTTGAGTAATTCTTGCATGTTCTCCGTTGCTGTTTATTGCTTTGGCCAAGTAGTAGGTAGTAACTCCAAGAGGGAGCGTTATGCTTGATTGTGGGTTCATGCCCCCTGATGACTAGCTTGAGTGACAGAAACATGAGTATAGGGGATGTGCTGTTGCCACAAGGGAGAAAACAACGGTGCTTGTACTTGCGGGTGCAAGGATTGTTTACTTTACGCAAAGTTCTTTTAATGCAGTTGTCTGTTGCTTTGAGTTTACACTTTTGGTGGGATTCGCAACTTAATACCAGCGAGATGTTCTGGATAGATATCTCAAGGTGGATGATTAGTAGTAGATGCAGATGGATTTCGGTCTACTTGCCTTGGCGTACCGCCCATGCTTTTGAGCCTCTACCTTTCTTTGCAGCATAGTTAGCATTGGTTTGCGCACATAATCCTGTCAATTGCCCAGCTGTAACTTGTTTACCTCGCTTTGTTGTTTTATCGTCTTTTGGGAGAGAGACATCACTAGTGAACATCATGGGACCCCGGTCCATATTACCACCACTGATCACACCTTCTATTTACTTCCTGTTTTTATTTCCTAGTTGCAGTCATAGCTATCATTATTATCTCTTGTGTTTGATTCTTTGTAAACAACAAGGCCGGAGGGATTGACAACCTCTCTGTACTCGTTGGGAGCAAAGTTATCTGTATCTGTGTGCAGGTCCCGTCAACCGCTAAGTTTCTGGCGCCGTTGACACCTACTTGTCGACCCTTAGAGTCTCACGGGATTCGATCCTTGGTATCTTTGCCAAGGGAAATTTGCCGCTACGCTACATCTCAACCTTCCACTTGGGGTAACCAACGAGGGGGGAGAAGCCATCAGCGTCAACGAGGGATCCAAACTCGCTCGCGGCTACGGCTGCCGCCGCCTCTTCAAGCCTAGTGGCGATGTACTTCATCTCCTCATCAGTGGTGGCGCGAGTGAGGCCTTTCTTTTCGTCGGAGCGAATCGGCACTTCCTCCAAGCCATCGAAGAACTCTTGCACGGCGTCATCTGCAGGCTCTTGCCAAGTTGGGTCAATCCCATGCGAGTCGCACAGCGGCGTCATTGCGCGGATGCGGCTGAGCGCGGAGTTGTTGCACAGCGGAACGACACCCTTCGGCAACCTGAACACTTGGGGATGATTGGGGTCGTACTTGAACAGCTCCTGGAGCATCGCGTTAAGCTCCATAACAGTGAAGTTGAAGTTGAGGCCCGGGCACAGCCTCATTATGTCCGCCGCATTCTCGAACTCCCAGGCGGGTCTCTTCCTCTCTTGCAGGGGGGCGATGCGGCGGCGAAGAAAATCTGCGCCAACTGCGCCTACAGTGAGCCCGGCAAGCCTGAGGCGTTGGATCCGGGCGATGGCAATCTTCAGCCTGTCGTCTTCCGGGGCCACGTTGCTCCAATCGTTGTCGCGTACTACTGGGGCTTGGCGTCGGGCGGTAAATGGCTGCGGGTTCTCCTAGACAATCCAGCACCAGTTTGCTCTCCATTCCTCCCATTTGCTGCGGAGCTCTCCCTCCAGATAAGCTTCCTTCTTGTGGGCTCTCGAGATCCAGGAGACTCCGCCGGATAAAGGCTCTCCTCTCTCAACTCGGGGCATAAAGAAGTGGCGGAAAAGGGCTACATTGGGATAGACTCCGACAAAGTTTTCGCAGAGATGTGCGAAAACTGCCATGGTCAGAACGGCATTGGGGGTGAAATCAAGGAGGTGGAACCCGTAGGTGTTCATAATGTCGCAGAAAAATTCAGAGAAAGGCGGGCAGAGCCCGCATTAGAAGAACAAGGCGAATAAAGGGTATCCATTCGGAGCCATTTTCCAAGCGACGGCTGGAAGTACCTTCGTGCGCGGGTGCGCCCGCGTCTCCCCCGACCAGAAGAGGTAGTAGTACTCCCTCAGCTCCCTCGCGGCAAGCTTGGGGGGGGGGGGGAGATTGCCCGCTCCTTCCGCAGCGCCGCGAGCCGTTGCACCTCGGCCGACTTCACGCCCTTCCCCTTCTCGGCTTTCGGAGCCATGAAGGAAGTGGTGAGGGAGGTCTACGGCGTCGGTGGTGCTGGTGGCGGTGGGGGGGCGGAGCGCTGCTCTCTTTCAGCTTTGGGAAGAAGGGGAGCGGCGGAGGTTTTCGAGGTTGGAGTAGCAAATGGCGAATGGACGAACTGCCCATGTTTCCCCTGCTTATAAGGAGGGAGGGGGCGGACATTCCGCCTTTCCGAATAAAGAAATCGCCCACGATCTCTCCCACGACGCCACAATCAACGCGTGCCATTCGGAGAGGGCGCGGTGGATACGGAGTGAGATACGGCGTAACCCAGGCCACGCGTGCCCGTGCCCTGTTTTGGGCCTGGCCCAACAGCGCTCGGCACCGTGTATGGCCCAGGCCCGGGGGCTCCTGTCAGTGTACTAGAGTAGGGGTACCCTAGTATTCCGAACTTGTGCACGGGTAGTCGCAGCACCCCGTAGCAATGCTTGCCGGGTGACCGCCAAGGTCCTCCATGGTTCCTTTGGAGCCATCCAAGAACAAAGTATTCAAGCCAAGGAGACAAGGCCCCGGCAAGAGGAGCTTGCCGGGAAGGCCACTCAAGACACAAGACCCCGGCGAAAGGAGCTTGCCGGGAAGGCCAACCAAGGCATCTCAAGGAACTTGCCACGACGCGCCACGCGTCCCGGTAAGGCCCGGTGAGCGGCAAGCTCCCGGACGCGACAAGACAACGACCGCGGCAAGGCGCTTGCCGCGGCAAGCTACCACTCTGTACCCGCGTTCCAGCGCATCCACCAATGTGTCGCTCTGGGACCCTCCCAAGCGTACGTGGCGGGAGGCTGTACAGCTAGGGGTACGCGGTGGCAAGCGGTGCTGACAAGATTGCCGCCGTGGCGAGCGGTGGCGTCCCTGACGGTCCCTTTTTGCACTGTTTGGGCGACGCCGACGGGCATTTAATGCCCTTGTCCCCTGCCGTCAGGGTTAGGTACGATACACTGTACAGGTAGTTGTACCAACTACAACACCTTTCCATTTTTGCCCTCATCTGTGTTGCCACCTGTCGGTGACCCCTTGAGCATATAAAAGGAGGCCCATGCGCAACGTAGGGGAGGGGTTCGAGGCAGAAGAACACTCACGCTCGGTCTCGTTAGCTGCTGGTGTGTACTGTAGCACCCAGCGCTCCTGAGCAAGAACTCAATACAAACCACAAAGCAGGAGTAGGGTTTTACGCATCCGTGCGGCCCGAACCTGGGTAAACTGCTCGTGTGCCTTGCCTCGATCTACTCTTCGTGCGATCTCCGCCCCCCGCCGAACCGATAGGGGCTCGGTCCCCATAGGTGCTCGTGGATCAGTTTCCCCGACAATGATGTTTTAATAGAATATGATATATATCTAAGTGAAGCATGAGAGTTCAACAATTTCTATAAAATATTACCACCACCATGCTCTAAAAGATATAAGTGAAGCACTAGAGCAAAAACTATTAACCTCAAAAGATATAAGTGAAGCACATAGAGTGTTCTAACAATTTCTAGGCCATATTTAACTCTCTCAAATAGGTGTGTCCAGCAAGGATGATTGTGACAAACTAACAAGAAAAGACTCAAATTATAGAAGACGTTCCAAGCAAAACACATAGCATGTTGCGAATAAAAATATTGCTCCAAGTATAGTTACCGATGGATGAAGACGAAAGAGGGGATTCCTTCCTGGGGCATCCCAAGCTTAGGCTTTTGATTATCTTGAATTTACTTGGGGTTTCGTGGGCATCCTCAAGCTTAGGCCTTTGCTACTCCTTGTTCCATAGTCCATCAAAGCAATACTCAAAACTTGAAAACTTCACAACACAAAACTTAGACAAAAATTCTCGTGAGCTCCGTTAGTAAGAGAAAGCAAACCACCACTAAAAGGTACATCAAGGAATTCATTCTTTGTTTATATTGGTGTTAAACCTACTGTACTCCAAGTTCTATATGGTTCATATCCTCTAATATTACTCATAGATGCATCGGAATAAGCAAACAACACACGAAAAACTGAATCTGTCAAAAACAGAACAGACTGTAGTAATCTGCTGGGTTCGCCTACTTCTGGAACTCCAAAAAATTCAAACTAAATTGGTAAATTTTCGAAATTTGTCTACCAATCAGAAGCAAAAAGAATCAACTAAAAAGGACGCTCCAGTAAAATCGGAAGACTACTTTAGTCAGCACTAACGATTTTGTTTTTCACAGAAAGATCAAATAAACTTCACACAAGTCTTACCAAAGGTTCTACTTGGCACAAACACTAAACAAAACATGAAAACACATCTAATCAGAGGCTAGATGCAACATTTATCCCTAACAGAAACAAAAGAAAAAACATAAAATTGGGTTGCCTCCCAACAAGTGCTATCGTTTTACGCCCCTAGCTTGGCACGATAGTTCAATGATGCTCACATGAAAGACAAGGATTGAAGCACAAAGAGAGCACCATAAGACATGTGACAAACACATCTAAGTCTAACATACTTCCTATGAATAGGCATCTTATAAGAAAACAAATTACCAAGACAAGCAAGATCCAGCATATGCACAGAAGAAGAAAGAAACATGATCAATCTCAACATGAAGAGAGGTAATTTAGTAACATGAAAATTTCTACAACCATATTTCCCTCTCTCATAATAATTGCATGTAGGATCATGATCAAATTCAACAAAATAGCTATCGCATAACATATTCTCAACACGATCCACATGCATGCAAAGTTGACACTCTTCAAAAATAGTGGGATTAACATTAAATAAAGTCATAACCTCTCCAAACCCATTTTTATCAAAAGTTTCATAAGATTGAACATTCCCCAAGTATGTGGGATCTAAAGTTGACACTCATCCAAACCCACTTTCAATATTAATGCAAACATTATTATCAATCTTATATTCATCATGGGGATTAAAAAAATTTCAAGATCGTAAGAAGAATCACCCCAATCATGATCATTGCAACAAGTAGTGGACATAGCAATACTAGCATCCCCAAGCTTAGGGTTTTGCATATCATTAACACAATTGACTTTAATAGAATTTACAATAACATCATTGCAATCATGCTTTTTATTTAACAAGCTATCATGAATCACCTTTTCTTTTAACAATTCCTCACAATTTTCATATTCATAAATTTTGAGCAAAACCTCATAAAGATAATCTAGTGCACGCAGCTCACTAGCAATAGGTTCAACATAATTGGATCTCTTAAAGAAATTAGTAAGTGGATGAGGATCCATACTTTAGCAAGCGAAGATGCAAGCTAATTTAGGGCACATAGCACACAAGCAAACAAGAGGCAAGCGAACGAAAAACACACGGCGGAAGAAGGGCGAATAAAACGGAAAAGGTGAAGTGGGGGAGAGGAAAATGAGATGCAAATAAATGTAATGCAAAGGATAAGGGTTTGTGATAGGTACTTGGTATATGACATTTGCGTAAGCCTCCCCGGTAACGGCGCCGAAAATTCTTCTTGCTACCTCTTGAGCTTGCGTTGTATTCCCTCAAAGAGGAAAGAGAGATGCAGCACAGTAGCGTAAGTATTTCCCTCAGCTTTTGAGAACCAAGGTATCAATCCAGTAGGAGACCACGCGCCAGTCCCTCGCACCTGCACAAACAAATAAGAACTTCGCAGCCCTCACGATAAGGGGTTGTCAATTCCTTTACGGTCACTTACAATAGTGTTATCTGATAGAGATGATAATTATATTTTTGGTATTTTTGGTATAGAAATAGAAAGTAAAGAAAGCAAATAAACAACGGCGACAGAAATTGGCTAGTTGATGGGAAAGTAATATGATAAAGATAGACCCGGGGGGCATAGTTTTCTATAGTGGCTTCTCTCATGATAGCGGTATTCTACGGCGGGTAAACAAATTACTGTCGAGCAATTGATAGAAAAGTGAATAATTATGAGACTATCTAGGCATGATCATTGTATATATACATCACGTCCGAGATAAGTAGACCAAAACGATTCTGCATCTATACTATTACTCCACACATCGACCGCTATCCAGCATGCATCTAGTGTATTGAGTTCATACGAACAGAGTAACGCCTTAAGCAAGTTGACATGATGTAGAGGGATAAACTGAAGCAATACGATGAAAACCCCATCTTTTTATCCTCGATGGCAACAGTACAATACGTGCCTTGCTGCCCCTACTATCATTGGAAAAGGACACCGCAAGATTGAACCCAAAGCCAAGCACTTCTCCCATTGCAAGAACTATAGATCTAGTAGGCCAAACCAAACCAATAATTCGAAGAGACTTGCAAGGATATTATGAGCACACATATAAAGTTCAGAGAAGAACCAAATATCTTTCATAGATAACCTTGATCATAAACTCACAATTCATCGGATCTCGACAAACACACCGCAAAAAGAGATTACATCGAATAGATCTCCTCGAAGACCGAGGATAACTTTGTATTGAGATCCAGAGAGAGAGAAGGAGCCATCTAGATACTAGCTATGGACCCCGAAGGTTTGTGGTAAACTACTCACAACTCACGGTGAGGGCGATGATGATGATGATGATGAAGGCCTCCGTGATGGATCCCCCTCCCGGAACAGGCTCCAAGATGGGATCTCCATGGGAACAGAAGCTACGGCGGTGGAATTAGGGTTTTCTCTCTTCGTATGGAGTTTTTGGGGTACGTAGGTATATATAGGAAGAAGGAGGGCACCGGGGGCCATGTGGGCCAGCCTCGAGGCAGGGGGCGCGCCTTGGGAAGGGGGCACGCCCCCCACCCTCGAGGGCTGGACCTACTGTTGGAAATATGCCCTAGAGGCAATAATAAATTGGTTATTATTATATTTCCTTGTTCATGACAATTGTTTATTATCCATGCTAGAATTGTATTGATAGGAAACTCAGATACATGTGTGGATACATAGACAAACACCATGTCCCTAGTAAGCCTCTAGATGACTAGCTCGTTGATCAATAGATGGTTACGGTTTCCTGACCATGGACATTGGATGTCGTTGATAACGGGATCACATCATTAGGAGAATGATGTGATGGACAAGACCCAATCCTAAGCCTAGCACATATCGTGTAGTTCGTATGCTAAAGCTTTTCTATATGTCAAGTATCTTTTCCTTAGACCATGAGATTGTGCAACTCCCGGATACCGTAGGTGCTTTGGGTGTACCAAACGTCACAACGTAACTGGGTGGCTATAAAGGTGCACTACAGGTATCTCCGAAAGTGTCTGTTGGGTTGGCACGAATCGAGACTGGGATTTGTCACTCCGTATGACGGAGAGGTATCTCTGGGCCCACTCGATAGGACATCATCATAATGTGCACAATATGTGATCAAGGAGTTGATCACGGGATGATGTGTTACGGAACGAGTAAAGAGACTTGCCGGTAACGAGATTGAGCAAGGTATCGGTATACCGACGATCGAATCTCGGGCAAGTGCTATACCGATAGACAAAGGGAATCGTATACGGGATTGATTGAATCCTTGACATCGTGGTTCATCCGATGAGATCATCGTGGAACATGTGGGAGCCAACATGGGTATCCAGATCCCGCTGTTGGTTATTGGCCGGAGAGTTGTCTCGGTCATGTCTACATGGTTCCCGAGCCCGTAGGGTCTACACACTTAAGGTTCGATGACGCTAGGGTTATAGGGAAAGTATGTACGCGGTTACCGAATGTTGTTCGGAGTCCCGGATGAGATCCTGGACGTCACGAGGAGTTCCGGAATGGTCCAGAGGTAAAGATTCATATATGGGAAGTCCCGTTTTGGTCACCGGAAAAGTTTCGGGCACTATTGGTAGCGTACCGGGACCACCGGGAGGGTCCCGGGGGTCCACCGGGTGGGGCCACCAGCCCCGGAGGCATACGTGGGCCAAGTGTGGGAGGGGACCAGCCCCAGGTGGGCTGGTGCGCCCCCCCACCAAGACCCAGGGCGCCTCCAAGAGGGGAGGGGGGCAAACCCTAGGGCAGATGGGCCCTAGGGCCCAATCTGGTGCGCCCCCCTCTCCCTCTCCCCCTCTGGCCGCCACCCCTAGATGGGATCTAGGGTGGCCGCACCCCTAGGGGTGGGAAACCCTAAAGGGGGCGCAGCCCCCCCTTCCCCCTATATATATGAGAGTTTTGGGGCTGCCCACAACACGTTCTGACCTCTGTCGCATGGCGCAGCCCTACCTCTCTCCCTCCTCATCTCTTGCAGCACTTGGCGAAGCCCTGCTGGAGTCCCGCGCTCCTCCACCACCACCACGCCGTCGTGCTGCTGTTGGATGGAGTCTTCCCCAACCTCTCCCTCTCTCCTTGGTGGATCAAGGCGTGGGAGACGTCATCAGGCTGCACGTGTGTTGAACGCGGAGGCGCCGTTGTTCGGCGCTTAGATCGGAATCAACCGCGATCTGAATCGCAGCGAGTATGACTCCTTCATCCGCGTTCTTGTAACGCTTCCGCATTGCAATCTACAAGGGTATGTAGATCCACTCTCCTTTATGCTCGTTGCTAGATTACTCCATAGATAGATCTTGGTGACGCGTAGGAAAAATTTTGATTTTCTGCTACGATCCCCAACAGTGGTATCAGAGCTAGGTCTATGCGTAGTATCTTGCACGAGTAGAACACAAAGTAGTTGTGGGCGTAGATCATGTCAATTTACTTGCCGTTACTAGTCTTATCTTGATTCGGCGGCATCGTGGGATGAAGCGGCCCGGACCGACCTTACACGTACTCTTACGTGAGACAGGTTCCACCGACTGACATGCACTAGTTGCATAAGGTGGCTAGCGGGTGTCTGTCTCTCCCACTTTAGTCGGATCGGATTCGATGAAAAGGGTCCTGATGAAGGCTAAATATAAATTGGCATATCACGTTGTGGTTTTGGCGTAGGTAAGAAACGTTCTTGCTAGAAACCTATAGCAGCCACGTAAAAACTTGCAACAACAATTAGAGGACGTCTAACTTGTTCTTGCAGCATGTGCCGTGTGATGTGATATGGCCAAAAGGATGTGATGAATGATATATGTGTGATGTATGAGATTGATCATGTTCTTGTAATAGGAATCACGACTTGCATGTCGATGAGAATGACAACCGGCAGGAGCCATAGGAGTTGTCTTATTTATTGTATGACCTGCGTGTCACTGAATAACGCCATGTAATTACTTTACTTTATTGCTAAACGTTAGCCATAGTAGTAGAAGTAATGTTTGGCGAGACGACTTCATGAAGACACGATGATGGAGATCATGGTGTCATGCCGGTGACGATGATTATCATGGAGCCCCGAAGATGAAGATCAAAGGAGCAAGATGATATTGGCCATATCATGTCACTATTTGATTGCATGTGATGTTTATCATGTTTTACATCTTATTTGCTTAGAACGACGGTAGTGAATAAGATGATCTCTCAATAAAATTTCAAAAATTGTGTTCCCCCTAACTGTGCACCGTTGCTAAGGTTCGTTGTTCCGAAGCACCACGTGATGATCGGGTGTGATAGGTTCTAACGTTCGCATACAACGGGTCTAAGCCAGATTTACACACGCGATACACTTAGGGTTGACTTGACGAGCCTAGCATGTACAGACATGGCCTTGGAACACGGAAGACCGAAAGGTCGAACATGAGTCGTATAGAAGATACGATCAACATGAAGATGTTCACCATTGATGACTAGTCTGCCTCACGTGATGATCGGACACGGCCTAGTCGATTCGGATCATGTATCACTTAGATGACTAGAGAGATGTCTATCTGAGTGGGAGTTCATTAGATGAACTTCATTGTCATGAACAATAGTCTAAGTTGTCTTCGCAAATTATGTTGTAGACCAATAACTGCGTTGTAGCTCCCTGTTTAATACGATCCTAGAGAAAGACTAAGTTGAAAGATAATGTAAGCAATGATGCGGACTGGGTTCGTAGTCCGAGGAGTGTCCTCACTGCTGCACAGAAAGCTTATGTCTTTGATGCACTGCTTGATGTGCAAACCCCTACAACGTTGTCTGTGGATGTTGTGAACACCTGACAGAGACGTCCTGATGACTACTTGATAGTTTAGTGCACCATGCTTTACGGCTTAGAATCGAGATTCCAATGACGTTTTGAACGCCATAGAACATATGAGATGTTCTAAGAGCTGAAATTGGGATTTCAGGCTCATGCCCGTGTTGAGAGGTATGAGACCTCTGACAAGTTCTTTTGCCAAAAAGATGGAGGAGAATGGCTCAAGTAGTGAGCAAGTGCTCAGAATGTCTGGGTGCTAAAATCACTTGAACCAAGTGGGAGTTAATCTTCCAGATGAGATAGTGGTTGACGGAATTCTCTAGACACTATCACCAAGTTACTAGAACTTCGTGATGAACTATGACATGCAAAGGATGGAGATGATCCCGGAGCTATTAGCGGTTCTTAAGACCGCAAAAGGTAGAAATCAAGAAGAAGCATCAAGTGTTGATGGTTTAACAAGACCACTGGTTTCAAAAGGACAAGGGCTAGAAGGGAAACTTCATGGATGGCAAACCAGTTGTCGCTCTGATGAAGGAACCCATGGTTAAACCCAAACCTCGAGACTAAGTGCTTCTATTGTACGGGGAACGGTCACATGATAGCGGAACTACCCCAAATACATGGTAGATATGATAGCTGGAAACTTCAACAAAGAATATTGTTATTGATGTGTACCTTACTAGTACTCCTTGTAGCACCTGGGTATTGGATACCGGTTCAGTTGCTATTATTAGTGACTTGAAGCAAAAGCTACGGACTGAACGGAGACTAGCTAAGGGCGAGGTGACGATGTGTATTGGAAGTGTTTCCAAGGTTGATAAGATCACCATCGCACACTCCCTCTATTTTCGAGATTAGTGTTGAACCTAGATAAATGTTATCGGGTGTCTACGTTGAGCATGAATATGATTAGATCATGTTCATTGCAATACGGTTATTCATTTAAGTCAGAGAATAATGGTTATTCTGTTTACATGAATAATACCTTTATGGTCATGCACCCAATGGTTTGTTGAATCTCGATCATTGTAATACACATGATGATAATATTAATGCCAAAAGATGTAGAGTTAATAATGATAGTACCACTTTCTTATGGCACTGCCGCTTAGGTCATTTTGGCATAAAATGCATGAAGAAACTCCATGCTGATGGATGTTTGGAGTCACTTGATTTTGAATCGCTTGACACATGCGAGCCATGCCTCTTGGGCAGGATGACTAAGATCCCGTTTTCAGGTACAATAAAACGGGCAAGTGACTTGTTGGAAATCATACATACTGATGTATGTGATCCAATGAGAATTAAGGCGTGTGGTGGATATCGTTATTTTCTCATCTTCACTGACGATTTGAGTAGATATGGTATATTTACTTAATGAAGCAAAAGTCTGAAACGTTTGAAAGGTTCAAACAATTTCAGAGTGAAGATTAAGAATCATCATAACAAGAAGATCATGTTCCTATGATCTGATCAAGGGGATATTATCTGAATTATGAGTTTGGCAATCACTTAAGACATTGTGGAATTGTTTCGCAGTTGAAGCCCCTTGGAACACCACATCGTAATGGTGTGTCCGGACATCGTAATCGAACCTTATGAGATATGGTGCGATCTATGATGTATCTTACCGATCTACCGCTGTTATTTTAAGGTTATGCATTAGAGACAGCTGCACTCACTTTACATAGGGCACCATCTAAGTCCGTTGAGACAACGCCGTATGAACTAAGGTTTGGCAAGAAACCAAAGTTGTCGTTTCTCAATGTTTGGGGCTGCGATGCTTACGGCTTCAGCCGAAAAAAGCTCGAACCCAAAGCGGACAAATACATCTTCATGGGATACCCACTGGTAATGGTTGGGTATACCTTCTATTTCAGATCCAAGGACAAAAATGTTTGTCGCTAAGAACGGGTCCTTTCTCTAGAAGGAGTTTCTCTCGAAAGAATTGAGTGGGAGGAAGATAGAACTTGATGAGTTTGTCAAACCCTCACTTCAACCAGAGAGTAGTGCAACACAGAAAGATGTTTCTGTGGAACCTACGACTGTTGAAGAGGAAACTAATGATAGTGATCATGAACTCCAAATCAAGTTGCTATCGAACCTCGTAGGTCGACAAGGATATGTACTACTCCTGAGTGGTACGGTGATCCTGTCTTAGAGGTCATGTTGTTGGACAACGATGAACCTACGAACTATGGAGAAGCGATGGTGGGCCCGTATTCCGACAAATGGTTAGAAGCCGAGAAATCAAAGATAGGATCCATGTATCAAAACAAAGTGTGGACTTTGGTGGACTTGCCCGATGATTGGCAAGCCATTGAGATAAATGGATCTTTAAGAAGAAGACGGACGTGGACGGTAATGTCACCGTCTATGAAGCTCGACTTGTGGCAAAGAGTTTTTTTCACAAGTTCAAGGAGTTGACTACGATGAGATTTTCTCACCCGTAGCGATGCTTAAGTCCGTCGGAATCAAGTTAGCATTAGTTGCATTTATGAAATCTGGCAGATGGATGTCAAAACAAGTTTCCTTACCAATTTTCGTAAGGAAAGGTTGTATGTGATAAAATCAGAAAGGTTTTATCGATCCTAAGGATGCTAAAAGGTATGCTAGCTCCAGCGATCCTTCCATGGACTAGAGCAAGCATCTCGGAGTCGGAATATACGCTTTGATGGAGTGATCAAAGTTTTTGGGTATACAAAGTTTGTTAGAAACTTGTATTTACAATAAAGTGAGTGGGAGCACTACAACATTTCTGATAAGTATATGTGAATGACATATGGTTGATCCGAAATGATGTTGAATTTCTGGAAAGCGTAAAGGGTTGGTTTGAAAGGAGTTTTTCAAAGGAAGACCTGGATAAAGCTGCTTACATATTGGGCATCAAGATCTATACAGATAGATCAAGACGCCTGCTGATACTTTCAAAAGGAACACACACCTTTGACATAATTTTGAAGGAGTTCAAAATAGATCAGTCAAAGAACGAGTTCTTACCTGAGTTGTAAGGTGTGAAGTTGAGTAAGACTCAAAGCTTGACCATGGCAGAAGAAAGAGGAAGGACGAAGGTCGTCCCCTATGCTTTTGTCATAGGCTCTATACGGTATGCCATGATGAGTACCGCACCTGATGTGTGCCTTGCCACATGTCTGGCAAGAGGGTACAAAGGTGATCCAGGAGTGGATCACTAGATAGTGGTCAAAATTATCCTTAGAGGAATAAGGAAATGTTTCTCGGTTATGGAGGTGATAAAGAGTTCGACGTAAACAGCTACGTCGATGCAAGCTTAACACCTATCCGGATCACTCTAAGTGGAGATACCGGATACGTATAATGGAGCAACAGTTTGGAATAGCTCCAAGTGGAACGTGGTAGCAGCATCTACGATATGACATAAAGTTTTGCGAAGTACATAGGGATCTGAATGTTGCAGACCCGTTGACTACAACCTCTCTCACAAGCATAACATGATCAAACCCAGAACTCATTGAGTGTTAATCACATATTGATGTGAACTAGATTACTGACTCTAGTAAACTCTTTGGATGTTGGTCACATGGTGATGTGACCTGTGAGTGTTAATCACATGGCGATGTGAACTAGATTATTGACTCTAGTGCAAGTGGGAGACTGTTGGAAATATGCCCTAGAGGCAATAATAAATTGGTTATTATTATATTTCCTTGTTCATGACAATTGTTTATTATCCATGCTAGAATTGTATTGATAGGAAACTCAGATACATGTGTGGATACATAGACAAACACCATGTCCCTAGTAAGCCTCTAGATGACTAGCTCGTTGATCAATAGATGGTTACGGTTTCCTGACCATGGACATTGGATGTCGTTGATAACGGGATCACATCATTAGGAGAATGATGTGATGGAAAATACCCAATCCTAAGCCTAGCACAGATCGTGTAGTTCGTATGCTAAAGCTTTTCTATATGTCAAGTATCTTTTCCTTAGACCATGAGATTGTGCAACTCCCGGATACCGTAGGAATGCTTTGGGTGTACCAAACGTCACAACGTAACTGGGTGGCTATAAAGGTGCACTACAGGTATCTCCGAAAGTGTCTGTTGGGTTGGCACGAATCGAGACTGGGATTTGTCACTCCGTATGACGGAGAGGTATCTCTGGGCCCACTCGGTAGGACATCATCATAATGTGCACAATATGTGATCAAGGAGTTGATCACGGGATGATGTGTTACGGAACGAGTAAAGAGACTTGCCGGTAACGAGATTGAGCAAGGTATCGGTATACCGACGATCGAATCTCGGGCAAGTGCTATACCGATAGACAAAGGGAATCGTATACGGGATTGATTGAATCCTTGACATCGTGGTTCATCCGATGAGATCATCGTGGAACATGTGGGAGCCAACATGGGTATCCAGATCCCGCTGTTGGTTATTGGCCGGAGAGTTGTCTCGGTCATGTCTACATGGTTCCCGAGCCCGTAGGGTCTACACACTTAAGGTTCGATGACGCTAGGGTTATAGGGAAAGTATGTACGCGGTTACCGAATGTTGTTCGGAGTCCCGGATGAGATCCCGGACGTCACGAGGAGTTCCGGAATGGTCCGGAGGTAAAGATTCATATATGGGAAGTCCCGTTTTGGTCAGCGGAAAAGTTTCGGGCACTATCGGTAGCGTACCGGGACCACCGGGAGGGTCCCGGGGGTCCACCGGGTGGGGCCACCAGCCCCGGAGGCATACGTGGGCCAAGTGTGGGAGGGGACCAGCCCCAGGTGGGCTGGTGCGCCCCCCCACCAAGGCCCAGGGCGCCTCCAAGAGGGGAGGGGGGCAAACCCTAGGGCAGATGGGCCCTAGGGCCCAATCTGGTGCGCCCCCCTCTCCCTCTCCCCCTCTGGCCGCCACCCCTAGATGGGATCTAGGGTGGCCACACCCCTAGGGGTGGGAAACCCTAAAGGGGGCGCAGCCCCCCCTTCCCCCTATATATATGAGAGTTTTGGGGCTGCCCACAACACGTTCTGACCTCTGTCGCATGGCGCAGCCCTACCTCTCTCCCTCCTCATCTCTTGCAGCGCTTGGCGAAGCCCTGCTGGAGTCCCGCGCTCCTCCACCACCACCACGCCATCGTGCTGCTGTTGGATGGAGTCTTCCCCAACCTCTCCCTCTCTCCTTGCTGGATCAAGGCGTGGGAGACGTCATCAGGCTGCACGTGTGTTGAACGCGGAGGCGCCGTTGTTCGGTGCTTAGATCGGAATCAACCGCGATCTGAATCGCAGCGAGTACGACTCCTTCATCCGCGTTCTTGTAATGCTTCCGCATTGCAATCTACAAGGGTATGTAGATCCACTCTCCTTTATGCTCGTTGCTAGATTATTCCATAGATAGATCTTGGTGACGCGTAGGAAAAATTTTGATTTTCTGCTACGATCCCCAACACCTACGTCCCCAGACTTGGCCCCGAAGACTACCGAGCGTGATTTCCTCCAAAAATATCTCTCGTGAAGGTTTCATTCCGTTTGGACTCCGTTTGATATTCCTTTTCTGCAAATCCTTGAAATAGGCAAAAAACAGCAATCTGGACTGGGCCTTTGGGTTAGTAGGTTTGTCCCAAAAATGATATAAAAGTGAATGATAAAGCCCATTAAACATCCAAGACTTCATAAGTAATAGCATGGAACAATAAAAAATTATACCAACGTATCACTAACCTACAGCCCTCCCGGTTTACACCATGATGTTACCTCATCAGAGGGGAATTCTTTGGCGCCTGGAGAGACGGAGAGTGACCCACCAGTCCGGGCCCCATCGTCCGTAATCGGCGGAGACACTGAAGTGTTGTCCCAGTGGGTGCTCTCCGCCCAAGGAGATGAGGGCGGGGCAGGAGACAAGGCGGCCAAAGGTAATACCTCGGCGGCCGCTGACCATGGGGAGATGGCCCCCATGAAGACCGAAGACGTGGGGCCCAAACAGTCCGGGGCCCCACCGAACACCATCCCGGAGCCTAGCGCAGTTCCGTGGTCCGAAGACCCCACTCCTCAAGCGGAGGAGGGTACGGCAGCGGCCGGAGTTAATCCAGAGGCGCCGGGTTCTATGGAGGGAGCACTGCAAAGTGCTCTCGTCATTGAAGAACACCGCACCGTGATGAGTGCGGTGATGAAGAAGATTCAGTCCGTCAAGGGCGGACTGAATGAAGCCTTCAACAGCCTTTTAACAGGCTTTGAGGTAAGCAATGTAATGCTTTTAAGAAATTTTATTTGTTTTAAATACACATATATAACCAGTAGCCCCTGATGCTTTGTGTGATTCTGAAAAGAATCAGACGAAGTATCCATAATATAGCATTCTTATAGAGCTGAACTGTTTGTGCAGGCTTTCGTAGTTGCGGCAACTGTACGAGACGCAGAGGTTGCCGAACTAAATCGGAAGCTCCTTTTGGCCAACGCAGACCTCGACCACCTCAATCGATGTTTAGATGAAACGCATCAATAAGACTTAGTTAATTAAGTATGTTTATAAACTCTGATGTTATATTCTATGTTACACAGTTGGCGCCACTGAGCTCGAGGCCCTCAAGGAAAGGTTGCCCAGGCCAAGAAGGAGGTCGAGGCGAACAAGGTGGCCGCTGACAAAGCGGCTGCTGATTTGGAGGCCGAAAAGGCCGAGTGCGAGAAGCACAAATCTCGGGTGTCCGAAGTCGAGATTGAACTTAACGATGCCATCCAGAAGTGTGAGGCATTGGAGAAAAAGACTTCGGAACAAGAATCCGAGTTGTCTGCGGCAGTAAAGTCTGCCCAGGATGCGTGAGGCGAGGCACGCAGCGCCTATGAGGAAATCAAGTAAGCGCGGCAGATAGCATCTGGTAATACATTTCTCTTACAGAGCATCTTCGGAGGGCGGAAGTATATTGGGTTGACACGATTGTGGAGTTGTCCAGGCATGTTTGTCGATCTTTCGAGGAGCAGCGCGGACGCCGCCCAATATTTCCGAGCCCTGGAGGGGAACAACATGGAGAAGCAGTTTTGGTCACAGTTCGAGGTGCCAAAACATCCGGTGCCCCTCTACGACCATACGAAGCAGCTGGTCGAGCTGCACAACGTAGAGGGTTCGGCCATGAAGGACTTAATAGTCCGGCTATGGCCCGCTGAGCCAATCCGAAGTAGTTACTTCGGATTGGTGAAGCGGCTCGTCGAGGCGAGTCCACGGGTTGACGCACTAAAGCGTTTGGCCTGCATAGATTCTTCGGCGACGGTGTTGCTGTCCTTTCCTTTATGGGATTGCTGTCCTTTCCTTGGCGGTGTTGCTGTCCTTTCCTTTACGGTATTTAGTTCGGCGTTTTGGACGTCGACGCTTGGGAGGTTATTCGGCGGGCTTGTCATGTACGGGATTGTTTTCGCCGTCTCCCTCCACCTCTTTGGGTGTATCCACCATTTACACGTCGTATGAAGACGTGGCCGTCCACCACCCGGTTACGGGCCGGCCTTGATCTGGATCTGGTTCAGTTTCAAGGTCTTCGGAAGCATAGTCAAGTAGATTAGTTAGATCTTCGACCGTGGCTATCAAGTGGGTGGTGGGTGGGGAACGAAATTCTCCATTAGCCTCCAGTTCAAACCGGACATAATTCGGCTGGGTGTCCACCTCTAGGGAGAGGTACCTTAACGACTTTAACATGTCGCCAAAGGGTGAGTGCTGGAAAATGTCTGCAGCTATGAACTCGGCGATAGACGCCTAATCGGGTTTGAAGGGCGCGGTTAAGCGCAATTCGGAATCAGAAGCCGGAGTTGAGTCCGGGGTTCTGGCAACACAGACCCCTCTCGTAGTCGGGTCCGTGTGTGGCTCCAACGCCGTAGATTCTGTGGCTCTCGGGGTGGGGTTAAGCTTCCTGTCCTCGGGTGATGCGATCTGTTCTGGATCTAGGCCCATAACTGTTGCAGGTGCTGTTTCCTGATCCGATGACAGAGCTAGGTCATGCTCATCGTGGTGGCAGAGAGAGGTTGCCGCTGGCCCGAATCCGGTGAAGATCAACTCTCAATAGATGTCAGCAACGTAGTTCAGGCTTCCGAATCCGATGTGGTGGCCAGGGGCGTAGCTCTCGATCTGCTCAAGGTGGCCTTCAGTGTTGGCACGGAGCGCGAAGCCGCCGAACACGACGAGTTGGCCGAGAGGGAAAATTCCCTCGGCGTCGGTGTTGTGGTTGACGACGCGACCCATCAGTCCTTCCGTCGACGACATAGTGGAACTCTCAATGAAAGCATCAATGTCGGTGTCAAAACCGGCGGATCTCGGGTAGGGGGTGCCGAACTATATGTCTGAGGATCGATGGTAATAGGAGGCTGGGGACACGATGTTTACCCAGGTTCAGGACCTCTCTATCGAGGTAAAACCCTACTTCCTGCTATATTAATATGGATGAATATGAATACAATAGTTGATCTACCTCGAGATTGTAATGGCTAAACCCTAAGTCTAGCCTATGAGGATACTATGATTCTGTTCTTCTCTCTACGGACTAAACCCTCTGGTTTATATACACACCGGAGGGGGCCTAGGGTTTGTACATGTTATCTTGCAGAGGAAGGAAAATCAACACCCGAACCTAAACTTGCCACTACATGAATACGGGAGTCCTATCCAGATACGAGAGATGATCTTCTGTAATAGTCTTCACGGCCCACCAGTCCGGCCCACCAGGAGTTTGTCCGGCCACATGAGGACCCCCCGATCCAGGACTCCCTCAGCGAGGGACTTGGTGCAGGGCGGTGGTTCCCGGAGAAGGTGAGGTCGCGGAGGATGGCAGTGCGGTCGGGCGATGCAGGACGCAGAGGAGGCCAAGGCGCCATGGCAATGGAACGACAGCAGCGACGGGACTTGCGGAGATGAACCAGGCGATGCTGGAGATGGTCATGGGAGTCGGGTACGGGCTTGTCCTCATCCTCGTGAAGCAGGACGACAGCGGCGGACATGGCGCGTGGATGCAGAGGTCGGGAACGGGACGAAGGCTACAGGGTGCGGATCCGACGATGGAGAGGATCTCTCCGGCGAGGCAGGGCCAGGTCCAGTGGCGGGGTCTTCCATGGTGGCTCCAGGGTACCTGAGATAGAGGGGGAAGGATCGGGCATGAGAGAGAGAGGGAGAAGGAAGGAAGGAAGACGAGAAATCCACGATGGGGAACGACGCTCATCTGCTGGTCCGGCAACTCGGCTCTCTGCCGGACATGGGCGCGGTGCTCGGGGAGGAGCTCGATGCGGCTGTGGGCTAGCTCGGTTGGGGATGGAATCTGGTTTGGGGACTCGAGAAAATGAGGAGGAGAAGGTGCGGGCTTGGATCCCGAGGAAGGAGGGGACTGGCGGTGATGGGACAAACTCGCGACACACAAGGGGAGTGTGGGTGGCGGCGGCTGCGGGGTGGAATGGATGGATGGGACAACCTAGGTCTAGGGTTAGACTGTTATTTATATCAAGTGAGTCTAAATGCAGACTACAGTAAGCCCTCCGATCTAAATCGGACGGACGAAAAAAATATTGGTTAGGGGAGTCCAAGCAAAGACCCGAAGATATATTAGGGATGTTTGGGGATGATCCGGACCTATCGGTAACAACAGCCCGGTTCAAGTTCGGGAAGATTTTGGATGCACACGTGAGGGGGGTCTGGAAGAGGTCGACAGAGACAAAGGGGCTGGAAAAAGGTTAACGGAGACAAAGAGAGGAGCGGCAACTACGAACGACTACTAATTTTATGAAAACATGCATATGCGAACTACCGATGCAACGCATATGACGAAATGATGAATGCAACAAACAAAATAAAACACGCGACAACAAGGAAATAACTCGAAGGCTTCTGGAGCGTCGGTCTTAGGGCGTCACAAACATGAATGGTGAAACCACCAACATTACTCTGAAGTTATCACAATTTTGCTTCCTGCAAGCATGGGAGATTGGGAGTACTATGTAGTTTCCCGCTGACAAGCTCCTTGTATTGCTATCTAATTCTCTTATCACAATTTTTCCTCATGCATTGGTTCTTGGCCCCGTGCACCATACATTCGAACCCATCCAGCGCTACGCCGCTCCTGAACTTGGCCCCATATTGTACATCTGAGTCACCGAGATTAGCAAAGATGGTCTCCAGTGGCCTCTGCATATCCATGGCTTGGTTGCTGCCAGGGACTGCCTAGATCAAAACCACAACTTCATCTAAAACCAAACTGCGGATAATTGTCAAACCCTAACCCAACAAGTGAGCACCATCTATCTAAGCATGCATGTTTGTTTAGTTTGGCTTAGGGACAACAATTTTATCCATGGATCTGGGTACTCATCGATACCCGACCCGGTTGGGCAAGGGTATGAAGGGTCTTTCTGCCCATGGATCCATGGATCTGGATACTCGCGAATAGCTGGGTCAGGAATGGTTATATTTTCCACTCCATGGATATCCAATGGATACCCATATGATATGTGTGACACTAGACTAACTACAACTCGCATTCACAAAAATGCAAAAGCCCGACCCATGCTTCCTAATCCTCTGTCGTATTAACCTAAGCTAATTATATTAACATAAACTTAGCTCGGCTACGCCCCGGTCAGTCCTATATGATGCCCAAGCCCTCCCAGGGGTGGCGGATCTCTACGCTACAATGACCACTGTGCCATGCCCCACCGCCTTTCCCTTTCTGACTAGACGTCCATCCCATGTCTCGACCCCCCATCAATGACATGCAAGGTAGCCACTAGACACAACCATGTGACCCCCTCCCACCCCCCTCACTCCGTCCACAATCTACAATCAGTCCCTAGCGAACAAGGGGGGCGAGCTAGAGATTGTCCCAAGAACGGTCCCACCGTCAATCAGTGCAAAGGAGGCAATCAACATCAAAGAAAGTGGTCGATGATAGCGGAAGAGCAGGTCTGGGGCTCTCATCATGCTGCCGAGGAGCACATGTGGTAGACGACCGGCAGTGGAGTTCCGTGCACCCGCGACGGCAACATCATCAATACTAAACTAGGTCATATCCGATATTCTCTCCCTCATGACATGTATGGGATTTTACATGAACTAGCTACAAGTCATGGGAAGGGGAGATCAGTTTAGAGATCAATTGACTAGTTGTTAACCGAATAGGGTGTGCAACTCACTGAGATCCTATAAATAATCTAGCAACGGCTGGACTGAAGACTAGATCTAGCCGAGTAGGAGCTAACTGAATTTCTAGTGTACTGAATGTGTTGAATTAATTTGATGTAGGCTTTGCATGGTGAATTTTCTATTCCCATGGAGTTCCATGGCTACCCGGGTATCCAATGTGTTTGGCCATGTGCACAAGCTGTGTCCATGGATAATTTGGTGGATGGATAGGACACAAAGATGGGTCATGGGTTGGATTTGGACCAGCTCTACCCGGCCCAAACCCGACCCATTGCCATCCCTAGTTTGGTTTGGTTTGGTTTGTTTGCATTTCAAATGTTGTGATTCTGTTCCACTCCCATGTTGCATAGCAAACGTATTTATATAGTTTTGATTCATTTATTATTATACATCCATATGTAGTCCGTATTGAAATCTCTAAAAAAAAATATTTAGGAACGAAGGGAGTATATCATAAGTGGCCACTGAATTCATAGAGAAAAAATAGATCAGATTGGAAGATTCTTGTGCGCTTTTTGCACCACCTGTTCGCACACGAACACGTCACCATGTACCCTCGACGCCGGGGGTGATGCACTACATCTCACGTCGAAGGAGACCCGTCCGGAAGCGCGGTACGCAAGCAATCCGGCGGGCTCTTTTGAGGACCCGAAACCCCACATGCTCGGGAGGGACCCCGTCAGGGCGCGCGACGGCTATGGGCTTCCCTAAGTCGACCTGATCGCCCCTAGGGCCTCGATGTTCGCCGCCCAGCAATGAAGAAGAACGAACGAAGAACGAGGAAGAAGATACAAGGGTAGGGGATAGATGAACACGAAAAAGTAGTAGATGTGTTTGTTCGATTGTGTGTTGTTCAATCGGCTGTCACCTCTTGTCTATATATGAGGCAGATGGACTTCCGGTACAAGAAAAGGACTTTCCTATCCGTCCAAATCATCAAAACCTAATAATACACGGACTATTCATGACCTCCGGCCCGGATGATCCGGCCTAACCCAGTTTTGTGACAGCAGCTCACTAATCGGGATGTAATTTTTGCACACGAACTCGGATTAAGATGATTTTTATATCAAAATCAACTGCCTCGACGAGGCGCACAACTTTTCTGTTGTATACGTTTTGATCTGAGGCCAACTTCAGGGTGTTCCGGGCCGTTTTCTAAAGTCTGTAGCAGACAAAGTTGTCCGGACGTCCGGACTTCTACCCGGATTGTCCGGCCTCCACCCGGATCATCCGGGACCGAACCCAGATCATCCGGCTTCATCGCAAACCTTCTGTTGTCGTTGGTGCTTCAATTTTCTGGATGATCCGGACCCCGGCCCGGATGATCCGTCCAAACATTGCTGCAGCGCACGGTTTTGCATGTAACTGTTGCATACGACCTCAGATGGGGATGATTTTTATATCAAAATCGTCCGTTTCGACGAGACGAAGAACTTTGCAGTTGATAGTTTTTTCATCCAATTCCATCTTAATTAGGTTTAATTCCATTCTTTAATCTGATGTCAATACAAGCATCTCTAAGACTGTCATAACTTTCGCATCCGAGCTTCGTTTTGGACCATCTCCATATCTATTTTGACCATCTTGAAAAGATCCATCAAATGGTGACATGAACTCATAATCTTAACATCATATCATTATAGCCTCAAGTCACTCTTTATGATCATGCCATTTTTGAGTGTCAACACATGCCCCCCTGTTTTTCGGCAAAGCTAGTGTGCCGAAAAATAATTTGCACATCACTTATTATAAGGATGATGTCAACACTCCATCGGCCACTTTGCATGCTTAGGGCGATAAATATATATCGGCCGTCATATGTTTGAATCCTTGATGCAAACTTGGGTGAAACCTTCTCAACTTTATTAACAATCCAATGATAAAGTTCCATGGATATGTATCTCAAGGTTATCCTCCGAACCATATTGTTCACCCTTTTACTAGGATTTTGCATATAATCAACAATAAACTTACTCCAATCCTTACTTTTGCCTGCATAAAAATTTCATTAGTGGTCGAAGCGGTGCACTTCAGTTTGGCCTTACCTATGTTGACGAGATTAAGCATCGGCTATTGATAGAAATGCAATACACCATGATTAACATAGAAGCCGGAATCTTGCTGTGCCAGCTCTCTTGAATTGTGATGTCTAAATATATGAACAATTGTAAACCAACTCAAGGTAAATTTTGCATCTAGACATAACCGAAGATAAACTATAAGCGATTCGTCAAAACATTGATAACCCTTGGATATTTGTTGCACTACTCATAATGAATCACCGAAAGCCTCAATATCTATAGCACCTATAGCAAGTAAAAGAGTCAATCTGAATAACAATGCATATTCGGCTTTGATTAATCGTGCATAAATACATTCTAAGCAACACGAGGCTTCAAAAATATAATACCACAAGAATATATATATATATATATATATATATATATATATATATATATATATATATATATATATATATATATATATATATAATACCAAAACTTTGGCCATTGCTACGAAGTGAACCATCAAAACATAATCTCCATAGTACTAGAGTACTAGAGAGACAAGGCTAACATCAATATTATGCATGTCATTAATCCGATGTTTAGTAATAAAATTAGCTATGCTTTGGCCTCTTATAGATCTCAAAGATGCATAAGCCAAATCATATCCAAACAAAGTATAAGCCCACTAGCCAGATCCGCAACTATGAATTGGTCTATGCAACTTATATTCAATAATGTCTCAACTCCATTCAATCATAATATAAACATACATATGAACTTCCATGAGCACATACCTTGTCTCACTCTTCAATCGAACTAAGGACGATGTTAGAATACTACACCGACCATGCATTGACATACTCTTAGGACGATAGATAAATATCGGCCATTACCATGTGGTCCATATAGAATTTATCCACCAAGTAATGTATAGCCGAAATAAACAAATGAAACAACAATAAAATATTTCAGCTCTTTGGATTAGCAAGAAAAAATGTAGCTTAATAAAATGAATAAAGATTTGGTAATACTAGCCAATGCTTAGACGAGTTTGACAATTTTTATTGCGAAACAAGAAAACTTCAATGTGATATTCCTTGTTATAAGTCTGCTAGCCGATGCTTAGATGTGTTTGACAATTTTTATTGTGAAACAAGAAAATTTCAATGCTTATGTTGGTAGATAATTACAACACAATGCTTATATGATTGAACGCTTTAGTGATTATCTGTCTAGTGCTAAAAGTGAACTGAAACTTATTAGTAAACATGCTTCCATGGTCACCACTCAAGTAGAATAAGTACTTAAGGCTCAGAATGATTTTCTCAATGAATTAAATAGTAAGAATCATGACTATGCTGTTAGAGTTGCAACTAGAGATGGCAAAATGACTCAGGAACCTCTATATCCTGAAGGCCACCCTAAGAGAATTGAGCAAGATTCTCAGAGAGCTAATTTAGATGCACCTAGTTCTTCCAAGAAAAATAAAAGGAAAAATGATAGAACCATGCATGCTTCTAGTGAACCTGTAGCTCACCCACCTGAGAATCCCAATGATATATCTATTTCTGATGCGGAGACACAATCTGGTAATGAACATGAGCCTAGTGATAATATTAATGATGATGTTCATGATGATGCTCAACCTAGCAATGATAATGATGTAGATATTGAACCTCCTGTTGATCTTGATAACCCACAATCAAAGAATCAACGTTATGATAAGAGAGACTTTGTTGATAGGTAGAACGGTAGGGAAAGAGAACCATGGGTTCAGAAACCCATGCCTTTTCCTTCGAAACCATCCAAGAAAAAGGATGATGAGGATTTTGAGTGCTTTGCTGAAATGATTAGACCTATCTTTTTGCGTATGCGTTTGACTGATGTGCTTAAAACAAATCCATATGCCAAATATATGAAATATATTACTACCAACAAAAGAAAGATACCTGAAGTAGAAATTTCCACCATGCTTGCCAATTACAATTTTGAGGGTGGAATGCCTAAGAAATTAGGAGATCCAGGAGTACCTACTATACCTTGCTCCATTAAGATAAACTATGTTAAAACTGCTTTGTGTGATCTTGGAGCAGGCGTTAGTGTTATACCTCTCTCTTTATATCATAGACTTGACTTGAGTAAGTTGACACCTACTGAAATATCCTTGCAAATGGATGATAAATCAACTGCTATACCGGTCGGTATTTGTGAGGATGTGTCTGTTGTAGTTGCAAATATTAATATTCTAACAGACTTTGTTATACTTGATATTCCCGAGGATGATAGTATGTCTATTATTCTTGGAAGACCTTTTTCGAATACTGCAGGGGCTGTTATTGATTGCAACAAAGGCAATGTCACTTTTCATGTCAATGGTAATGAGAATACGGTACATTTTCCGAGGAAATAACCTCAGGTCTATAGTATCAATTATATTGGAAAAACTTTGACTATTACTATTGGAGGTTTTGAGTTTCCTATTCCTACTATCAAGAAGGCATATGACATTCTTATTGTTGGGGACATACATATCCCCATTGAGGTAACATAGTGTTATTTGAAAATTCTCCGGTTTCATGTTACTCGGAAAGAGTTTATTAACAAGACCTGATCAACCTTGTTAATGGATTCCTTTTGATGAACATGGGATAGGTGAATCTAGATAGCACAACCTTCTGTACCCTCCTTTTACTTTCTGTTAACTAGGTTAAATAAAACAAAAATAGCATTATCTGTCTGTTTGCAGACTTATCCGTGCAATAAAAAAATATCCCGAAAATAAAAGTTCTCCAAATGCCATGAAAATGAAATATGTGTTTTTCTAGAATATTTAAGAAAATATGGTACTGAACACATAGCGAGGGGAGCCAGCACGTGGCCTCGAGGGCACAGGGCGCGCCCCCTGCCTCGAGGGCCCCACGTGGCCCCCCTCCACTTATCCTTTCATCCATGCTCTTCTTCTTCCTCCCAAAAAATCCCCCAACCAGCACAAACCTGAGTTCTAGCTCATTTTGCTGCCATTTTCGATCTTTTTGCTCAAAGCACTATTCACCAAACTGTTTGGGGAGATTGTTCCTTGGTATGTGACTCCTCCACTGGTCAAATTAGTTTTTGTTCTAGTGCTTTATTTGTTTTAAATTTATGCTGCTGTGGTGACCTTGTTCTTGAGCTTGCATGTCAAATTTTCTTGGTCTCAAGAAGTTCTAATGCATGATATAGCCTATAGGCATTTATAGGAGTTGTTGCTATCGATCTTGTTGAGTTTGGTTAACTTTTATTTTTAAGTTACTAAAAATTTCAGAAAATTTCAGAAAAATGTCTAGGAGAAACTTCCAAGGTGGTCCTTCAAGGAAGCAAGAACCGAGACTCGCGTTCCGTGAGCCGGATGATGAACCACTAAGGGATGCTGATGTGCGGCCTTGTGAATCGCCGTCAGATGAATTTATGAGTCAAGCGGGCATGAAAGATGAATTTTACGCATATGTGCGTAACGCTGACCTCGAGGACTTCATGCAAGATAAGGTACTCCAATACTGTGGCTTAACTGATAGCTTTGTGACAAGGTTTAAAATTTCATCCTCACGTAATTCTCACACTATCCTGTTTGACCTTTATGATAAATCTTATACCATGGACTTAGAGGATTTTAATGTTGCCTGCAAGCTCCCACAGTGGGGCAGTATGAGTGATCCTCGCAAATATTAATTTAGAGAATTCCTAGCTAGTATTACAGTGGGGGAATCCAGGGACATCACACAAGCCACCATGGGGAGCATACATTTTCCTACTATTCATTATTTTGCTCTCTTTATCGGTAGAAGCATAAATGGTAAAGATGAGGCTTGCCATATGTGTGTCCCTGATCTTAGTGTTCTCAGGAGCGCTGTACTAGGTGGTAGGCAATATAATCTAGGAGCTATTGTTGCATGTAGACTATACCATAATGGTTTGTATGGAGATTTATTTAGTGGGATCTATGCTACTCACATAGCCCGCTATCTTGGTGTGTCTGGGCACCCGTATGATGAACCTTTACCTCCTGCTTATTTAGACGGTAATGCTATGGCTAGTCATCGGTTTATAGAATGGGATAATCAAACTCTCAAATATCGACTAATCTTTAACAGTCAGCATGCCATCCCTATTGTTCTTCCTGCCCCCACTTTGTTTAACTTTCAGGAAAAAGAAAGATACAATATAACTATGAAGGAGACAAATGCCTATTACAACATGACGGAGGCAACCCGCCTTCGAGCTGCAGCCAAGCAGGCAGCATCTGCTGCATCTTAGTATGACCCCAAATACAACTTTGGATATCCGTCAGGCCAGTACTGGCCATAGACCAACTTAGGCCAAAAGCCTAAGCTTGGGGGAGTACGTGTTTCTCACCGACTTACATTCATGTTCACACTTATTCTAGATGTCGGTGCTCACACTCTTTCACTGTACCAACCATGCTTAGTTTCAATTTCTTTTTCTTAGTCCTTTTCTTGTGTGCTAGAAAAACCCAGAAAAACAAAAAATATTAGTTGTAGCTTCTAGCTAGTTTACTTTCTTTGCTTGTAGTAGTAACTAAAAACGAAAACCCAAAAAGATTTCCCGTTCTTCTTTTGCTTGTTGGGAGCTTTCCCGTGTAAATAGTTTTTTTTATTAAGAGTAGAAGACCATGATTAAAATGCTTAGTGGCTCTCATATGCTTTGTTGTTGATTTAACCTTTGATCCATATTACCTTGTCTTCTCTCTTGTATTAAATGCGTGCAGATTCCAGCTTAGTCCAATGCACGTGCATTATTATTATTTTCCACACCGTTCGGTAGTGCGAGTGAAAGGCAATAATGATGATATATGATGAACTAATTGAGATGAGAAAAGCTGGTATGAACTCGACCTCTTTTGTTTTTGTAAATATGATTGCTCGTCGTTCTTGATTCAGCTTGTTATGAATGAAACATGTTTGCAATGACAATTAGAGATCATAGCTGATTATGCCAAGCTTAATTAGTTGAGAGTTTATAATGGTCTATCTTGCATGCCAACATGATTTTAAAATGGTTGTGATGTGGTATGATGGGTGGTATCCTCCTCTGAATGATTTAAGTGACTTGACTTGGCACATGTTTACGCATGTAGTTGAAACAAATCAACATAGCCTTCACGATATTTATGTTCATGGTGATTTATATCCTACTCATGCTTGCATTCATTGTTGATTAATTTTAATGCATGTTCATGACCGTTGTTGCTCTCTAGCTGGTCGCTTCCCAGTCTCTTTCTAGCCTTCACGTGTACTAAGCGGGAATACTGCTTGTGCATCCACTTCCATAAACCCCAAAGTTGTTCCATAAGAGTCCAATATATCTTCCTATATGCGGTATTTACCTGCCGTTCCAAGTAAATTTGTATGTGCCAAACTCTAAACCTTCAAATGAAATTCTGTTTTGTATGCTCGAACAGCTCATGTATCAACTAGGGTTGTCTATATATTCCATGCTAGGTGGGTTATTCTCACGATGAGTGGACCCCGCTCATCATTCATGAGAAAATGGCGGGTAAATCGGGATGCCCAGTTCCATGCTCAAAATCATAATAATTAAACAAAACTCCCCCAGGGATATTGCTTGTTTGGACGGTAACCCATGTATTCGGCTGGCGGTGGAGTGTGCTTGTTGGTGGTTGGGGGAGTATAAACTTTACCATTCTGTTTGGGAACCGCCTATAATGTGCGTAGCATGGGAGATATCGAGATTCTTGGTTGTTATGTTGACAATAAAAGTATACCGCTCAAAATGTTATTCATCTCTATTTAAAAATCGAGCTCTGGCACCTTTACAAATCCCTACTTCCCTCTGCGAAGGGCCTATCTATTTACTTTTATGCAGAGTCATCATCCTCTTATTAAAAAGCACCAGTAGGAGAGCACCTCTGTCTTTGCATGTATTACTATGAATTTGCATTGAGTATGATCATGACTGGATCTCTTTTACCATGAATTACAATGTCTAGTCGGTCCTTGATCTTTAAAGGTGCTCTGCATTTATGTTTTGGGGTCTCAGAAAGGGCTAGCGAGATACCATCCTGTTATATCATATCATGATTGTTTTGAGAAGTGTTGTCATCTGAGGTTTATTATTATTGCTTGCTAGTTGATTATGCCATTGATGTGAGTAGCCTTGAGACCTGAAAGTTATTGTGAATATGGTTAGTTCATGATCTTGTTGAAAACCTGAATGCTAGCTTACATATTTACAACAACAAAAGCAAACAGAGTTTGTCAAAGTTTTTCTCTATCACTTTCAGTTTATCAACTGAATTGCATGAGGACAAGCAAAGGTTTATGCTTGGGGGAGTTGATACCTCTCCAACGTATCTACTTTCCCAAACCCTTTTGCCCTTGTTTTGGACTCTAACTTGCATGATTTGAATGGAACTAACTCGGACTGACGCTGTTTTCAGCAGAACTGCCATGGTGTTGTTTTTTGTGCAGAATAAAAAGTTCTCGGAATCGCCTGAAAATCAACGGAAAATTATTTCAGAAAATATAAAAAATATCTGCAAGAAGAAACTCACTGGGGGGCCCATGGCCTGTCCTTGAGGGTGGGGGGGCGCGCCCCCTTCCCAGTGCGCGCCCCCTACCTCGAGGGCCCCCCGATGCTCCACCGACGTTACCCCAGGTCCTATATCTTCCGTTTCGGGGAGAAAAAAATGAGAGAAAAATAATTATCGCGTTTCACGAGACGGAGCCACCGCCAAGCCCTAATCTCTCTCGGGAGGGCTGATCTGGAGTCCGTTCGGGGCTCCGGAGAGTGGAGATCGTCGCCATCGTCATCATCAACCTTCCTCCATCACCAATTCCATGATGCTCACCGCCGTGTGTGAGTAATTCCATCGTAGGCTTGCTGGACGGTGATGGGTTGGATGGGATCTATCATGTAATCGAGTTAGTTTTGTTAGGGTTTGATTCCTAGTATCCACTATGTTCTGAGATTGATGTTGCTATGACTTTGCTATGCTTAAAGCTTGTCACTAGGGCCCGAGTGCCATGATTTCAGATCTGAACCTATTATGTTTTCATGAATATATGTGTGTTCTTGATCCTATCTTGCAAGTCTATAGTCACCTACTGTGTGTTATGATCCGGCAACCCCGAAGTGACAATAATCGGGACCACTCCCAGTGATGACCATAGTTTTAGGAGTTCATGTATTCACTATGTGTTAATGCTTTGGTCCGGTACTCTATTAAAAGGAGGCCTTAATATCCCTTAGTTTCCAATAGGACCCCGCTGCCACGCGATGGTAGGACAAAAGATGTCATGCAAGTTCTTTTCCATAAGCACGTATGACTATATTTAGAATACATGCCTACATTGCATTGATGAACTGGAGCTAGTTCTGTGTCACCCTAGGATATAACTTCTACATGATAAATTGCATCCGGCGTAATTTTCCATCACCGATCCAATGCCTACGAGCTTTACCTATATTGCTAGTTGCTATTTACTTTTCCATTGCTACTATCACAAAAACTACAAAAACACTATCTTTACTTTTACTGCTGCTACCGCCACTATCATATTACTTTGCTACTAAACTATCTTGCTGTAGATACTAAGTTTCCAGGTGTGTTTGAATTGACAACTCAGCTGCTAATACTTAAGAGTATTCTTTGGCTCCCCTTGTGTCGAATCAACAAATTTGGGTTTAATACTTTTCCCTCGAAAACTGTTGCGATCCCCTACACTTGTGGGTTATCACGCCATTGCCGCATTCACGTCGGCTTAGAGTGGATGCGTAGTCACCCATCGCTCTGTCATTAAACATGTGCATTGGTCAAGAGTGTCGTCCATGATGTGTCCCGGTATTCATGCCTATTCAATGCCTGAGTCACAAGAGTGGACGAGACCAGACGGATATGTACCGAATTCGAAGGGCATCTTGTCTGTCCGCCCACCGGCATTAAACATGCACATTGGCTGAGAAGCCCACTCCGTCATAGGCACTGGCATAACTCTGTGCTTGGCCTGCCCAACATCCGCTATATAAACGAGTTCACGCCAGACACGAAACCGCACAACACCACACCACCATCCCACTTCACATCCTCTTCCGTGCACAACGTCCATCATGACCACAAGTTCTAGCGCATTGTGGGAGATCCTCTCGATGGAGTAGAAGCACGACCTGGTCGTCCTTGCGGTGAACTGGGAAGGCCACCGTGCGAGGAGTATAGTTGCCGGCCTTCCAACTAGCCCCCGAGAGGTCTCGAACGCCGATCGGTCGATGAAGGCGACCTCCGATGACGAGTTCGTGGTTCTTCCCATGCGGTTCCATGCCGGTTTGACCATGGAGCAGGGGCACTCTAACATTGTCATTGCGGAGGAGCAGCCAACGTTGCAGCCGGTGTTGGCGTTCTGGCAGGCGCATGAGGAGCTACAGTATAATCTCTTTCTCCTGGAGCAGCACCGGCTGGCGGGGGAGGGGGTCAAATCTACAGTGAGCGTGCGAGCAAGGAATCTGAGGCAGCCATTGTTGGGGAACGTAGTATTTTAAAATTTTCCTACGATCACGCAAGATCTATCTACCAGATGCATAGCAACGAGAGGGGAGAGTGTGTCTACGTACCCTCGTAGACCGGGAGCGGAAGCGTCAAGTGACGCGGTTGATGTTGTCGAACTTCTTTGCGATCCAACCGATCAAGCACCGAACGTACGGCACCTCCGCGTTCAGCACACGTTCAGCTTGATGACGTCCCACGAGCTCTTGATCCAGTTGAGCTTCACGGGAGAGTTTCGTCAGCACGACGGCGTGGTGACGAATATGATGTGTTCACCGGCGCAGGGCTTCGCCTAAGCTCCGCGACGGTACGACCGAGGTGTGATTCTGTGGAGGGGGGCACCGCACACGGCTAAAACAATTCAACTTGTGTGTCTTTGGGTGCCCCCCTGCCCCCGTATATAAAGGACTAAGGGAGGAGGGGCCGGCCAACTCTCCTGGTGCGGCTAGGGAAGGGATTCCTACTAGGAATAGGATTGCAATCCTATTCCTAGTAGGATTCACCGAAAGGAAGAAGGGGGAAAGGAATAGGAGAGGTGGCGCCCCCCCAATCCTAGTCCAACTAGGATTCCTAGGTGGGGGCGCCGGCCAGCCCTATGGGCTGCCTCTCTCTCACCCTTTAGGCCCACTATGGACCATCCCATCTCGTAGGGGGTTCCGGTAACCCCCTCCGGCATTCCCGATAAATCCGAAACTTTTCCGGTATACTTCCGGTGTCCGAATATAGCCGTCCAATATAACAATCTTTATGTCTCGGACATTCCGAGACTCCTCGTCATGTCCGTGATCTCATCCAGGACTCCGAACTACCTTCGGTACATCAATACTCAAAAACTCATAATACCGATCGTCATCAAACGTTAAGCGTGCGGACCCTACGGGTTCGAGAACTATGTAGACATGACCGAGACTCATCTCTGGTCAATAACCAATAGCGGAACCTGGATGTTCATATTGGCTCCTACATATTCTACGAAGATCTTTTATCGGTCAGAACCGCATAACAACATACGTTGTCCCTTTTGTCAAACGGTATGTTACTTGCCCGAGATTCGATCGTCGGTATCTTTATACCTAGTTCAATCTCGTTGCCGGCAAGTCTCTTTACTCGTTCCGTAACACATCATCTCGTGACTAACTCATTAGTCTTTTGCTTGCAAGGCTTATTGTGATGTGTGTTACCGAGAGGGCCCAGAGATACCTCTCCGACACTCGGAGTGACAAATCCTAATCTTGATCTATGCCAACACCACGAATACTTTCGGAGACACCTGTAGAGCATCTTTATGATCACCCAGTTACGTTGTGACGTTTGATAGCACACAAGGTGTTCCTACGGTATTCGGGAGTTGCATAATCTCATAGTCATAGGAACATGTATAAGTCATGAAGAAAGCAATAGCAGTTTAAACTAAACGATCATAGTGCTATGCTAACGGATGGGTCTTGTCCATCACATCATTCTCCTAATGATGTGATCCCGTTGATCAAATGACAACTCATGTCTATGGCTAGGAAACATAACCATCTTTGATCAATGAGCTAGTCTAGTAGAGGCATACTAGGGACACTCTGTTTTGTCTATGTATTCACACATGTATTAAGTTTCCGTTTAATACAATTCTAGCATGAATAATAAACATTTATCATGATATAAGGAAATAAATAATAACTTTATTATTGCCTCTAGGGCATATTTCCTTCAGTCTCCCACTTGCACTAGAGTCAATAATCTAGCTCACATCGCCATGTGATTTAATACCGATAGTTCACATCGTTATGTGACCAACACCCAAAGGGTTTACTAGAGTCAATAATCTAGTTCACATCGCTATGTGATCAACACCCAAGAGTAATAAGGTGTCATCATGTTTTGCTTGTGAGAGAAGTTTAGTCAACGGGTCTGTCATATATAGATCCCTATGTATTTCGCAAATTTCTATGTCTACAATGCTCTGCATGGAGCTACTCTAGCTAATTTGCTCCCACTTTCAATATGCATCCAGATTGATACTTAGAGTCATCTGGTTTTAGTGTCAAAGTTTGCATCGGCGTAACCCTTTTACGACGAACTCTTTATCACCTCCATAATCGAGAAATATTTCCTTAGTCATTCAATTACTAAGGATAATTTTGACCGCTGTACAGTGATCTACTCCTGGATCACTATTGTACTTCCCTGTCAAACTTTTGGCAAGGTACATAACGTGTTTTGTACACAGCATGGCATACTTTATAGAACCTATGGCTGAGGCACAGGGAATGACTTTCATTCTCTCTATATTTTTCTGCCGTGGTCTGGCTTTGAGTCTTACTCAACTTCACACCTTACAAGTTAGGCAAGAACTTCTTCTTTGACTGATCCAATTTTTGAACTATTCCAAAATCTTATCAAGGTATGTACTCATCGAAAGTCTTATCAAGCGTCTTGATCTATCTATATAGATTTTGATTCTCAATATGTAAGCAGCTTCACCGAAGTCTTTCTTTGAAAAACTCCTTTCAAACACTCCTTTACGCTTTCCAGAAAATTCTACATCATTTCCGATCGACAATATGTCATTCACATATACTTATCAGAAAGGTTGTAGTGCTCCCACTCACTTCTTGTAAATACAGGCTTCTCCAAAAGTCTGTATAAAACCATATGCTTTGATCACCTCATCAAAGCGTATATTCCAACTCCGAGATGCTTGCACCAGTCCATAGATGGATCGCTGGAGCTTGCATACTTTGTTAGCAACTTTTGGATTGACAAAACCTTCTGGTTGCATCATATACAACTCTTCTTTGAGATATCCATTTAGGAATGCAGTTTTGACATCCATTTGCCAGATTTCATAATCATAAAATGTGGCAATTGCTAACATGATTCGGACAGACTTAAGCATCGCTACAGGTGAGAAAGTCTCATTGTAGTCAACTCCTTGAACTTGTCGAAAACCTTTCGCAACAAGTCGAGCTTTGTAAACAGTAATATTACCGTCTGCGTCGGTCTTCCTCTTGAAGATCCATTTATTTTCGATGGACTGCCGATCATCGGGCAAGTCAACCAAAGTCCATACTTTGTTCTCATACATGGATCTCATCTCAGATTTCATGGCTTCAAGCCATTTTGCGGAATCTGGGCTCATCATCGCTTCCTCATAGTTCGTAGGTTCATCATGGTCTAGTAACATGATTTCCAGAACTGGGTTGCCGTACCACTCTGGTGCGGAACGTACTCTGGTTGATCTACGACGTTCAGTAGAAACTTGATCCGAAGTTTCATGATCATTATCATCAACTTCCTCACCAATTGGTGTAGGAATCACTGGAACAATTTCCTGTGATGTACTACTTTCCAATATGGGAGAAGGTACAATTACCTCATCAAGTTCTACTTTCCTCCCACTCACTTCTTTCGAGAGAAACTCTTTTTCTAGAAAGGATCCGTTCTTAGCAACGAATATTTGCCTTCGGATCTGTGATAGAAGATGTACCCAACAATTTCTTTTGGGTATCCTATGAAGACACATTTTTCCGACTTGGGATCGAGCTTATCAGGTTGAAGTGTTTTCACATAAGCATCGCAGCCCCAAATTTTAAGAAACGACAACTTTGGTTTCTTGCCAAACCATAGTTCATAAGGCGTCGTATCAACGGATTTAGATGGTGCCCTATTTAACGTGAATGCAGCTGTCTCTAAAGCATAACCCCAAAACGATAGTGGTAAATCGGTAAGAGACATCATAGATCGCACCATATCCAATAAAGTACGGTTACGACGTTCGGACACACCATTACGTTGTGGTGTCCCAGGTGGCGTGAGTTGTGAAACTATTCCACATTGTTTCAAATGAAGACCAAACTCGTAACTCAAATATTCTCCTCCACGATCAGATCGTAGGAACTTTATTTTCTTGCTACGATGATTCTCTACTTCACTCTGAAATTCTTTGAACTTTTCAAATGTTTCAGACTTGTGTTTCATTAAGTAGATATACCCATATCTGCTCAAATCATCAGTGAAGGTCAGAAAATAACGATATCCGCCGCGAGCATCAACGCTCATTGGTCCACATACATCAGTATGTATGATTTCCAACAAATCTGTTGCTCGCTCCATAGTTCCGGAGAACGGAGTTTTAGTCATCTTGCCCATGAGGCATGGTTCGCAAGCACCAAGTGATTCATAATCAAGTGATTCCAAAAGTCCATCATTATGGAGTTTCTTCATGCGTTTTACACCAATATGACCTAAACGGCAGTGCCACAAATAAGTTGCACTATCATCATTAACCTTGCATCTTTTGGCTTCAATATTATGAATATGTGTATCACACGATCGAGATCCAACAAACTATTTTCATTGGGTGTATGACCATAGAAGGTTTTATTCATGTAAACGGAACAACAATTATTCTTTAACTTACATGAATAAACGTATTGCAATAAACATGATCAAATCATATTCATGCTCAACACAAACACCAAATAACACTTATTTAGGTTCAACACTAATCCCGAAAGTATAGGGAGTGTGCGATGATGATCATATCAATCTTGGAACTATTTCCAATACACGTCGTCACTTCATCCTTTAACTAGTTTCTGTTCATTATGCAATTCCCATTTCGAGTAACTACTTTTTAGCAACTAAATCAGTATCAAATACCGAGGGGTTGCTATGAACACTAGTAAAATACACATCAATAATCTGTATATCAAATATACCTTTGTTCACTTTGCCATCCTTCTTATCCGCCAAGTATCTAGGGCAGTTCCGCTTCTAGTGACCATTTCCTTTGCAGTATAAGCACTTGTTTCAGGCTTGAGTTTAGCTTTGGGTTTCTTCACGGGAGTGACAACTTGTTTGTCATTCTTCTTGAAGTTCCCCTTCTATCTCTTTGCCCTTTACCTGAAACAAGTGGTCTTGTTAACCATCAACAATTGATGCTTTTTCATGATTTCTACCTTCGCCGACTTCAGCATCGCGAAGAGCTGGGATTTCCTTTCGTCATCCCTTGCATATTATAGTTCATCACGAAGTTCTACTAACTTGGTGATAGTGACTAGAGAACTTTGTCAATTACTATCTTATCTGGAAGATTAACTCCCACTTGATTAAAGTAATTGTAGTACCCAGACAATCTGAGCACATGCTCACTGGTTGAGCTATTCTCCTCCATCTTGTAGGCAAAGTACTGTCAGAGGTCTTATACCTCTCGACACGGGCATGAGTATGAAATACTAATTTAAACTCTTGGAACATCTCATATGCTCCGTGGCGTTTCAAAACGTTTTTTGAAGTCCCGGTTATAAGCCGTAAAGCATGGTGCACTAAACTATCAAGTAGTCATCATATCGAGCTTTTGTCAAAACGTTCATAACGTCTACATCTGCTCCTGCAATAGGTTTGTCACCTAGCGGTGCATCAAGGACATAATTTCTTCTGTGCAGCAATGAGGATAATCCTCAGATCACGGAACAATCCCGCATCATTGCTACTAACATCTTTCAATCTTGGTTTTCTCTAGGACCATATGAAAAATAAACGGGGAGCAACATCGCGAGCTATTGATCTACAACATAGATATGCTAATACTACCAGGACTAAGTTCATGATAAATTAAAGTTCAATTAATCATATTACTTAAGAACTCCCACTTAGATAGACATCCCTCCGGTCATCTAAATGATCACGTGATCCAAATCAACTAAACCATGTCCGATCTTCACGTGAGATGGAGTAGTTTTCAATGGTGAACATCTTATGTTGATCATATCTACTATATGATTGACGCTCGACCTTTCGGTCTCCAGTGTTCCGAGGCCATATCTGTATATACTAGGCTCGTCAAGTTTAACCCGAGTATTCTGCGTGTGCAAAACTGGCTTACACCCGTTGTATTTGAACGTAGAGCTTATCACACCCGATCATCACGTGGTGTCTCGGCACGACGAACTTTCGCAACGGTGCATACTCAGGGAGAACACTTATACCTTGAAATTTAGTAAGGGATCATCTTATAATGCTACCGGCGTTCTAAGCAAAATAAGAAGCATAATAAGATAAACATCACATGCAATCAAAATATGTGACATGATATGGCCATCATCATCTTGTGCTTTTGATCTCCATCTTCAAAGCACCGTCATGATCACCTTCGTCACCGGCTTGACACCTTGATCTTCATCGTAGTATCGTTGTCGTCTCGCCAACTATTGCTTCCACGACTATCGCTACCGCTTAGTGATAAAGTAAAGCAATTACATGGCGATTGCATTTCATACAATAAAGCGACAACCATATGGCTCCTGCCAGTTGCCGATAACTTTACAAAACATGATCATCTCATACAAAACCGTATAACTCATCATGTCTTGACCATATCACATCACAACATGCCCTGCAAAAACAAGTTAGACGTCCTCTACTTTGTTTGTTGCAAGTTTTACGTGGCTGCTACGGGCTTAGCAAGAACCGTTCTTACCTACTCATACAAAACCACAACGATGTTTCGTCAAGTATGTGCTGTTTTAACCTTCACAAGGACCGGGCGTAGCCACACTTGATTCAGCTAAAGTGAGAGAGACAGACACCCGCCAGTCACCTTTAAGCAACGAGTGCTCGTAACGGTGAAACCAGTCTCGCGTAAGCGTACGCGTAATGTCGGTCCGGGCCGCTTCATCTCACAATACCGCCGAAGCAAAGTATGACATGCTGGTAAGCAGTATGACTAGTATCGTCCACAATCTCATTGTGTTCTACTCGTGCATATCATCTACGCATAGACCTGGCTCATGATGCCACTGTTGGGGAACGTAGTATTTTAAAATTTTCCTACGATCACGCAAGATCTATCTACCAGATGCATAGCAACGAGAGGGGAGAGTGTGTCTATGTACCCTCGTAGACCGGGAGCGGAAGCGTCAAGTGACGCGGTTGATGTTGTCGAACTTCTTTGCGATCCAACCGATCAAGCACCGAATGTACGGCACCTCCGCGTTCAGCACACGTTCAGCTTGATGACGTCCCACGAGCTCTTGATCTAGTTGAGCTTCACGGGAGAGTTTCGTCAGCACGACGGCGTGGTGACGGATATGATGTGTTCACCGGCGCAGGGCTTCGCCTAAGCTCTGCGACGGTACGACCGAGGTGTGATTCTGTGGAGGGGGGCACCGCACACGACTAAAACAATTCAACTTGTGTGTCTTTGGGTGCCCCCCTGCCCCCGTATATAAAGGAGCAAGGGAGGAGGGGCCGGCCAACTCTCCTGGTGCGGCTAGGGAAGGGATTCCTACTAGGAATAGGATTGCAATCCTATTCCTAGTAGGATTCACCGAAAGGAAGAAGGGGGAAAGGAATAGGAGAGGTGGCGCCCCCCCAATCCTAGTCCAACTAGGATTCCTAGGTGGGGGCGCCGGCCAGCCCTATGGGCTGCCTCTCTCTCACCCTTTAGGCCCACTATGGACCATCCCCTCTCGTAGGGGGTTCCGGTAACCCCCTCCGGCATTCCCGATAAATCCGAAACTTTTCCGGTATACTTCCGGTGTCCGAATATAGCCGTCCAATATATCAATCTTTATGTCTCGGACATTCCGAGACTCCTCGTCATGTCCGTGATCTCATCCGGGACTCCGAACTACCTTCGGTACATCACTACTCAAAAACTCATAATACCGATCGTCATCAAACGTTAAGCGTGCGGACCCTACGGGTTCGAGAACTATGTAGACATGACCGAGACTCATCTCTGGTCAATAACCAATAGCGGAACCTGGATGTTCATATTGGCTCCTACATATTCTACGAAGATCTTTTATCGGTCAGAACCGCATAACAACATACGTTGTTCCTTTTGTCAAACGGTATGTTACTTGCCCGAGATTCGATTGTCGGTATCTCTATACCTAGTTCAATCTCGTTACCGGCAAGTCTCTTTACTCGTTCCGTAACACATCATCTCGTGACTAACTCATTAGTCTTTTGCTTGCAAGGCTTATTGTGATGTGTGTTACCGAGAGGGCCCAGAGATACCTCTCCGACACTCGGAGTGACAAATCCTAATCTTGATCTATGCCAACACCACGAATACTTTCGGAGACACCTGTAGAGCATCTTTATGATCACCCAGTTACGTTGTGACGTTTGATAGCACACAAGGTGTTCCTACGGTATTCGGGAGTTGCATAATCTCATAGTCATAGGAACATGTATAAGTCATGAAGAAAGCAATAGCAGTAAAACTAAACGATCAAAGTGCTATGCTAACGGATGGGTCTTGTGTTGGGGAACGTAGTATTTTCAAAATTTTCCTACGATCACGCAAGATCTATCTACTAGATGCATAGCAAAGAGAGGGGAGAGTGTGTCTACGTACCCTCGTAGACCGAAAGCGGAAGCGTTTATCAACGCGGTTGATGTAGTCGTGCACCTTCACGATCCGTCCCGATCTAGTACCGAACGTACGGCACCTCCGCGTTCAGCACACGTTCAGCTCGATGACGTCCTCGCCTTCTTGATCCAGCAAGACGGGCGAAGTAGTAGATGAGTTCCGGCAGCACGACGGCGTGGTGACGGTTGTTGATGAAGAACAATCTCTGCAGGGCTTCGCCAAGCACTACAGAAACTAGACGGAGGATAAACTAGAGGGTCGGGGTAGCCGGCACACGGCTTGGTGTATCTTGATGTGTCTTGGGTGCTAGCCCTACCCCTCTATTTATATGTTGAGCCTTGGGGTCGAAACTTGGAGTAAAAGCCTTCACAAAGTCGGTTTCACCCGAAAGGCAAGAGTCCTTCTCGGACTCCAGGGCCAGACGCCAGGGTTCCCGGCGTCTGGACCCAGACGCCAGGGACCCTGGCGTCTGGCCCCTGGACTTCGCAAAACTTCCTTTTGCGCTTTCCAAAAACCTTGTGTGCTTTCCCTTTTGGCCCAAATAACGTGTTCTCGTACCCAAACACTTCGGGAAACATCCGGAACCTCTTCCGGTGAATTCCGGAACCCTTCCGGAGGTCAAACACTATTATCTCATATATTAATCTTTATCTCCGGACCATTCCGGAGTTCCTCGTCATGTCCGTGATCACATCCTGGACTCCGAATAACATTCGGTCACCAACATACATAACTCATTAAATACTATATCGTCAACGAAACGTTAAGCGTGCGGACCCTACGGGTTCGAGAACTATGTAGACATGACCGAGACACTTCTCTGGTCAATAACCAATAGCGGAACCTGGATGCCCATATTGGCTCCTACATATTCTACGAAGATCTTTATCGGTCGAACCGCATAACAACATACGTTGTTCCTTTTGTCAAACGGTATGTTACTTGCCCGAGATTCGATCGTCGGTATCTTTATACCTAGTTCAATCTCGTTGCCGGCAAGTCTCTTTACTCGTTCCGTAACACATCATCTCGTGACTAACTCATTAGTCTTTTGCTTGCAAGGCTTATTGTGATGTGTGTTACCGAGAGGGCCCAGAGATACCTCTCCGACACTCGGAGTGACAAATCCTAATCTTGATCTATGCCAACACCACGAATACTTTCGGAGACACCTGTAGAGCATCTTTATGATCACCCAGTTACGTTGTGACGTTTGATAGCACACAAGGTGTTCCTACGGTATTCGGGAATTGCATAATCTCATAGTCATAGGAACATGTATAAGTCATGAAGAAAGCAATAGCAGTTTAAACTAAACGATCATAGTGCTATGCTAACGGATGGGTCTTGTCCATCACATCATTCTCCTAATGATGTGATCCCGTTGATCAAATGACAACTCATGTCTATGGCTAGGAAACATAACCATCTTTGATCAATGAGCTAGTCTAGTAGAGGCATACTAGGGACACTCTGTTTTGTCTATGTATTCACACATGTATTAAGTTTCCGTTTAATACAATTCTAGCATGAATAATAAACATTTATCATGATATAAGGAAATAAATAATAACTTTATTATTGCCTCTAGGGCATATTTCCTTCAGCCATGGCCGCGGAGAACCTCATCTTCGTCACCGAGCAGCGGGCGCTGAACTAGGCCGTGCGTGCTCGCAACACCAACAAAGCGGTCTGCGCCCATCGCAGGCGTACCGGCAGTTGCGCGTGAGCCGCGCCACCAACAACGCTTCATTCGTGCCAGTGGCACCACGAGCGTGTCGGTTCGTCCACGTCCATCTTCGACCTCATGTCCACCCACGACGGAGAGGTCATAGTCTCGAACGAGAATTAATCAATGTGCAGTTCTTCTGCCTTGCTAAAAAAAAAAAGATATGTCTAAATTAAATTTTAATTAATCAATATCTAAACTTGTACTCATATATATAAATTAATTAATGAAGATCACACTGGTAGTTGAGAAAGTAAAGATGACAACAGTTTGAAATCGTAGTCCAGTGTGAGACATTAAAAACAGCACATAACAAGAACTTAAAAGGAGCTTAGAAGAAAGGAAGTACTTAGGAATACATTTTAATGGGACAGCGTGGTAGTCTTTCTTGATCAGGTCACGCTATCAGAACAGTTAAGACCTTTGTCCCGGCACCAGTGATCACGGACGCGACTCCTCTGACGTACGGCCCACACACTAACGTGTGGGCCGGGACCCACCCATCAGTGGCCCAACGTCAGGGGGCGTACGTCAGGTGATCCGCCTCCGTCATCACTGGTTGTCTGCTTTTTGTAAGCTCTTACTTTCTTATGTTTTTGTATGCAACTCTTCTGCATGGTGAAAAAAATATGTCTTAACTGAATTGCTCTGTTGGTTGGTTCAGTATTTTTTTGGGGGGATCTTTGATTCAGTAGGTTTGCTACTCTCTGGGGACTCTGCTGTCTGCCGGATGTTTTTTTTGTTTTCATTCAGTCCTCTGCTTCGGGTCGTGCTAACGGTTTTTATGAAATGAAACTAGAACATGAGAGCGCGCGTTGCCGCGCCCGTCCATACTAAAATTCAGTTGATTAAATAAATGAACAAACAACAACTTCAACTATTTATTCAATATATGGTGCTACATTAAAAAAAGGAAATTTTTTTGTAGTTTTTTCCTAATTGAAATTGAGTTGATATGCAAAATATTTTCTAATACAGCTACCAAATATGTATGAAATGAATACATTACACATAAAATTGACAAAGATATATACATCTAACTGTACCATATAAGGGCAGCTTCACCATATGGATGTTGTCTATTAGCTTGGCATCATTCTCAAACTACGTGAGGGGCACAACAGTGTCCATGTGAGTGTAAGCAAGCACATCGAATAGGTCTTGTAAAATCTACACAAGAGCTGGGAGGGAGGCGTTAATTGGGCAAGAACGGCAAACCGGTGTCTGACAATGTAGTGCCTGAGGGGAGATGTAGTTTATTTGCTGTGATGACCAAGATCTCCGATATGATTTACTTGTCATTCTTCACCTTGATCATCCTGAAACATCACCAGAGGCATCAAAATGAGGATCCAACCACCATCAAACCATAGGGCCAACTTTACAGTTCAATTAGCAGTTTAGGACTGAAACAAATCAACAAGACTGGAAAGAGGAAAAAGAGCAACATATATACAGCCATCCTAAACGACCTTCAGCACCTCTGCCGTTCCTAACAAGAAAGATGAGCTAAATAGAACAAGTTTTTTTTTACAGGCAACACGTAAGAGAACTCTAGAAAAACGAACATGAAAGATGAGAGATGAGCCGGGCGATGAACATCTTGATGTTGTGGTCCTGCGTAAGCACCATACTAATGCAGTACTGAACCTTCCTGAAGCGCAACTCTAGATACACGGTTCCTTTGTAAAGTAGTGTGCTGCAGCCATAGTAAGAATGAAATCAAACATGAATCAATCAGCATATTCGACTTCTTTTACAGACTCCTCTCAAAGAAAACCTGTTAGCTGTGTTGCGCACATGTTAGCTTAACCTGTTCGCGAGTCATTCGATCAAACATGGTGAGAGTTGAGTGTGGACGGCGTCACGTACCACTGTCATGAACGTGGGGTGGAGGAGCCACCAGAGGTCACCGGCACCTTGGCGCCGTCCGCTGCTGCTGCTAGTGCAAGAGCACGTTAAGAGCATCTCTAACCGTTGCGCCCCAAGACGCGTCGAAAATCGCCGCTTGGGGGCGAGTCGGCGTTTTTTCGGCGTGGAGGCGAGCACGTTCCCAGCCGTCGCCCCCAGGCCGCCCCCACAGTTCGGCCAAAATTCAACAAACACGGCCAACATTCAGCAAACACGGCCAAATTTGAACAAACACGGCATATTTCCGCTAAATTTAGGCGTTTTTACACGAAAAATGGGCGAAAAATATCCTAAACTACGGGCCAAAGTAGGCGCGGAGCAGGGCGTAGTCGTCGCCGGCGTCGTCCTCCTCCTCCTGCTTCTCCTCCTTGACACGACCGGTGCCGCTGCTCGACCCCTCGCCCCGGCGCGCTGCTTCACGGCGGGTGGCGCTCGGCGATCTCTTCCTTGCGCCGGCGGTCGGCGATCTCCTCCCGGGTGCGGCGCTGGCGCTTCAGCTCCATGAGGGCGTAGTCCTCCCGCGCCCACTTCAGGGCGGCCTCTTCTTCGTCGGTCTCCTCGGCGAGGCAAGGCTCCGGCTTCACGACGGTGAGCCCCGGCTCCGGCTTCACCGTCGCCAGTCCTGGCTCCCTCTTCGGCTTCACAAGGCGAGGGGGAGCCGACGAGGAGGCACGGCCGCCACCTTCGTTGATGGTGAGGCCGGCACTGCGCGTGCGCCGACCGAGCGGCGTTTCGCCGGGCTTGGCTTTGACGGTGACGAACGGCGTGGCCCCGGTTTTGTGGGAGGAAGAGCCGACCGAGGAGGAGGAGGACAAGGACTAACCCATCATCCTCCTCGGCATCAATGCGCCGCCGCTCTGAGCGGTCGGGAACTCGAGCGGCGGGTCGTTGCCGCCCTCGAGGTGCGCGAGCATGCCGCTGAGCGTGCGGCCAGGGACGCCCCACCACAGGCGTCGGCCCTCGCTGTTGTTGCGGCCGCGAGGCATCGGCGCGTTGTTGGTGGAGGCGAGCCGCTCCTCCTGCCGGCGTTGGAAGTACGCCGCCCACGCCGCGTGGTTGTCGGCGGCGTACTCCGGGAGGGCCCGCTCCGCGAAAGTCAAGGACGCCCGCGCATGCTCGATCTGGGCATGGAAATAGCCGGGCGTCTCGGGGACGGACAGAGGGGGGACGGGGACCCCGTCGGCGCTGAGCCTCCACCGCGACGGAACGCGGATGTCGGGCGGCGCCGGGTAGTTGGCCTCAAGGAGGAGTTGGGCCTCCCACTCATGCAGCGAGCAGCGGCCGAAACCGTTGGCCGCCGCCGCGTCGCCGGGGAACCTCGCGCTCATGTTAGCCGGGGGCGGGGAGAGGGGCTCGAACGGCGGAGAGAGCGAAGGAAGTGCGGCGGCGAGGAGGAGGAGGACTGCCGATGGATGTGTGCCTCACCGGCGCGGCCAGGGGCGCCTTTTATAGCGGCTCGGGGGGCGGCCGCGTGCGAACGTGTGGCGGGAGGAGGGGCGGCGTCGCCGCACTGCGCTGCCCATGAATCAATGGCAGGCTGACCGGCGGCAGCCTTGGCATTGATTTCCCCGCGGGAAAACCGAGACGATGACGATGACCAGCCTTCGTCTCGCTGACGCGCCTGTCCCGCCACTCTTTCGCGCCGGCGCCCCCGGCTGCCCCCCAGCGCGCCAGGTTCGGGTTGGGTGCGCCGGCGCCAATTTCGGCCCAATTCGGCGAAAAACAAGCTCGTGGGGGCGCGACTGGGCCGATTTTTCGATGCCGGCGCTAAAAAACAGCCTGGGGGGCGCGGCTGGACATGCTCTAAGGTCATGAACTCTCGTGTTTTTCTTTTGAGGGGTTCATGAACTCTCGTGTGGAAGAGAGGGGAAGGGGCATCGGCAAACCCTATTTGGCGAATAGAAAAAAGAGTGGGCGCGGTAAGAACCCGCGATCTCTTCGCTAAGGTCGAGATGCGGAAACCACCTAGGACAACACACGCCCTTTGTTTAGTTTGTCCCCTTTGACTTTTTTGTTCTTTCTATTTCTATTTCCTTTTTCTATTTTCTATTTTTTCCTTTCTTTTTTTGTTTCTTTTCTTTTCCTTTTCTATTTCACTTATGCACAAACTTTTTAAATTCGATGAACTTTTTCTTTAAACCGATGAACTATTTTTCGAACTTGATGAACTATTTTCAAATTCTGTGAACATTTTCAAATTTGATGAACTTTTCAAAATTTTGATGATTTGTTTTTCAAATTTGATGAATTGTTTTCAATTTTTGCAAACTTTTTACAATTTTATATTTTTTTCATAATTAATGAACTTTTTCCAAATTTGATAAAAAAAAAAGTTTCCAAATTTGATGAACTTTTTCCAAGATTGATGATTTTTTCCTTCAAATTGGTGAACTTTTTTCAGAATCAATGAACTTATTTTTCAAACTCGATGAACTTTTCGTCAAAACCGATGAACTTTTTCAATAACGATGAACTTTTTTTAAAACGATGAACTTTTTCAACTTTATGTCTTTATCGTAAAGTTTTTTTCCCAAAATCGGTGAACTTTTTAAAGTTTGTGAACTTTTCTTCAGAAATGATGAACTATTTATCAAAATTGTTGAACTTTCTTGAAATTTTGTCTCAAAATCGATGAACGTTTTAAATTCATGATTTTATAAAAAAATAAATAAATAAACTGAATGATAAATAAATAGCGTGGGCATGCTAGTTCATGTACAGTTGCCTCTATTTAAAATCCCAAGTGACAATTGGCTGTGGTGACCAGCTAAGGTCGAACAAGCCTGGGCTTCGCAAGCTCGCGAGTTCGATTGCTGCAGCAGTCACCTTTTTTGCGTTATTCTAGCTTTTGTGATCGCCACGATTTCCCATTACGGGTCGACCCAACAACGCGCTGCTGTGGGTGCCAGCTACCTGTTCGGGCGCTTAAGCACCGAGCTCCCAAGGGCGTCATGATAGCCCAGTAGAAAATCAAGTATTAGGGGGTAGACACCTTGCAGGCTTGCGGCAATGAAGGCCCAACCTAGTGTTGCGGCCCGATTAATGAGAGGGCGTGCTAGTCAATCCCCGGAGCAGCAGCCCAGGGGCGTGGCCTCACGCGGAGAGGGGGTACGACCAGGCGATCTGGTGCGTTAGTTGCTAGATCTGACGGTTGATTAACTCAAATCGCTGTGGGAGGTCATAGCTAGTCCCATTTTACTGTTTCTTAATAGGGAGGGAGGAGCTCATCAATTAGGGAAGAAAAAACGCAGACTAAGCTGGTAGCTCCCCCATATAATGAAAGGAGTCCGATACTTACCAGAATTACTCGTATACTCCCTCCGTTCCTAAATATTTGTCTTTTTAGAGATCTTAACAAGTGACTACATACGAAGCAAAATGAGTGAATCTACACTATAAAATATGTCTACATACATCCGTATGTGTAGTTCATTTGAAATGCCTAGAAAAACAAATATTTGAGAACGGAGGGAGTAGAAATTTAAGGAGTGGTTTCAAGAAAAACAAGAAATTTAAGGAGTGGGCACAACTAAAGCGACCGGTTGAATATGATCAGACCGGCCACTAATACCACGCCATAGATCTCAACTGTTCTGATGGTGTAATTTGACCAAGAAAGACTACCACGTCGGCCCATTAAAATGTACTCATATAGTGATGTATAAGTACATCGTCTGACTCCTGCCAAATTCGTACTATTACTATGTGTTTGCTTTCAAACATATTATTCTGATGGTGTCGTACTGGACTACGCTTTCAAACTGCCGTCATCATTATTTTCTCAACCACCAGTGTACTTTTCATTAGTTAATACTCCCTCCGTTTCTAAATATATATCTTTTTAAATATTTCAATATAAATTACATACGGATGTATATATAGACGCGGTTAGAGTATAGATTCACTCATTTTGCTTTGTACGTAGTTCATATTAGAATTACTCGTATACTTCCTCCGTTCCTAAATATTTGTCTTTTTAGAGATCTTAACAAGTGACTACATACGAAGCAAAATGAGTGAATCTACACTATAAAATATGTCTACATACATCCGTATGTGTAGTTCATTTGAAATGCCTAGAAAAACAAATATTTAAGAACGAAGGGAGTAGAAATTTAAGGAGTGGTTTCAAGAAAAAAAAAAATTTAAGGAGTGGGCACAACTAAAGCGACCGGTTGAATATTATCAGACCGGCCACTAATACCACGCCGTAGATCTCAACTGTTCTGATGGTGTAATTTGACCAAGAAAGACCACCACGTCGGCCCATTAAAATGTACTCATATAGTGATGTATAAGTACATCGTCTGACTCCTGCCAAATTCGTACTATTACTATGTGTTTGCTTTCAAACATATTATTCTGATGGTGTCGTACTGGACTACGCTTTCAAACTGCCGTCATCTTTATTTTCTCAAACACCAGTGTACTTTTCATTAGTTAATACTCCCTTCGTTTCAAAATATATGTCTTTTTAAATATTTCAATATAAATTACATACGGATGTATATATAGACGCGGTTAGAGTATAGATTCACTCATTTTGCTTTGTACGTAGTTCATATTAGAATCTCTACAAATACTTATATTTTTAAGCGGAGAGAGTAGTATATACTTTTGGCATGAGTCTTGTTTTTTTTCCTCCTAGGGGTATTATCTCCTCCATTTTTATTGATTCGCATATTTTCTTTGTCTCAAGTAAACCAATGATAGTTTTGACTAAGTTTATACAAAATGTTTTTTTTGCGGAGTACAAGCTAGACAGGATGGTCACTAAAAGAACCTAGCAGCCACAAAGCCCTCGTTCTTGTCGGCTGATATCAGTGGTCTCTCACGTCTCCAGTTTCAGCACAAGAGGCGGAGGCTCCATCTCGGATTAATAGCTCGCTTGTATTTCAGGTCAAATTTTAATCACAAATTTTACTAATGAAATATGAATCACATGTCATAAACATATATAATACTATAGGAAAGTTCTTTCAAATACAAATCTAATAATATGCTTTTTGTACGATGAAGACAACTGCCTATTGGACAAAGGGCATCTCCAACTGCGACCCGCAAATTTCCTCCCGCATCCTCTCAAGGACCGGGGGGGGGGGGCAGTCCACGGGTATGGATGCGGGGGGGAGGGGCACAATCCAACCGTAGCCACATTCAGCCGGCCTCTCTCATTTTTTTAAGTCCGCACAACCAAATAGCTGCATACATATAGTGTAGACGTTCAAATAGTCGCATGCAACACTAGTTCAAATATTACATCCCAACATTGTTGTCCCCTTTAACCACCCACTGATACTCAATTAGATCTTACTTCAGCTACTCGTGAGTTGGTTGATGCCAAATTTGTTGATGCATTTCATAAACTCTTCAAATGTGACCGGATTCTAGTATGGAAGTTGGATATGATCACCCATATTCTCAAATTCTAGAGCTGCAGCAGCATTGTCAATCTCATCCTCGATGATCATGTTGTGCATGATTGCACGTCATGTCATCACCTCCCACAAGGTCTTCAAATCCCATTGTTTAGCACGTCCACGAACAACTCTCAACATCCTTTATAGCTGCTTCTTGTCTTTGGAAAAAGTGAGCTTTTTTCTGGCCAACTGGGTTAGTGATGGTGCTGACAAAGGTAGCCCATGGAGAATAGATACCGTCAACCAGATAGTAGCCCATGTTTTACTCATGTTCATTAATAGTATAGTGGCTAGGAGGAGCTTTTCCTTCAGTCAGCCTCGCAAACAACGGTGATCAGCACATTGATGTCAGTGTGCGACCTGGGCATGCCAAATCCAAAGATCAGGTGAATATGTGATGCAACTACTTCAAGAAAGATGATGTGCTTCTTAACATGAACTTGATATTGCCCCTGTAAAGCCTTCGGACAGTTCTTTCATTTCCTTGTTGTTATATTGTCATTTTTGGATGTTTTACAATCATTTTATAGTCATTTTATATCATTTTTGGGACTAACCTATTGACATAGTGTCAAGTGTCAGTTGCTGTTTTTTGCTTGTCTTTTACTTCGCAGAAAATCAATACCAAACGAAGTCCAAATGCAGCGAAACTTTATGTGGATTTTTTTTCTGGACTAGAAGACACCATATGAGCCAGAGAAGCACCCGAGGGGTGCCCCCAGGGGGGCAAAACTCACCAGGGCGTGCCTGGGCCCTAAGAATGCCCAAGTATGTTGTGCCCACCTCGGTGGCCTGCCGCACCGCCTCTTCACTTTATAAATACCCAAATATTTCAAAAACCCTAGGGGAGTCAATGAAATTTTGTTCCAGCCACCGTAGGCTTCTGTATCCACGAGATCCAATCTAGAGCCCTTTTCCGGCACTCCGCCCGAGGGGGAAATCATCACCGGCGGCCACCATGATGAGGATGGAGTAGTCCACCCTCGGGGTTGAGGGTTTGTACTAGTAGCTATGTGTTTAATCTCTTTCTCTCTCTCTCTCTCGTGTTCTTGAGATGCACAATCTTGATGTATCGCGGGCTTTGTTAATATAGTCAAATCATATGGTGTTTCCCCCTCTCTATCTTGTTGCGATGAATTGAGTTTTCTCTTTCAGATTTCTTTGGATTGAGTACTTTTATGGATTTGAGAACACTTAAGGCATGTCTTTCTATGAATACCCATGGTGACAATGGGGTATCATATTGATTCACTTGATATGTGTTTTGGCACTCAACTTGCGGATTCCTGCGGTCACATTGGGGTAATCTATGCATAGGGATTGATGCACATTCTTGTCTTTGTTTCTCCGGTAGAAATCTTCGGGCACTCTTTGAGGTTCTTTGTGTTGGATTGAGTATTATAAATCTGAATTTGTTTTGGTGTTATTTTAGTACGAACTCTTGATAGATCGATCGGAAAGAATAACTTGTGTTATTCTAGTACGAACTCTTGATAGATCGATCGAAAAGAATAGCTTGTGTTATTTTAGTACGAACTCTTGGATAGATCGATAGGAAAGAATATCTACAAACAATTCCTTGCTAGATAGGAACTTTGGAATGATTCTTCCCCGCACTTTGAGGGATGGTTATATGATCCAATTATATTAGTATTGTTGAGAGATTGCGCCAGCGAAAGTACGGACCCTAGGCCTTATTTTCAAGTATTGCAATACCGTTTGTGCTCTGTTTTGCCACCTACTACCTTGCAATTTTTAATTGTTCCTATTACAAAAATCAATATCTACTATCCATATTACACTTGTATCACCATCTCTTCGCTGAACTAATGCACCTATACAATTTACCATTGTATTTGGTGTGTTGGGGACACAGGAGACTCTTTATTATTTGGTTGCAGGGTTGTTTGAGAGAGACCATCTTCATCCTACACCTCCCACGGATTTATAAACCTTAGGTCATCCACTTGAGGGAAAATTTCTACTATCCTTCAAAACTCTGCGCTTGGAGGCCCAACACGAGTCTACAAGAACAAGCTGTGTAGACATCATGTTGTGGTATTAATTATATTGGTCTCAACATATATGGGAGTAACTGAGATATAATGTTTAATTCTTTGATTGTTTACCACCTTCGGATTTGTGCCTTCGGCGTTTTTTATTTTTATGGCACTGAAGCGATAAACCTCCTCGATAATGTAAGGACCTTCCCATTTAGAGAGAAGTTTTCCTGCATACATTAAACTCACGCTTTTGTATCCTTTTGTCATGCCATCTTTTAACTTTTTCCTTAAAGAACTTGTCATTCTCATAGGCTTGGGTTATCCATTCATCAAGTGAGCTAATGTCAAATAACCTCCTTTCACCGGGAAGTTTGAAATCAGAGTTGAGCTCTGTGATTGCCCAATAAGCTTTATGTTCTGATTCAAGAGGTAAGTGACATGCTTTTCCATAAACCGTTTTATACGGAGACATACCCATGGAGTTTTTATAAGCTACCCATAATGCATCATCAAGTTTCTTAGACCAATTCTTTCTAGATCTATTAACAATCTTTTGTAGAATCAATTTAATCTCTCTATTGCTCAATTCTACTTGACCACTAGACTGAGGATGATATGGCGATGCAATTTTATGGTTGACAGCATATTTAGCAAGCATTTTACAAAAAGCACCATGAATAAAATGTGAACCACCATTAGTCATTAAATATCTAGGGACTCCAAACCTTAGAAAAACAACTTCTTTAAGCATCTTAGTAGAGGTGTTATGATCAATACTACTATTTGGAATAGCTTCTACCCACTTAGAAATGTAATCAACATCAACTAAAATATGTGTATAACCATCAGAAGAACGAAAATGTCTCATATAATCAAAACCCCAAACATGAAATGGTTCAATAACAAGTGAATAGTTCATAGGCATTTCTTGACGTCTAGTAATATTACCAATTCTCTGGCATTCATCACACGAAAAAACAAACTTACGGGCATCCTTGAAGAGAGTAGGCCAATAAAAACCAGATTGCAATACCTTGGGTGCAGTTCTGTTTCCAACATGGTGTCCTCCGTATGCCTCGGAGTGACACTTGCACAGGATATGTTCCTGTTCATGCTCAGGTACAAAACGTCTAATAACACCACCTACTCCTTCTTTATAAAGGTGCGGGTCATCCCAAAAGTAATGTCTTAAATCATTGAAAACCTTTTTATTTTGCTGGTATGTGAAGCTAGATGGTATAAATTTAGCAACTAGTAATTAGTATAATCAGCATACCATGGAGCATTACGAGAAGCATTTATGATAGCTAATTGTTCATCAAGAAAGCTATCATCAATAGGCAGTGGGTCATCAAGAACATTTTCTAACCAAGACAAGTTGTCTGCAACAGGGTTCTCAGCTCCCTTCCTATCAATAATATGCAAATCAAATTCTTGTAATAAGAGAACCCATCTAATAAGTCTAGGTTTAAAATAATTTTTCCATAAGGTATTTAATAGAAACATGATCAGTGTGAACAGTTACTTTAGAATCAACAATATAAGACCGAAACTTATGACAAGCAAAAACAACAGCTAGGAATTCTTATCCAGTAGTAGCATAATTTCTCTGGGCACTGTCTGGAGTTTAGTAGCATAATGAATAACATTCAATTTCTTATCAACTCTCTATCGTAGAACAACACCAACAGCATAAGCACTCGCATCACACATAATTTCAAAGGGTAAATTCCAATCAGGTGGTTGAACAATAGGTGCAGAAATTAAGGCATTCTTAAGTATTTCAAATTCTTCTACACAATCATCATCAAAAACAAAAGGAACATCTTTTTGCAGGAGATTAGTGAGAGTCCTAGATATTTTAGAGAAGTCTTTAATGAACCTCCTATGGAAACCATCATGACCAAGAAAAATTCTTATACCTTTGATATCTTTACGACACGGCATCTTTTCAATAGCGTCTAATTTAGCTTTATCAACTTCAATACCTCTTTCAGAAATCTTATGCCCCAAGAAAATACCTTCATTAACCATAAAGTGGCACTTCTCCCAATTCAAGACAAGATTAGTTTCTTCGCATCTCTGCAAAACTCGATCAGGTTGCTTAAGCAATCATCAAAAAAAGTTCTGTAAACGGAGAAATCATCCATGAAAACCTCAACAATATTTTCACAAAAGTCAGAGATTATAGTTGTCATACATCTTTGAAAGGTAGTAGGTTCATTGCATAAACCAAAAGACATACGTCTATAAGCGAAAGTATCGAAAGGGCAAGTAAAAGTGGTCTTTTCTTGATCCTCTTTTGACACTGGTGTTTGAGAAAAACCAGAATAACCATCTAGAAAGTAGAAATGTGTATGTTTGGATAGTCTTTCTAGCATTTGATCAATAAAAGGTAGAGGGTAATGATCTTTTCTAGTAGCTTTGTTTCATTTGCATAAATCTATTACCGTCCTATAACCTATAACTATTCTTTCCGGAATCAATTCATTCTTTTTTTGAGAACATCAGCTTTATTGATCACATAACCAAAGATACAAGAGTCTCCCGGATACAATCCGGAGTAGAATGAAAAATAACTAGATTAGACAAATTCTTACAAGACTTAGCTAATAGATGAGCAGCCACATTAACTTGCCGATGAACATGCTTGAACTCCGCAGACACAAGGCCCCTTGAAGCAAACTTGATATCATTAATCACCGTACCGATACTGGAACGATTGATTTTGCCAGAAATAATTCATTCTTATGATTAGGAACAATAGTAATACCTCCCTTCTTAGGGACACAATGAACATGACTTACCCATCTACTATCAGCAATAGAATAAATTATACCTGCCTCCAGAAGCTTTAGCATTTCATTTCTTACCACCTTTTCCTGTTAGAACAAGAAAATCCGTAAAATATTTTATTTTCCTGCACAAGACTTCAACATCTCTAACAATCCCAATTGGTGATATAGTATCTCTATTAGCAAGCTTGATAGTGACATCAATTTCTTCTATTTCAGCACATGCAGTTTCATTCATAATTTATTTATATAAGGTAAAAGGAATTTCACTCACACTAGCACCCACGTCACATAAGACATGATAACAATGATCTCCTATTTTAATAGAAACAACAGGCAAGCCAACAATAGGTCTACGTTTATCTTTAATATCGGGTTTGGCAATTCTAGCAGCTTCATCACAGAAATAAATAACATGCCCATCAATAATACCAGCCAAGAGATCTTTAACCATAGCAATACTAGGTTCAACTTTAATTTGCTCGGGGGGTCTAGGTGCTCTAATATTACTTTTGTTAACCACAATTGAAGCTTTAGCATGATCCTTTATTCTAACAGGAAAAGGTGGTGTCTCAATGTAAGCAGTAGGAACAATAGGATAAACATTATAAGTAATAGTTTCTTCTTCAACTTTAATAGGTTCTGCTAGTTTCACTTCAATGGGAGGATGATATTTAAACCAATTCTATTTTGTGAGATCAACATGAGTAGCAAATGATTCACTGAAAGAAGCTACTATCTCAGAGTCAAGTCCATATTTAGTGCTAAATTCCTGAAAAGCATCGGTATCTGTCGTGGAATTAACACGACAGATGTCCGGTTTAGCGGACTTAGTCGTGAGGCCGCGCATCTATGTAGTAGCTTGAGAGGGGTTGAGAGGAATCGAGAGACGCGATGCAAGACAAGGGTTTACACAGCTTCGGGCCCCGGGAAACATCATCCGGTAATAGCCCTACGTGCTGTTTGAGGCTAGATCTCATTATGATCCTCATGGTGTCGCCGGTAAACCGGCTCTTGGTGTCTAGCCCTAGAAACTTGTGAGAACTTGTCCCTCTTGGGGAGCCCTGCCCCTCCTTATATATGTTGAAGGGGCGGGTTACATGACTAGTCCTAGTAGGATTAGGATTACAAGTGAAGTCCTAGTCTTGCTTCCTTTGTAGGAGAATATTCCTTATGCGTTCTTCATAAACCGGCCCACCATAACACGAATCGGCCTTCTGGGCCTTGGGCCTTGTCATCCGTGATCCGCCCGCCGGGTTACCAGTGAATTGCCAAATGTAAACCGGGTCTCAAATAAACCGCCAAGTCCGGCCGGGTTATACTTCCGGCCGGGTTACGCTGCGGGGTATATCCCTGTCGGGGAACGAATCCACGAGCACCTATGGGACCAGCGGACCGAGCCCCTTTCGGTTCGGCGGGGGCGAAGATCACACGAAGAGCGGATCAAGGCGAAACACACGAGCAGTTTACCCAGGTTCGGGCCGCACGGATGCGTAAAACCCTACTCCTGCTTTGTGGTTTGTATTGAGTTCTTGCTCGGGAGCGCTGAGTGCTACAGTACACACCAGCAGCTAACGAGACCGAGCGTGAGTGTTCTCCTCCCCTCTCTACGTTGCGCATGGGCCTCCTTTTATATGCTCAAGGGGTCACCGACAGGTGGCAACGTAGACAAGGGTAAAAATGGAAAGGTGTTACGGTTGGTACAACTACCTGTTACAGTGTATCATACCTAACTCTGACGGCAGGGGACAAGGGCATTGAATGCCCATCTGCGTCACCCAAATAGTGCAAAAGGGACCGTCAGGGACGCCACCGCTCGCCACGATGGCTATATGCGTATTTGAGGAAACTTCAGACGCAGGGATATATCCCTCCCGATGACACTACACAAAAAATACACTTCCGTGATGATACGTGTTTGTCACAGTAGGTCACCTTTTCTGTCATGCATGTACATCCATGAAAAATTTATGACAGAATGAAGATAGTCATACCTGTGCTGTCGTAGAAGTGTTCCATGACATTACGAAAATTATCATTTTGGAAGTGTCCACTTCCATGAGGATAAATCGCGTGTCACAGAAGTGCTTTTGTCAAGGGTGACCGACACGTGGCATCCACCGTAACGGAACGTCGTTAAGCTATCCGGTCCGGTTTTGGATACGATAACCCGTTAACAGCCAGGACCAATGGGGATTTTCCACGTTTAAAATTCTGATTGGCTGACGGAAACACGTGTCTGCTCCGCGTTGGCACAGGTGTCACTCATCCAATGGGCGATATGCGCCTATGATATGTTGAGACGTGGACCGGCCCAAAAGTGGCCCATAAAGTTTAAATGGGCCGGCCCAACTAAAGGCCCACAAGATTTTGCGGTCCATAATGGGCCAGCCCAGCAAAAGGCCCACGAGATTTTGAGGTCGATAATGGGCCTGCCTAGCAAAAGGCCCATGATATTTTGCGTATCATAATGGGCCGGCCCAGCTAAAGGCCCACGAGATTTGCGGGCCATAATGGGGCGGCCTAGCTAAAGGCCCGCGAGATTTTGCAGACCATAATGGGCCGGCCCAGCTAAAGGCCCAACATTCTCAGTTAAGGCCCGTACGGCTAGTGTCAAATCGGCCCGTCAACGACCTGTCCTAAACTTGTCATCATCGCGGCCCATGATCACTTCTGGCCCGTTAACAGTCCGCTAGGTATATGGGCCGAATTACGGTCCGGTTTATTTCCGGCCTATTAAAGGTCCTGCTTCATTTGGGCCCATTTATAGGCCATTGGAACTTTTGGCCCATAAATGACCGTGAAGGATTTCGGTCATATTCGGCCATGTCTGACATTCGGCCTGCTAGAGGCCCACTACAGATTTGGGCCACTTTCGGCCTGTTGTGGTTTTCGGCATGTTAACGTCGGACGAAATCCATGGGCCATATGTGGCCCAACATCACATCGGGCCCACTAACGGCCCATATAAAAATGGTGATAATCTAGCCCGACCGAACTTCCGGCCTGTTAAAGGCCCGTGTACTAGGTCGGCGCATTTACGGCCCGTCCGAATTTCGGCCTGTGAAAGATCCGCATCGTAAATGGGCCCAATCTCACTTTCGTTCTTTTAAAGGCCCATGTTTTTATGGGCTTGAGATATTTACACCTGTAAACGGCCTACTGTTACTCATGGCCCAAATTATGTTTAGGCCTATTAAAGGCCCACTATGGGCATAGGCCTACTAGAAAAATATGAAATCTTATGCTGATTTAGGCCCAAATATTTTTAGTGGGCTACATGCAAATTTCGGCCCATAATCGTTTTTATCCCAATTGGAATGGGCCCGACGAATGTTGGCATGTTGGGCTCCTACGAAGCTTTCGGCCGAATACATTACTAAGATAAACCTACACTATACAAAAATAGCGTCGTAATTATTGCAGCTTTCGGCAGCATCATAAATGTTGTATCACAACAAAAGGCCTATTGGCATAAAGTTTGTAGTCCTTGCAGATAAAAGCACCATCAGATGAGCACGATGTTGACCTTTTTCCGCCATTGCTCTTGAACAATGAAGCAAATGTCTCATAGTCTGGTTTCAAAACCATTCATATCTTGACGACATTTGTCAATCTCTATTCTTGTTTCCAAAACGACGTCCATTAGGGATTGGACTTGTGTCTGGAGCACAGATATATCACTCTGTCTAGCAGGAAGATTTTGTTCAGTAGGTGATTTGGACGAGGTTACCTTGAAAACCAACCCAGAATTACGCAGGAAGGTGCTTTTTGCACTATTAGTGGAGAAATACTAAAGCACTGCGGCAAGATGGGACATTGTGGCTGTGGTAGCCTCGTCACCTTGAGGTGGTTGTGGCGGTTCAATCATTTTTCCATAGCTTCTTGAAAGTTTGAACTTGTAGATTAGTGCACCAGATAATTTTCTAATGAGACAAAAACAAACAAAGTCACGTTTATACATAACTTATTTTGGTTAACTACTGTAATACATTAGCATGTATTGTAGTGCCAACTACATAATAAAATCACTTTCGGAACATATGTTCATGTAGCATGCCTATTGTATTGTCTATTTCCTCACATTCGTTGACATCTAAGGATAAAGAGACATGGTTTAAAGTAGGATGAACATAGTATGACATCATTCATATCATGGGCAAACATATATAAAACAAACATGCTATTTTATCATTGTGTGTGCACGTGAACATAACAACTAGAATACAGATCAAGACCAAAAGAATATCCTTCATCTCTTTTAAACCATGTATGGTGAAATGATACGTTAGGACAACTGTGTATAAAAGTGAACAGAGTAACTGACATTGGCTGCAAACCAAGTAGTTAAATGAACACATCACAGTACCAATCAGTTCAAAGGCAGGAGGAGTAAGGACTTACAACAGCGGCTTGAACTGGTGTGCTCATGCCCTTCATCTTGCTGGTGTGGCAATCCTTGAAGATTTGCACTTCATTCGGTTCAGGTTCTTTTTGGTCTGCACAGGCTTTCCTCTGTATGTGGAACAAGTCAATATAGATAATATGGCACAGAAAAAAGAAGGAAGTAGCAGCTATTTACAAGAGCCTGGCAGTGTGCTATATAGCTACAAGATCCTGTTGTCTGTTGGAATTTCACTTTAGAACGGTTGGTATTGTTCTTCAAACAGTTAGCCTAGAAGAAGATACACTTGTAAGGCACATACATAAATACAAGTTCAATATGTGGTCTGATCAAATACATTTAGCCTACCTGATACTTTGGATCAGACTAATGTTTAACGGGGGCTGTCCAGTCTTCATCTATAATATATTCCACTGGAGATGTTTGGGTGATTTCATTGTTAGCCTTGCCTTCAAAGTGAAATTTTCTAAGGTGGTACCAATACTGTCGGACAACAAACTGAAATACATGAGTGCATGCTTCTTTAGTTGCATCATCTTTCAGATCTAACTTGAACCTCATCTGTCAAAAAAAGAATGTCAGTCTTATTAGGAGGAAGCTAGAAAGTATGGGACATAGCAAGACTATATTACTAATTGCTATGAATAACATTACTTACGGATAAATGGTCAATGAAGGTGTTAAACTAGGTATTGTTTTTCTCATTCCTGTACTGGATCCACGTTGGGAGGATATGTGCATGACACCTAACGGCAACGGCTGCCTCTGGTACTAACTTGACTGACTCTGTAGCATCACGTGGACTTTTTAAACCTGCCTCAAAATGGATCTCCATTCTTCCTCCTTCAGATTTTGTTAATCTGTCAAGCATTATCCCTGATGTCTGTTTCCGCTTGCGTCGTGGTGCTAGTTCAACAACGGATATGGAAAGTGTTAGTGTACATCAAACTGTGAGAGTACATATAAAGGAGCATGCAACTGCAACTTGACTCGGTCAGGTACCGTCTTGGTGTTGATGCTCATGAGGTTCATACGATCTTACCAAGTCCTGTTGTGTCAGCAGTGCATCAGAAGTAGCGTTAGGTGTGAAGGCAGCTTGGGAACTGGCCAGTTTTGGAGCAAATGAACGAGTAACTCGTTGAGATGCTGGTACAGTTGAAGCAGATGTTGTAGCTGGTGGAGCAGGTGGTACTGTGTTTGTCGATTTAGCCGGTGGACTTGGACCTTCTACTGCACTATAAGTACCAGCAGAATCTGGAGGACAGATCCTTTTCCGTTTCACCCGACGAGTAACACCACTCCCTACTATATTATTTTCCTTGCTCTTTTTTTACTTTACCATGTCAAGCCGTACCCACAACACAAAAAAATAAAATCGCTCTTCAGAACTCATTGATGCATGATACAGACAAGCAATACTTTGATGTAAGACAACCGTATGAGGATGGAATGTGTAAGAAAAACAGGACGATATGACATATTCACAGCTACAATGTGTAAACTAAGCAGAATGATTTTCAAGAAAATAGAAGTAATGCAAGCTAGAAACCATATGAAATATGCAACCAATATTACTCTACCAAGTTAAAAGTGTCTTGTCATAAGTGGCAATTCAAAAAATTAGAAGCGGTACAACGTAGAAATCAATGCAAGATGCAACCACTATCAAACTGCCGTGTTAAAAGTGTCCAATCATGAGTGACTGATGCGTGATACACAACAGCAGTACTTTGATGTAAGAACATGGTATGATAGATAGATGAAGTGTATTGTAGACACAGAACGCCATGTCATATGCACATGTATAATGTATGAACTCGGCATGTGCAATTTAATCAAAATAGAAGAAATACATGCTAGAAAACATATGCAACATGAAACCCCTAATCACACTGTGAACTTAGAGCGAGCACCTATGATGGTGGAGTATGGGAGATGAGCTCATCATGTAGACTTGGGACTTCAACTTCATTAGCAGTAGAAGTGGCAAATCTAGAGAGTCTCTGTTTGCGTCCGTGCGGAGGACCACCAACATCCCCTAACTTACTCTTTCCTTCCTATTTTCTGATATTGCCTTATGAAGTCAAAACCACAAGAAGATGAATAAATTAGCTCTGCATAACTGGTTGATGCACGATACAAACGAACACTACTTTGATGTAAGGCAAGCGCAGGAAAGGAGGATGGAATATATGCAAAAAAGACATTGTTTCATATTCACACGTACGGTAGGAGGATGGAATATGTATGAAAAAAACAGTAAGCGGAAGGCATTTCAACAAAATTAGAAGAAATGAAAGCTAGGCACCATATGAACATGTAACCAATATCACTCAATCAAGTAAAAAGTGTCTCGTTGTAAGTGCCATTTCAAGAAATTAGAAGCAGTACAAGCTAGAAGACAATGCAATATGCAACCTACATCACAGTCCCAAGTTAAATGTGTCTTATGGGTAAGTGATCGTTGCACGTATAAGTTGTAAGCTACGCAGATGCAATTCAACATAATCAGGAGCAATACAAACTAGGAATCATACGGAAAACACAACCACGTATAACAGTTCCAAGTTAGAGCAAGCACCTGTGATGGTGGAGTAGGGGAGATGTGCTCATCATGTACACGTATGTTCTAGAAACAGGAACACGTGTCATATTCACATGCATTATGTGTAAAGTAAGCAGATGCAATTCAATAAAGTTAGAAGCCATGCAAGATAGACATCATACACAACATGCAACCACATATAATAGTGCCAACTTAGAGAAAGCACCTGTGATGGTGGAGTTGGGGAGATGTGCTCATCATGTACACGTATGTTCTAGAAACAGGAACACATGTCATATTCACAGGCATTATGTGTAAAGTAAGCAGATGCAATTCAACAAAGTTAGAAGCAATACAAGCTAGACATCATACGCAACATGCAACCACATATAATAGTGCCAAGTTAGAGCAAGCACCTGTGATGGTGGAGTAGGGGAGATGTGCTCATCATCTACACAGCTACGTTGACTATCTAGCCTTGCGTTGTCTTGCGAATCTTGTTGGGGGGATGGCGGAGTACAATCTGTAGAGAACATCCGTTTCAGTTGCTCGGAAGGACCACCATCATCCAATGCCTCGCCGATTTACTTTGGCTTTATTGATTTTGCATTGTGAGGTCAAACTGACAAGAAAAAGGAATATAATTCGCTGTTCAGAACTCATTCATGCATTATACTGACGAACACTACTCTGATGAAAGGCAAAGTCATGATACGAGGATGGAATATGTACGAAAAAATGGACGGCTTGACATATTCACACCTAATATGTGGTAACTAAGCAGAAGGCACTTCAACAAATTAGAAGCACTGCAAATTAGACACCATATGAAAGGTGCAATCAATATACTCTGCCAAGTTAAAACTGTCTCGTCATAGGTGGTATTCATCAAACTAGAAGCAATACATGCTAGAAATCATATTCAAGATGCAAAGCAATATCACACTGCCAACTTAAAGGTGTTCCATCATAAGTGACTGATGCAGGATACACAACAAGAGTAGTTTCATGTAAGAACATGGTGTGATAGACAGATATAGTGTGTACCAAAAACAGGAAAGCTTGTCATATTCACACGTATCATGTGTAAGCTAAGCAGATGCAGTTTACACTAATTAGGAGCGATACAAGCTTGACACCATATGTAACATGCAACCAGATATCACACTGCCAAGTTAGAGCAAGCACCTTGGATGGTGGAGTAGGGGAGCAGAGACTTGGACCTTGTAATGCACTATCAGTAGAAGGAGAATCGGTACAGATGCTCCGTTTACGTTTCTGCAAAGGACCACCATCATCGCCTTCCTTACTCTTTTCCTTCCTCTTTCTTGATTTTGCCTTGTCAAGTCAAACCCACAAGAAAAAGGAATAAAATTTGCTCTTCAGAACTCGTTGATGCATGATACTGACGAACACTACTTTCATGTAAGGCAGTCGCGTGATTGGAGGATGGAATATGTATTAAAAATAGGATGGCGTGACATATTGACATGTATGATGTATAATGTGTAAACGAAGCACAAGGTGCTTGAACTTGTTAGAATCAATGCAAGATAGAAACCATATGAATGATGAAACCAATATCACTCTGCCAAATTAAAAGGGTGACCTAAAAAATCCATTTGACCAAATTAGAAGCAATACATGGCAGTAGGCTAGAAATAATATGCAATATGCAACGAATAAAGGTGACTCATCGTAAGTGATTGATGCAGGATACAGAAGAGAGGTAGTTTCATGTAAGAACAAGGTTAACACATAGATGTAGTGTGTACCAAAAATAGGAAGGCATGTCATATTCACAGGTATAATGTGTAAACTAAGCATATTCAATTTACCCTAATTAGAAGCATTACAAGCTAGACACCGTATGCAACATGCAACCACATATCACACTGCGAAGTTAGAGCAAGCACCTATGATGGTGGTGTGGGGGAATTGCGGTCATCGACTAGAGAGCTACGTTGACTATCTTCATTTAGCCTTGCTGTTTCTTGAGAATCATGTGGGGACGATGACACATCACTCTTTAAACGAGTATGACGTCTCACAATAACCCACCCGGGTGACTGTCTCATCATAAGTGATTGACGAGGGATACAAAAGAGCATTAGTTTGATGTACAAACATGGTTAATAGACATATGTAGTATGTATCAAAAACTGGAAGGCATGTCATTATCATAGGTATAATGGGTAAAGTAAGCAGATGCAATTTAACCAAATTGGAAGCAATACAAGCTAGACACCATATGCAACATGCAACCACATTTGACAGCGCGAAGTTAAAGCAAGCACCTGGGATGGTTGGGTGTGGCAATTGAGATCATCAACTGCAGAGCTACGTTTACTGTCTCCAACTGCTGACACTGCATCCTTTAGAGCGCTGAAACGCTTAGTGCTTATCTTCGAATTACACTGGAGCGACTTCTGTCTTTTCTTTTCAGCATTCATCAACACTGCATTAGAGTCTGAAATACCCATGCTTAAAAAATAATAGTGTGAGTATGGGTGAAGTTTGTGCACAATTAGTACAGTGTAAAGGTAGCAGATAGCAGGTCGGTGAGAAATAAATGACGGGAGACATATGATAGCTCTACAACATGCATGGCACACTAAATTACTACAGGATTCTATGAAAATAACATTCGACTGAAAACAAATAGGTCCGTCCATTTTTTCCACACTGTCCGATGTACAAAGAACGGGCAGATCGCCTTCATCTACCTCCAGCCAATCAGTGTTGACGATCTTCCTCGAAACGGCAGCGACCACCGGCCCAGTCCCCTGCCTGCACCCTACCCTCGACCTCATTGCACCACCGTGCTTGGCACCGCCCCCCGGCAATCCATTCAAGCTCCGTCGACCTCCAGATCGGGCGCAAGCAGCTCCTGCGCCCCACACCCCAATGATAGAAACCGATGAGCCGCTTCCCCAGTGAACATGCGGACTAGGTGCTCCGCGCGCCTAAGCGGGTGCTGCTTTTTTTAATTGCGGTTCGACTGACCCTGAATTGAAGTCCAGGCGGGCTACTGACCTCTAGCAAAGGTGAAATAGTAAAGGGAGGAAACCTTGTGCAGTTAGTATCACGAAGAAGATGCAGTAAGAAGCGCTCAACTAGTTTCTTTCGTGGGACGAATATGGTGTGAGCAGAGACGTAATGTTTGCATGAATAAGGGAAGAGGAGTACCTCTTTCTGCTGGCAGTGTTGTGTCCTCCTTCTGTTTTTCCAACGATCTTCTTATGGTTCACTGGAAACGAGAAGTTGTGGAGGACGGTGCAGCCTTGGATGAACCCGTGGTCAAGTTGTTGAGTGTGGTGCGGTGGCTGTCTGTCGGCGGCGGGGAAGCAGATCCGAGGCGGCGAACGACGACATAGCGGGAATAGCTCCGGTGCGGTGGACGGTTGCGATAGTGGAGCGGCAGTAGTGAGGCGCAGGACAGCATGGTCGGAGTGGTTCTGGTATGGCGCACGTCGGCGTCGGTGTCGTGGAGGCGGCTCTACGTCGGCTTCAGCTGCTAAGTCCTTGAGGGCATTGCCGTTGCAGTTGCGTTGGACGACGACGTCGGGGTACCAGCTCCGGCGTGATGGAGTTGGGTGGCGGTGGATTCGGCGCTATGGGGTGGAGGACGGAGGAGGCTGGGGTTTCACGGCTGGTGGATAGGGCATTTTGGCGCCCATGGAGTATGAATGGGGAAACGGAGGGAGGCGGGGAACTGAGTGGGAACAATGTTTCAGTTTGGGACGCGCTTGTTTGAAATTTGGGGAAAGTTACAAACTTTGCCCCCATCTAAAATTTCGGACATATTGTGGGTTGGGGGTAGGACAGTAATCTCAGGTGTCCCAAATGTGGTCGGGATAGATTTTGGCCGAGCGCGTGGGTGTTTAGGCGCCCACGGCGTATGAATGCTTGTCGGAGGTGGTTGAGACCGGTGATACGTCTCCAACGTATCTATAATTTTTGTTTGTTCCATGCTATTATTTATGAAGTCTTGGATGTTTAATAGGCTTTATCATTAACTTTTATATCATTTTTGGGACTAACCTACTAACCTAAAGGCCCAGTACAGATTGCTGTTTTTTTGACTATTTCAGGGTTTTGCAGAAAAAGAATATCAAACGGAGTCCAAATGGAATGAAACCTTCGCGAGATATATTTTTGGAGAAAATCACGCACATGAAGCTTCAGGACCAAGTCAGGGGATAGAGGGGCTGCCCTCGAGGGTGGGGGGCGCGCCCCCCTTCCCAGGGCACGCCCCCCTGCCTCGAGGCCCCCTCGTGTGGCCCCCGGTGCCCTCCTTCTTCCTATATATATCCACGTACCCCAGAAACTCCATACGCAGAAAGAAAACCCTAATTCCACCGTCGTAGCTTCTGTTCCCATGGAGATACCATCTTGGAGCCTGTTCCGGAGCTCCACCGAAGGGGTATCCATCACAGAGGCCTTCATCATCATCATTATTGCCCTCACCATGAGTTATGAGTAGTTTACCACAGACCTTCGGGGTCCATAGCTAGTATCTAGATGGCTTCTTCTCTCTCTCTGGATCTCAATACAAAGTTCTCCTCGTTCTTCGAGGAGATCTGTTCGATGTAATCTCTTTTTGTGGTGTGTTTGTCGAGATCCGATGAATTGTGAGTTTATGATCAAGGTTATCTATGAAAGATATTTGGTTCTTCTCTGAACTTTTTATGTGTGCTCATAATATCCTTGCAAGTCTATTCGAATTATCGGTTTGGTTTGGCCTACTAGATCTATAGTTCTTGCAATGGGAGAAGTGCTTGGCTTTGGGTTCAATCATGTGGTGTCCTTTCCCAGTGACAGTAGGGGAAGCAAGGCACGTATTGTATTGTTGCCATCGAGAATAAAAAGATGGGGTTTACATCATATTCACTACTAGGAAAAGGCCTATTAATGGCGCACCTAGTTTGGCCATTAATGGCGCATTGGTGGTGCGCCATTACTAGCACGCCATTAGTATACTTTACTAATGGCGCACCTCTGGTGCGCCATTAGTATCTGGTATACTAATGGCGCACCACTGATGCGCCATCAGTATGCACAGTGGTGCGCCATTAGTATGCCTCCCAAGGGCCAGGTGCTTTGGCATACTAATGGCGCACTCTGCAGTGATGCGCCATTAGTATGAATATTTTGTTTTTTTTCTGTTTTTTGCACAGGTTACACATATATTTAAATATAATTTCTCGTGGAGCCAACATATATGGTACGCACATCGAAACTATTAGAATCTACTCCCTCCGTTCCGATTTACTTGTCGTGGTTTTAGTTCAAATTTGAACTAAAACCACGACGAGTAAATCGGAACGGAGGGAGTATATAATAGCTCATAGAACAACTTAGCATCATGCATCATCGATCATAATAATAATAAAAACTCAACATAGGTATTAAATAATAAGTCTTACACATCATTATCGACCATACAACTTCTACTATGTAGCAATTTTCTAAGATAAAATGGCATAAAACAAGATGGCGTTTGTCTCTAAATCAATTAGATTTAAAGGGCCATTATGAAGAACGCAGATTATCTTGTCTCCATTTCTTGCCCTTCTCACTCTATTGCTTCCAAGTACCTCCTTACGAGTTTTCGTTATTTTTCGCCATTCTTTGATTCTCATTCCTTCATTTTTAGAAGAAATCCATTATGGACACATGTGATTTGTAGGTTCACCTGGCAGAATGTTTAAAACTTGTAGTTGACCAGATTGAAACATGACAGGAGGCACACAGTCACTAGGGAGAATCTGTTGCAAAACATATAGTAAGACTTCGTAGTTAGCATTGTAGTTCAGTTCGAGAAGAACTAATGCAAAACATGCACGAATGTCGTAATAGTACAAAAATCTTACCATGGTATCTCCATTGATATTAACGTAGTTCAAGACGTGCACTAGTGGGACGTATTGACTATATTGTGGATCAATATTGCGATGTTGAATGTAATCCAGAAGAAAGGAATAAAAGAAGATGATCTGCTCTTTGTCCTTATAAGTACATTCTGAGCCAGGGGTGTAGTAGGTTCTGTCTAGCATCATCCTCACATTATTTGAATAATCAAAATAACCTATCAATGGAAATAAGTTGTCAACTATTTTGAAATAAACAATATAAATTACTAAATAACTATGTTTGATAAACTCACTTCTCGGTAGAATTGGAATCATATCGTCAACAAGGACCCAAATGTCCAAATCATCTTCGGCGATGGAATCCGGATTACCAAGATCCATGGTGAGAAGCATACCCTCATAAAAACCATATATCATGCAAAATGATTCCCAATTCTTGCAACCAAAAGTGGTTACGTTATTTGAATTGTACAAATCCACTTCTAAATCAACATTATGCATGGTCCTTAGTTAAATTTGCTTTGTCTCCGAAGTTTCATGATCTTCAAATCCCATCCTCTCCAAGACATAGCGTCTTGCATGACACGGGATAAACTAGTTGCATGTAAAAGAAGAAAATTAATTACTTACACGTCGAAGTAGCTAGAAATCGTGCTTAATTAATTACGAAACAAGACTTGTCGTTGCGTACCGTTTCGACATCGAAGGTCTCGTCGAGCTTAATACTGAAGTAACGACCGTCTACCAGGTGAGGCCTGTCGCACAGACCCCGGTCGTCACCGCACCAGGAGCACTCCGGGATCCTATCGTCGTCGGAAGATGACATTTCCTATGTTTCAAAGAGATTAAACTTTATAAACTAAAAATATGTACCTAGACAAGCTAGCTGTGGCACCATCCTAGGCTCATTAGGACTAACATTGTCAACACTTTTGCACTAGTTCTGCTACATACCATCCTCACAATCTGATTACTATCCTCTCTATAAACTCATTAAAAGTTGGTTATTGTCAAGGAACAAGATCATGGTCTCATCATTTAGGGTTTTCGACACCGAGGCATCCTAAAAGCTAAGCTTTTATAATTGAGGGTTTTTCGACGCCCAGGCACCCTAAAAGCCTAAGCTTTCATCATTTCGTTTTTTATCGACACCGAGGGACCCTAAAAGCCAAGGTTTCATAATTTATGGTTTGTCGACACCGAGGCATCCTAAAAGCTAAGCTAGGAAGGAGAATTGTAAGTTGGGCCTAATCACTTGGCTCTAATCACTTGATCCTACCTAATTAACCACTAAGATACCCCGGCCCATGCATTAGTCACAAGTACCCTATATGTCCTATTTTTAGCAAAGTCATGCTAAAATTCACGGAAAATTTCAGTATGACCTTTGCTGAAAATAGGACATATGGAGTACCCGAATTTGCCGGAACGGAAGTTAGTCAACATTCCAGCAAACTCAAGGGCCTCTCGGGGTACCTGCAAAATCATTATCCCCGCCTAATGAAGTCGCCAATGGGTCATTTTAGAAGATCACAAGTAGCATCATCACAAGTACAACATCATGACAAGTACAGTAGCAACAGCAGTGAATTCATAACAGTAGCATGAACAGTTAAGAAAAAGTTGCAGAAGCTTGTAAAACAATAGTTTGAAGTTCAAATATTTACAACAAGGAACCAAATACATGACCACCATATTCCTTTCCACACAGAAAATTGATGTGTAAAACAATAGTTTGAAGCTTGTAAAACAATAGTTTGAAGCTTGTTTGCTGGCTAGAATGACAGCAGCCAACAACTCAAACAGAGACATCCTTCAACACTAGAAACACAAAACGCACCAAGTAAATCAGACAATAATTATTTAAGCTCCGGTGGGACTTGTCTTTTTTTGTTCTGCTACGCTGTCACAACTATTTACTTTTTGTGCAGTGTTGTATTACTGGGTACATTATTGTAATTTTGAGTAACCAGAATCTATAATAATAAAATCAAGGTGAATAAGCTGGGTAATGTAAACATATGTTGTTCACTGGTGTGAACTTGTTTGACAAGTAGATGACTTCTTTGCCCCCTTGTTGGTTGTTATTGGTCAGCCGAAAAATCAAACTACCCACGGCGGGCATGGATGCAGAATCATGTGCTGTGAAAAATCATGTGCTGAACCCTAGAACTAGCAGTGAAGGAGGGAGGGAGGGAGGGGGAGGAAGGAAGGGGGGAGGAGACGGAGTGGT
>LR738713.1:628789263-628803597 GCA_902687465.1 Secale cereale
AATACAATCGAGAAATGAAGGCTACGATTTAAATACAAACGATCTTAGCTAGCTAGCTATCTGTTCACAATCTTCTTGCCCTTCTTTTTCGCAAATGGAGTTCTTCTGTGGAACGGACGTCCTTTAGGTAGGGTGGTCCTGCTTCTTCTTGTGGTGTATGCTGCTACTTCATCATCGTCGTCATGTTCGATCCTCGGGTCGCCGTACTTGTCGAAGTCTTGCTCATTGGCTACTCCATCCATTCCGATGATCTTCCTTTTGCCTCTCCTCACGACAACACGACTGGGCTTTGACGGGTCGGTAATGAAGAAGCATTGGTCAACTTGGGAAGCCAGTACCCATGGCTCATTTTTCGCGGTGACGTTTGCGCCCGCGGTCTTGGATTTGGCTTCGGGTATAACCATGGTGGTGAAATACCGGTCTTCTTTTAGGACGCTCTTGGCCCATCTGACACGGAACATCGGGACCTTTTCTCCAGCGTAGCTCAGCTCCCAGATCTCCTCGATCCTTCCATAGTATCTGTCCTTGTCATTACCGGTGTAAGATTCCATCGTTACCCCGGAGTTCTGATAACCATCGCTCTTCATGTCCTTGGCCTCGGTGTAGAATGTGTAGCCGTTGATATTGTACGCCTCATAGGTCATCAGGTTGTGCTCGGCGCCCTGTGACAAGGCGAATATGAGTTGTTCTTCTGCGGAAGAATCATCATGTAAAGGGTACGACAGAAGCTTCTGCTTGAACCAACGCGTGAAACATGAGTTGTGCTCTTTGATTATATCTCCGTCCGTCCTCTGTTGGCCTCGGTCATTGTATGTCTTCTCAATAAAGGTTTTGTGCTGAACCACCCAAGGATCGACCACGTCTATGTGTTGTAGCGCGACTAGGTTTGCTCTTTCAAAGTCGGCGAGTCGACCCTCGAAGTGGGCGGCAGCTCTTGCGTTATCGGTCTGCTTGAGAAGCAACTCTTGAATATGAGGGTCCTGCACCCAGCCCATCGATGGTTCAGCGTCGTCTGCTCCGCCGGCATCATCATCTTTATGATCATGCCCGTCGTCTGCTCCGGCATCTTCCTCATCATCATGTCCTGCATCTTCTACATGATGACTGTGTACAACATCACCGTCGTGATCATCTCCTGGGGATTCTTCGTCTTCTCGCCCGCCCGAGCCGCGGTGGTTGTCTTGCTGCCCTTCCTCATTTCTTGCCCGGCCCCCATGGACGACTTCGTAGTCATCTTCATCACCTTGCCACCGATAGCCATCCATGAAACCACGCAAGAGCAGGTGGTCCCGCACCTGCCTGGAATCCGGGTCCGCAATAAGGCTCTTCAGCTTGCATCTTCGACACGGACATCTTATCTCCGTCTCGTTCTTTTGAAGCATCTCGGCCTTCGCGGACCTCAAAAACCTATTCACGATGCCTTCGGTCATCGTGCGCACCATGGTCGCCCTGCGGGGTAGAGCAAAACGATATTTTAGAACCAAGAAAAAATTTGCCATGACTTTCCTTAAAAATAGGACAAAAATGAATGCTTAATGCCAAAATTCTCACCGAAACAGAAATGAATCAACATTCCGGGAAAAAAAAACATACTAATGGCGCACTGACACACAGTGCGCCATTACTAGTTCAAACTAGTAATGGTGCACTGTGGGACAGTGCGCCATTAGTAGTTTTGTAAAAAACAGAATAAAAAATATCATACAAAAAAAGAGCATTAATGGCGCACATGACTGCAGGTGCGCCATTACTATTTAGAACTAGTAATGGCGCACTATTCATGGATGCGCCATTAGTATGTTTGGACAGGCGCGCTAGTTAAAAAAAAACTTCTTGATACTAATGGCGCACTCCGGGCATGGTGCGCCATTAGTACTTCGAACTCTAATGGCGTATCTGTTGCTGGTGCGCCATTACTATATACTAATGGCGCACCTCCTGTCTGGTGCGCCATTAGTATCAATTTTATCTATAGCCCTTTTCCTAGTAGTGATTGCTTGAGTTTATCCCTCTACATCATGTCATCTTGCTTAAGGCGTTTCTCTGTTCGTATGAACTCAATACACTAGATGCATGCTGGATAGCGGTCGATGTGTGGAGTAATAGTAGTAGATGCCTGCAGGAGTCGGTCTACTTGTCTCGGACGTGATGCCTATATACAATGATCATGCCTAGATAGTCTCATAATTATTCGGTTTTCTATCAATTGCTCGACAGTAATTTGTTTACCCGCCGTAGAATATCACTATGATGAGAGAAGCCACTAGAGAAAACAATGGCCCCCGGGTCTATTCTCAACATATCAATCTACATCTACTCTACTTTTACCGCCTTTATTTTCTGTTTTATTAAACTAAAAATACCAAAAATATAAACTATCATCTCTATCAGATCTCACTCTCGTAAGTGACGGTAAAGGGATTGACAACCCCTTATCGCGTTCGCTGCGAAGTTCTTATTTGTTTGTGCAGGTGCGAGGGACTCGCGCGTGGTCTCCTAGTGGATTGATACCTTGGTTCTCAAAAACTGAGGGAAATACTTACGCTATTGTGATGTATCTCCCTTTCCTCTTCAAGGGAATACAACACAAGCTCAAGAGGTAGCAAGAAGAATTTCTGGCGCCGTTGCCGGGGAGGCTTACGCAAAAGTCATATACCAAGTACCTATCACAAACCCTTATCCTTCGCATTACATTTATTTGCCTCTCGTTTTCCACTCCCCCACTTCACGCTTGCCGTTTTATTTGCCCATCTTCCGCCGTGTGTTTATCGTTCGCTTGCCTTTTTGTTTGCTTGTGTGAGTTCGCTTGCTTGCTTGTCATTATGGCTAGCCCCTTATCCGCTCCTTTGTCTCCCGAGTTTGAAGTACTTCACTTCAAGCAAAGGCAATTTTATTGTAAGTGCACCTTAGAAGTGAATTTTAGAATCTTGCTTCGCAATTTTTATGTTGGATTGAATATGTCTCATAGACAACTCTTGGATTGCGTTGCCAAAGGAATTTTTATCGAAGTGGATCCTAGTTTCGCGGATGAAATCATAGAGGGAATAGTGGGGACACAACCTCCCGAAAAGGAGTCAAACTCAACCCCGGAAGGGACGCAAGTTTTTGAGAAAATTTGCAAAGTAACGAAAATATTACAAAAATCTCTTAAACCTCTTAAGAGTGTTAGTGGGAATCTCCACCGCATGAATATGTTGATTACTCTTTGCAATAAGCGGTTGGATGCTTTAGATCTTAATATTTCTGAATATGAAGGGAAACACAAAGAACCTCCCAGATTCGAGCTTGACACCATTAAAAGGGTGAAGACCAAAGATGGCAATACCTAGATCTATCTTGTATCGTGCCTAGCTAGGGACGTAAAACGATAGCGCTTATTGGGAGGCAACCCAATTTTATGTTTTTTGCTTTTGTTGCTGTTAGGGAATAAATATTGCATATAGCCTCTGATTATATGTGGTTTCATGTTTTGTTTAGTGTTTGTGCCAAGTAGAACCTTTGGTAAGACTTGTGTGAAGTTTATATGATCTTGCTGTGAAAAACAGAATCATTAGCGCTCGCTAAAGTAGTCGTGGGATTTTACTGGAGCGTGATTTTTATTTTATTCTATTTGCTGCTGATTTGTAGACAAATTGCGCAAATTTACCAATTTAGGTTGAAGTTTTTGGAGTTCTAGAAGTAGGAGAACCTTACAGATTACTACAGACTATTCTGTCTTTGACAGATTCTGTTTTTCGTGTGTTGTTTGTTTATTCCGATGCATCTATGAGTAATATTGGAGGATATGAACCTTAGAGAACTTGGAGTACAGTAGGTTTAACACCAATATAAACAAGGAATGAATTAATTGATGTACCTTTGAGTAGTGGTTTGCTTTATCATACTAACGGAGCTCACGAGAATTTTTGTCTAAGTTTTGTGTTGTGAAGTTTTCAAGTGTTGAGTATTGCTTTGATGGACTATGGAACAAGGAGTAGCAAAGGCCTAAGCTTGGGGATGCCCATGGCACCCCAAGTAAATTCAAGATAATCAAAAGCCTAAGCTTGGGGATGCCTCGGGAAGGCATCCCCTCTTTCGTCTTCATCCATCGGTAACTATACTTGGAGCTATATTTTTATTCGCAACATGCTATGTGTTCTGCTTGGAGCGTCTTGTATAATTTGAGTCTTTGCTTGTTTGTTTGCCACAATCATCCTTTCTGGATACAACTATTTGAGAGAGTTAAATATGGCCTAGAAATTATTAGAACACTCTAAGTGCATCACTTATATCCTTTGAGTTGAATAGTTTTTGCTCTAGTGCTTCACTTATATCTTTTAGAGCATGGTGGTGGTAATATTTTGTAGAAATTATTGAAATCTCATGCTTCAGTTATATCTATTTGAGAGTCTATGAAAATAGCATGGTAAAGTGTTTAGGCTAAAGAAACTAGTCTTCACATGATAAACGTCCAATGTCAATGTAGTAAAAAAATTCACACCAAGTGCATTGAATAGAATGAGATGTTGGATGCTTGATAATTATTTTGAGACATGAGGATAGTGATATTAGAGTCATGCTAGTGGAGTTATTATGAAATTGAGAAATACTTCTGTTAAGGTTAGTGATTCCCGTAAAATGCACATATGGTGAACCGTTGTGTGCCTAAGTTAGAGCATGAGGTATTTGTAGAGTGCCAACCTTTGTGTGGAGGACGGGGGCGCGCGATGTTTAACTCCTACCAACCTCCCCCCTAGGAGCATGCGTTGATTGCTTTGTTTGGATGACTCATAAATTTTTGCAATAAGTATATGAGTTCTTATGACTAATGTTGAGTCCATGGATTATACGCACTCTCACCCTTCCACCATCGCTAGCCTCTCTTGTACCGCGCAACTTTCGCCGGTGCATAAACCCACTATATATCCTTCCTCAAAACAGCCACCATATTGTTCCTAAAAATAGCCACCATACCTACCTATCATGGCATTTCCATAGCCATTCCGAGATATATTGCCCTGCAACTTTCCACCGTTCCGTTTATATGACATGCATCATATTGTCATATTGCCATGCATGATCATGTAGTTGACATCGTATTTGTGGCAAAGCCACCATGCATAATCTTTTCATACATGTCACTCTTGTTTCATTGCACATACCGGTACACCGCCGGAGGCATTCATATAGAGTCTTACCTTGTTGTTGTAGTATCGAGTTGTAATTTCGAGTTGTAACGAATGTGTGATGATCATCATTATTAGAGCATTGTCCCATGGGAGGAAAGGCTGAATCTATAAAGCCCCTCCGCAAAAAAAAAAGAAAAAAAAAGAAAGGTCAAAGAAAAGGAAAAAGAAAGGCCCAAAAAAAGAAAACAAATAAAAAGAAAAAATAGGAAAAGAAAAAGGGACAATTGCTACCATCTTTTTCCACACTTGTGCTTCAAAGTAGCACCAAGTTTTTCATTGTAGAGAGTCTCATGCTTAGTCACTTTCATATACTAGTGGGAATTTTCATTATAGAACTTGGCTTGTATATTCCAACGATGGGCTTCCTCAAATGCCCTAGGTCTTCATGAGCAAGCAAGTTGGATGCACGCCCACTAGTTTGTTTTGTTGAGCTTTCATTCATATTTAGCTCTAGTGCATCCGTTGCATGGCAATCCCTACTCACTCACATTGATATCTATTGATGGGCATCTCCATAACCAGTTGATATGTCTAGTCGATGTGAGACTATCTCCCTCCTTTTTGTCTTCTCCACAACCACCTCTATTCCACCCATAGTGCTATATCCATGGCTCACGCTCTTGTATTGCATGAAAGTTGAAAGGTTTGAAAAGATAGAGTATGAAAACAAATGCTTGGCTGAAACTGGGGTTGTGCATGATATGAATATTTTTGTGTTATAATAAGGGAGCATAGCCAACACTATATGATTTTGTAGGGATAACGTTCTTTAGCCATAGTATTTTGAGAAGACATGATTGCTTTGTTAGTATTGCTTGAAGTATTGTTATTTCTTATGTCAATATAGACTTTTATCTTGAATCTTTCAGATCTGAACATTCATGCCACAGTTAAGAGAATTACATTGAAAAACTATATTGGTTAGCATTCCACATCAAAAATTCTTACTTTATCATTTACCTACTCGAGGACGAGCAGGAATTAAGCTTGGGGATGCTTGATACGTCTCCAACGTATCTATAAGTTTTATTGTTCCATGCTAGTATTTATGAAGTCTTGGATGTTTAATGGGATTTATCATTCACTTTTATATCATTTTTGGGACTAACGTACTAACCCAAAGGCCTAGTCCAGATTGCTGTTTTTTGCCTATTTCAGGGTTTTGCAGAAAAAGAATATCAAACGGAGTCCAAACGGAATGAAACCTTCGCGAGAGATATTTTTGGAGAAAATCACGCACAGGAAGCTTCAGGACCAAGTCAGGGGACAGAGGGGCTGCCCTCGAGGGTGGGGGGTGCGCCCGCCTTCCCAGGGAGCGCCCCCTGCCTCGAGGCCCCATCGTGTGGCACCCGGTGCCCTCGTTCATCCTATATATATCCATGTACTCCAGAAAATCCATACACAGAGAGGAAACCCTAATTCCACCGCCGTAGCTTCTGTTCCCGTGGAGATCCCATCTTCGAGCCTGTTCCGGAGCTCCACCGGAGGGGGATCCATCACAGAGGCCTTCATCATCATCATCATCGCCCTCACCATGAGTTGTGAGTAGTTTACCAAAGACCTTTGGGTCCATAGCTAGTATCTAGATGGCTTCTCCTCTCTCCCTGGATCTCAATAAAAAGTTCAACTCGGTCTTCGAGGAGATCTATTCGATGTTATCTCTTTTAGCGGTGTGTTTGTCGGGATCCGATGAATTGTGAGTTTATGATCAAGGTTATCTATGAAAGATACTTGGTTCTTCTCTGAACTTTTTATGTGTGCTCATAATATCCTTGCAAGTCTCTTCGAATTATCGGTTTGGTTTGGCCTACTCACTACTAGAAAAAAGGCTATTAGTGGCGCACCCAATATTGCCATTAGTGGCGCACCATGGGTGGGCCACTAATACCACGCCACTAATAAGGAATACTAATGGCGCACCTATGATGCGCCACTGTTAATCCCAATAACAGTGGCGCACCACTGGTGCGCCACTACTAACCCTTAGGTGCTCCACTAGTAGTCCCTCCAGGTGCGCCACTAATAGCCTCATATGTGCGCCACTACTAATAAATGAAGGTGCGCCACTAATAAGGGCAAAAGTGCGCCACTAGTAATGTATTTAGAAAACAAAAAAAAATCCAAATTTACAAAAAACAACCTATAAAGAAAATTAATTTAACAACAAAAAATGTAATAGAATCATAATTTTTATTATAGTAAGAAGATTACAATGTCATTACTATTATCCAATAAAAGGAAAATTACAAGGAAAAAAATCCTAAAACTAATCTTCTACTCCCTCCATCCAAGAATAACTGCCGCAAGGGGAGGAAATTTTGAACTGAAGTGCATTTTACATTACAACCCATTATATTTCAAATCAAAATCAATCGAGTCCTCGTCCGATCGCCAGCAGCGCCTCGTCCTGGCAGCGAGGAGAGCCAGATCTCAACTCTCCGGCAGCTCGTCACCACCCTCCCGGCAACCTCCGACATCACGTACCCACCCTCCCGGCATCGATCAACTGCTTTGAGGTAGCAGATTCCTCCTCTTTGTCTGCTCCTGCAATTAACAATTTGAATGCAATTAACAATTTGAATGTTAACATGGGGCAAAGACAAGATGGATCAGTATATAACAATGGAGTACATGAACAATTAGATGTTCAAGCTGTTTAATGCCGCTCCCATCATCACAATTTCATCTCAGGAAATGGAGTAGAACAGATTTCATTGGATGTTTGAATGATATGGTTACTTACAAGTGTCAGGCAAGTTTGATTTTCTTGCTATTACAGTGAGTTAAGTAATTGCACCAGATTAAAGAGGAGCCAAAGAATTTACAAGTGGTCCAGTGCATATGCAAGTGCAAGTTACTCAGTTAAGATTTAGTACTCCATTGCTCAGTTAAAGAATTTACAAGTGGTCCAGTCCATATGCAAGTGCAAGTTACTCTAGTTTGATGTTCAGTCTTGTTGTTAATTACATTCTAGTAATTCCTATCAGCAGTGCTACCATTTATTGATTGCTACAAACAACCACTAACAGTGCCACTAATAGTCCAAGTTGGTATTTCCCCCAAAACACTTAAACTGCAAGCATTTTGGCCACTGTTAGCCTAGCTAATTACCACTGTTGGCCATTGTCATCGCTAAGCCATCAAGTCTGATTCAGAAAAACATATGTTGGTGAATTTTAGTTGTCTCGCAGCACGCCAAAGACAAAGATGGATGAGTGTTTAGGCACATACCTCCTTGTCCAGCCGCTGGTGGCCTCCGAGGTTAAGGCAGGAACTTGACCATGTTCGTCACCGCTGCCGATTTGTGCGCCTCTACTAGTCCACCCCCCGCCTAAAAGTGCATCCTTTGGGCCGTGGCTAGATGCAATCCAATAGCCTCTGGCAGAGTGCTGCGTGGGAGGAGACTGGATCAAAGGGGCAGAGTTAGCAGAAACCATGCATGTTGATGTTGGCAATGGGAAATGCACTTCACAGAAACCAAGACAGGTCAACAATCATATGTACACCACTCTGCATACCTGAAATGAGTTTAAATAAGTTGAGCTTAGTAGTTGGCTAGATAATGGAAAAACTGAAATTCAGAGACGGTGAAAAGATCACGGCTCGAAACTAACAACCAGATTGTTTAACTTATGCCGAAGAAGATGCAAGTAGAATAGCATGAATGTAGCTACCAATAAAACAGCAAGCAAGGGAAAAAAAAATTAGTCTGCTACTTTCCGCCCTCACTTTGTCTTTTTCTAGTTTCAAATTTTGGAGAGGTCCTTACCTTCCAATTGTGGAGGGCACATAGCTACTAAATTATGTTTCTCCAGAGATAAACTCTTTTGAGATCATATATGGTGGACCTTGATGAAGGGACAACTCTAGTGAAATGACTACAAGATAATACCTTTCATCTCAGGGAATGCTTCCATATAGCATATTTACCAAAAATGCTACATCAACGGATGATTACAGAGAAAAGCCAACAGACCTATCCCATAATACAATTCCTCCCCACTAAATTTCGGGTCTAGGTCTTGCTTCCCCACTAATAACTTACTAAAAAACTGGCACCTAATCCCAGCCCGTGAAAATCCCTTAACCAGTCTGTTGACACGGTTATCATCCAAGGTTATCATCCAAGACAGATAATAGGACGATTCCAGTGAAGCAAACAAGTGTGGTAGCCAAGTGGGTGATTGGCTGGTGACCATGGTGCTGGAGCTAGCTAGGTCGCCACCTCGTGGGAATAAACGCAAGCACCTGCAGGGCGCGGGCAGAGCAGCTGAGATCTTACCTGCTGCGTGGCGCTTGCTTCCAGCCTCCAGCTCCAGTGGACGGAGGAGAGGGCCTCCAGCTCAGCCTCCCCTGCTTCGGGGGCCGACGGCGACGGCGTTGGCGAGCTTCTCGACGCCGGCCTGGAGCGCGGCCCGGGACTTCTCGACGGCGCGTGAGAGAGGGGCGGGCGGGGGTTACCTGGGAGGAGAAGGAGCGGAGGAGGGAGGCGGTGGGGTGGTGGTGGGGTGCGGCGGCGGTGGGGGACCGGCAGCGGGGCAGCAGGGGAGGGGAGGCGGCGGGGGAGACGGGGTCGGGACCCAGCGGGGGAGACGGGGAAGAGGAGAGGAACAAGTGCGGCGGGGAGCTAGCTAGTGAGGAGAGGCGGATGGCAGCGCTAACAATGGCGCACATCTCTGGTAGTGCGCCATTACTGCCATGGCCTAGTGGTTAAAAGAGCCCGCGTCTGTGTTATGGACAGAAGTACTGCCATGGCCTAGTGGTTGGACCCTTGATGCATAACCCAGCCAGCCAGGGTTCGAATCCTGACGGCCCCATTTTTTTCAATCTTTAAAAAAAATGTTTTTGATGTATATATGTCTATTGGTTGCACTAGTCCGGTCTTTAAACATTTTTTTTACCTTTTTCTGTGTTTTTTCTTTACTGTTTTTGTCAGTTCTTTTTTAGTTTTCTATTAAATATATTTGAATGTATTTGAGTATTTGAATGTATTTGAATGTAAATATTGTTAAACAACATACATTTGAATGTAAATATTGTTAAACAACATACATTTTAATGTATTTGAATATTTCCTATTAAATATATGTACATCTTTTAGGACAATATACGTGGGCTTATGTGTTTAGATTTAAGATTTGAATCATTGTGATAATTTTGGACCAGCAATGCCCAGCCTTACCAGTGGCGCACCAGGGCAAGGTGCGCCACTACTATTTTTGATAGTAGTGGCGCATCTTGCCCTGGTGCGCCACTGGTAAGGCTGGGCATTGCTGGTATACTGTTCAAAGCCTTACCAGTGGCGCACCAGGGCAAGGTGCGCCACTACTATCAAAAATAGTAGTGGCGCACCTTGCCCTGGTGCGCCACTGGTAAGGCTGGCATGGCTGGTATACTGTTCAAAAACTTAGTAGTGGCGCACCACACACCTGGTGCGCCACTAGTAATGTCACTATTAGTGGAGCACCTGTTTGTGGTGCGCCACTGCTATATAGTAGTGGCGCACCACATCTCTGGTGCGCCACTAATAGTGATATTACCTATAGCCTTTTTTCTAGTAGTGACTAGATCTATAGTTCTTGCAATGGGAGAAGTGCTTGGCTTTGGGTTCAATCTTGCGGTGTCCTTTCCCAGTGGTAGTAGGGGTAGCAAGGCACGTATTGTATTGTTGCCATCGAGGATAAAAAAGATGGGGTTTACATCATATTGCTTGATTTTATCTCTCTACATCATGTCATCTTGCTTAAGGCGTTACTCTGTTCGTATGATACCCGACGTAGAATATCTCTATCATGAGAGAAGCCACTAGAGAAAACTATGGCCCCCGGGTCTATTCTCAACATATCAATCTACATCTACTTTACTTTTACCGCTTTTATTTGTTGTTTTATTAAACTAAAAATACCAAAAATATAAACTATCATCTCTATCAGATCTCACTCTCGTAAGTGACCGTAAAGGAATTGACAACCCCTTATCGCGTTGGACGCGAAGTTCTTATTTGTTTGTGCAGGTGCAAGGGACTCGCGTGTGGTCTCCTACTGGATTGATACCTTGGTTCTAAAAACCCGAGGGAAATACTTACACTACTGTCCTGCATCTCCCTTTCCTCTTCGAGGGAATACAACGCAAGCTCAAGAGGTAGCAATGGCGTCTTGGTGAAGTTATAAACCTACCCCGGTTTAGACCTTTGGACATCGGGCCGATAGGCTACACGGGCCAGAGTCAGGACAGTAGTTTCCTACCGCCAAACATTAGTCTCGCGCGGTTTCGAGTGACCAGAGGCCTATTTGGCGATTCGTTCAATATTTGGTAACAGGAGCATTAACGTTTTTGGTTCTCTTGAATTGAACATTCACGATTTGTCAAACTTCACAAATCTTTACTCTTGAAAATCCTAGAGCTACGATTATTTTGGAATGGAGGTGGTACATTTGAATATACATTGTACATGAGTATATATTAAAAAATATGCAACTTACATCAGTTCATGCATGGTTCCAGATATAATCTCCATGGTTGCAAAAAGAAAGTTAAACATGCGTATGAATATATATAGCATGTTCAAACGCACAACAAAGATTGATGCCCCCTTTTACATCTGATTTACAAATGACATTATCTCGGGTTCAAATAGATGAATGCACTTCCTATGAATTCGAATCTTCGAAACCCCCTTTATGTTGAATTCGACATGTATTCTATTTCGTAGCTAGCAATTTGGAATGTATCTATGCAAGTGACAAGTGTATAAAGTGCTTCACACTAACAACATGGAGTGCACTAATTAATGTTTATATGTGAACTGCAAAAGCATGCATTGCCTGTATTTCAAACCGCTCTCACTCCATGGATCGATAATATGAAATAAACACATGCACATGCTAGAATACAATAAAGTATGGGTGTCTGATAGACCGATTATCGTCCATACGCAATTTGCAAAATTTATGATCTCATCCAAAAATATTAATGCCATTTATATTTTAATTTAATGCGTAGCACCGCCTTTTTCATGTAGATGCACTATGCATCGGCCCGTTCTCACAAATGCGCTATATATCTCTCTATCTACCGCATAAGTGAACACACTTTATATGCATCAGCATTTCTCTTCCACACATGCTCACAATCTCTCTCGGGGTGTCGGGGAGTCTCACGCACATGCTCTCTCTGTATCTCTCTCTCTCTTTCTGACTATTATGTACCACTCTTTTCACTAATCTCAGTTGGAAAATAATATTTCTCTCACATGCATATATACACACGCACGGTCTCTACTAGCCCTCTATACACACATATATGTGCCTACGTGTCTCCCGCACGCACATTATCTTTCGGCCTCTCTCGCACACATTGCCCCGCCTCCCAGACAGACCTCTCTCTTAGTAGTTGGCAGATATGATTCCATCATATCATTCGATAGGATATCCCTGACTGTTAGGCTGGATGGTAATACGAGGCAAAGTTTTACCCTAGTTCGGACCCTTGCAGTTGAGGAAAAAGCCTACTCCTGGTACTGTATATTAGTGATAGGGGTGTGTACAAAGTACACATGAATACCAGGAATTGTGCGCGTGTGTGTATACTATCGACGAACTAGCCCCAAGCTTCTATAACATACTGGGGGCCTAGGGGTACAAATCATATATAGTCAGCTTATCACCAGTGGGGATAGAGTCCTCCGCAACTCTGGTAGCTAGCTTCGTGTTGTACGCCCAGTCCTCCACATGGGTCTTCGTATAACGCGTCTCGATCCAACCTATGTGGTGCAGGATGGAACTGACCCAAGAGTCCTCATGTTGACCCACCACAACTAGAAATGATGTGCCCTCCACACCACACACGCAATCAGCCACTAAGAAAATAAGCATATACAATAGTACAATGTTATACATGAAAGTTAATTGCATGGTGCATCCAAAAATATTTGTTATGCATTGTGAATGTTTATATATTCACCTAAAATATTAGTCACAGGAAAGAGAAACGAAGGGCATATCTCTCCTTGTCTCCACCGGACATCCCCTCTTTCTACACCACTTTCATGTACGCACACAAACTATCTCTCGGCCCTCTAAAACTATGCATGCCCACGACACATTCACGCATGACGGCCGCTGTATTTCAAGCTAAAGCACTATACGGTCACTGGAGTTCAGAATATGCTCATTACGGTCACCGTATACATTCTCGTGGTGATCATATAGTATCTAGCACACGATACGTCTCCGTATTTTCTTGATGACACTGATGGACTTTGCATTTGATGCGTGCTCCGTATTTTGTTGACGACACTTACGGTCATTGTATTTGAAGCGAAAGAACGATATGGTCACTGGACTTCAGAATAAGATCATCACAGTCACCACATACATTTTGTCGTGCTAACCAACATGTGGTTGGATGGTTAGGAGGACAATGGTTTCTCTAGCCCACCAGGGTTAAAGTCCCGGTGCTCGCATTTATCCTGGGTTAATTTCAGTATTTTCCGGCAATGTGCGTTCAGTGGGAGGAGATGTTCCACTCGACTACGAGGCACCTATTGTTACTTCATAAAATCTCAAGATCATATGATGTCCCACTCTCTCGAAGGTGCTCATAGGGGCAGGCTCTGCATGTGTGAGCTTATAGCGGTGATTTCTTGCGCGTATATATGAGCCCTTGCGTCTGTACCGTGTTAAAAAATACATGTCATGATTATACGGTCACTGGCTCACCCGTACAACCCCATATTTTGTTGATGACACAATCAATTGACCAGTCAAACGTTCCACGTGGCGCAACTAGTGTTGCACAATCGGGGCGCGTAACCGTGGGGCGCACCTGTCAGCCCGTATATGAAAGAAAGAAATGGTAGTTTGAGTCTGTATCGTGTTAATAAAATACATTTTAAGGTGATCATACGGTCACTGGCTCACCATACAGCTCCGTAATTTGTTGATGACACGATCAATTGACCAGTCAAACAGTCCACATTCAGCAGCGCACATTACCATAGGGCCCACCCGTCAGCGCGTATATGAAGGACATAAATGGTAATAAATTAGTGGTCGATGGGTACTCGAAGTCATGAGACCTTTGGTTGGCAGTCACCGGCGGCGGGGGGCGCGTTGATTGGGCAGTGGGGTGGGGATCACCGGAGAAAAAGCTCGGCGCGGGGGGG
>LR738713.1:628803711-628818298 GCA_902687465.1 Secale cereale
TGTACAGGGATGGCCGGTGCGGCGGCGTGATATGTCTCCAACGTATCTATAACTTTTGATTGTTCCATGCTATTATATTATCCTTCTAGGATGTTTTATGGGCTTTTATATACACATTTATATGATTTTTGGGCTAACCTACTAACCGAGAGCCCAGTGTTAGTTTCTGTTTTTTCCTTGTTTTTGAGTTTTACAGAAAAGGAATACCAAACGGAGTCCAATTGACGAGCCAATTTTTGATGATTTTTTCTGGACCAAAAGAAGCCCCCGAAGTAAAAGAGTTGGGCCAGGAGAGTCACGGGCTACCCACGAGGGTGTGCGGCGCGCCCACCCCAAGTGGTGGCGCCCCCCTATCTCGTGGACAGCCGGGAGACCCCCTGACTTGTGCCCTACACCAAGAAATCCTATAAATATAGAAACCTCCAGAAAATAACCTAGATTGGGAGTTCCGCCGTCGAAAGCTCTATTGCCACCAAAAAAATCTAGACCCGTTCTGGCACCATGAGGGAGGGGGATCCCTCTCCGGTGGCTATCTTCATCATCCCGGCGCTCTCCATGACGAGGAGGGAGTAGTCCACCCTCGGGGCTGAGGGTATGTACCAGTAGCTATGTGTTTGATCTCTCTCTCTCTCTCGTGTTCTTGAGATGGCACGATCTTGATGTATCGCGAGCTTTGCTATTATAGTTGGATCTCATGATGTTTCTCCCACTCTACTCTCTTGTGATAAATTGAGTTTTCCCTTTGAAGTTATCTTATCGTATTGAGTCTTTAAGGATTTAAGAACACTTGATGTATGTCTTGCATGTGCTCATCTGTGATGACAATGGGATATCACGTGATCTACTTGATGTATGTTTTGGTGATTAACTTGCGGGTTCCGTGACCTTGTGAATATATGCATAGGGGTTGGGACACGTTTTCGTCTTGACTCTCCGGTAGAAACTTTGGGGCACTCTTTGAAGTACTTTGTGTTGGTTGAATAGATGAACCTGAGATTGTGTGATGCATATCGTATAATCATGCCCGCGGATACTTGAGGTGACAATGGAGTATCTAGTTGACATTAGGGTTTTGGTTGATTTGTGTCTTAAGGTGTTATTCTAGTATGAACTCTATGATAGATCGAACAGAAAGAATAGCTTCGTGTTATTTTACTGCGGACTCTTGAATAGATCGATCAGAAAGAATAACTTTGAGGTGGTTTCGTACCCTACAATAATCTCTTCATTTGTTCTCCGCTATTAGTTACTTTGGACTGACTCTTTGTTGCATGTTGAGGGATAGTTATATGATCCAGTTATGTTATTATTGTTGAGAGAACTTGCACTAGTGAAAGTATGAACCCTATGCCTTGTTTCCTATCATTGCAACACCGTTTATGCTCACTTTTATCTTTAGTTACTTTGTTGTTTTTATATTTTCAGATTACAAAAACCTATATCTACCATCCATATTGCACTTGTATCACCATCTGTTCGATGAACTAATGCACCTATACAATTTACCATTGTATTGGGTGTGTTGGGGACACAAGGGACTCTTTGTTATTTGGTTGCAGGGTTGTTTGAGAGAAACCATCTTCATCCTACGCCTCCCACGGATTGATAAACCTTAGGTCATCCACTTGAGGGAAATTTGCTACTGTCCTACAAACCTCTGCACTTGGAGGCCCAACAACGTCTATAAGAAGAAGGTTACGTAGTAGACATCAAGCTCTTTTCTGGCGCCGTTGCCGGGGACGTTAGTGCTTGAAGGTATATCTTTAGATCTTGCAATCGAATCTTTTAGTTTCCTGTTTTATCACTAGTTTAGTTTATAAAAGAAAACTACAAAAAATGGAATTAAGGTTACCTCATATGCTTCATCTTTTTAATATCTTTCGTAAAAATGATAGGAAGGAAAATTGTGCTCAAGTACTAAAAGAAGAATGACATAGAATGCTTGGCCTAAAATATGTGCATGATGAGCATGATTGCAATGTTGTTAGTATGAATTCTTTGAATACCCATGATGCTAATGATATGCAAAGCCACAAGATTGGGGATGCTATGTTTGATGATGATATGTTTAGTCCCCCCAAGTTTTGATGAGCAAATTTATTATGATGTAAGCATGCCTCCTATTTATGATGATTATTGTGATGACATGTATGCTATAAAAAATAAAGATAACCATGAAACTTGTCATCATGATTTTAATTTTCAATTGGATTATGCTTCACATGATAGTTATTTTATTGAATTTGCTCCTCCCACTACTATGAATAAGAAGAATTTTGCTTATGATGGGAGTAGTAAAATTTCTACGCAAGTAGATCATGAAAAGAATTCTTTATGTACTGGTTATATGGTTGAATTCATTCATGATGCTACTGAAAATTATTATGAGAGAGGAACATATGTTTCTACCTATTGCAATAATATCAAGTTTCCTCTCTATATGTTGAAAGTTTCGAAACTATGCTTGCTTCGCCTTCTTATGCTAGCTGACTATCATTCTCAGAAGTTGTTTGCTCACAAAATCCGTATGCATAGGAAGTGGGTTAGACTTAATTGTGCTATTCATATTCTTCATGATGCTCCCTTTATGTTTCAATTCTAATCTTTTATGCGAGCATCATTGAAATCATCTTGCCTAGCTAGGGGCGTTAAACGATAGCGATTGTTGGGAGGTAACCCAACTTTATTTTATTTTCTTTGTTTTTTGCTTCTGTTTTGGGAATAAATATTGCATCTAGCTTATGTCTAGATGTGGTTTTGTGTTTTAATTAGTGTTTGTACCAAGTAGAACCTTTGGGAAGACTTGTGTGAAGTTTATGCGATCATGCTGTAAAAAACAGAAACTTTAGCGCTCACGAGATTAGCTACCATTTTTTTACTGGAGAGTGATTTTTTGTTGATTTTTTTGCAGATGATTAATAGACAAATTCCTCATGTCCACCAATTTATTTCAGAATTTTTAGAGTTACAGACGTATTCGAAAGTTACAGATTGCTACACACTGTTCTGTTTTTGACATATTCTGTTTTCTATGTGTTGTTTGCTTATTTTGATGAATCTATGAGTAGTATCGGAGGGTATGAACCATAGAGAAGTTGGAATACAGTAGATATTACACCAATATTAATTTATAATGAGTTCATAACAATACCTAAGTGGTGGTTTTATTTTCTTATACTAACGGAGCTTATGAGTTTTCTGTTGAGTTTTGTGTTGTGAAGTTTTGAAGTTTTGGGTAATGATTCGATGGACTATGGAATAAGGAGTGGCAAGAGCCTAAGCTTGGGGATGCCCAAGGCACTCCAAGGTAATATTCAAGGATAACCAAGATCCTAAGCTTGGGGATGCCCCGGGAAGGCATCCCCTCTTTCGTCTTCGTCTATCGGTAACTTTACTCGATGCTATATTTTTATTCACCACATGATATATGTTTTGCTTGGAGCGTCATTTTGTTTTATTTTTCTTGCTTGATGTTTGAATAATATCCCAAGATCTGAAATTATTAAATGTTAGAGAGTCTTCACATAGTTACATAATTATTCAACTACTCATTGATCTTCACTTATATCGTTTGGAGTAGTTTGTCTTTTCCTCTAGTGCTTCACTTTTATCTTTTAGAGTACGGCGGTGGTTTTATTTTGAAGAAATAGATGAACTCTCATGCTTCACTTGTATTATTTTGAGAGTCCTTTAGAACAGCATGGTAATGTCCTTTAGTTAGAAAATTAGTCCTAATATGATAGGCATCCAAGAAGGGTATAGTAAAAACTTTCATAAAGTGCATTGAATGATATGAGAAGTTTGATAATTGATGATTGTTTTGAGATATGAGGATGGTGATATTAGAGTTATTCTAGTGGGGTAATGATGAATTCAAGAAATACATGTGTTAAATTTTGTGATTCCCATAGCATGCACGTATGGTGAACTGCTATGTGACGAAGTTAGAGCATGAGGTATTTATTGATTGTCATCCTTTGTGTGGAGGTCGGGGGCACGCGATGGTTAACTCCTACCAACCTCCCCACCTAGGAGCATGCGTTGATTACTTTGTTTTTATGGCTCGTAAATTTTTGCAATAAATATATGAGTTCGTTATGACTAATGTTGAGTCCATGGATTATACGCACTCTCACCCTCCCACCATTGCTAGCCTCTCTTGTACTGTGCAACTCTCGCTGGTACCATAGACCCACCATATACTTTCCTCAAAACAACCACCATACCTACCTATCATGGCATTTCCATAGCCATTCCGAGATATATTGCCATGCAACTTTCCACCGTTCCATTCATATGACACGCTTCATATTGTCATATTTCCATGCATGATCATGTAGTTGACATCGTATTTGTGGCAAAGCCACCATCACAATTCATTCATACATGTAACTCTTGATTCATTGCACATCCCGGTGTACCGCTGGAGGCATTCACATAGAGTCATATCTTGTTCTAGCTTCGAGTTGTAATCTTTGAGTTGTAAGTAAATAAAAGTGTGATGATCTTCATTATTAGAGCATTGTCCCGTGTGAGAAAACAAAACAAAAATATAAAGGCCAAATAAAAAAGATGGCCCAAAAAAATAATAGAGAGGGTCTAAAAAAAGGGAAAGCCCCTCCAAAAAAATGGGAGAAAAGAGAGAAGGGACAATGCTACTATCCTTTTCCACACATGTGCTTGAAAGTAGCACCATGATCTTCATGATAGAGAGTCTCTTGTTTTGTCACTTTCGTATACTAGTGGGAATTTTCATTATAGAACTTGGCTTGTGTATTCTAACGATGGGCTTCCTCAAATGCCCTAGGTCTTCATGAGCAAGCAAATTGGATGCACACCCGCTTAGTTTCTTTTGTTGAGCTTCCAAACACTTATAGCTCTAGTGCATGTGTTGCATGGCAATCCCTACTCACTCACATTGATATCTATTGACGGGCATTTCCATAGCCCATTGATACGCCTAGTTGATGTGAGACTATCTTTCTCCTTTTTGTCTTCTCCACAACCACCACTCTATTCCACCTATAGTGATATATCAATGGCTCACGCTCATCTATTGCATGAAAGTTGAAAGGCTTGAAAAAATTTGAGTATGAAACAATTGCTTGGCTCAAACCGGGGTTGTGCATGATATGAATATTTTGTGTGATGAAGAGGGAGCATAGCCAGAGTATATGATTTTGTAGGGATACCTTTCTTTGGCCATGTTATTTTGAGAAGACATGATTGCTTTGTTAGTATGCTTGAAGTATTATTATTCTTATGTCAATATAGACTTTTGTCTTGAATCTTTCGGATCTGAACATTCATACCACAATAAAGAGTATTACATTGAGAATTATGTTAGTTAGCATTCCACATAAAAAATTCTATTTTTCTCATTTACCAACTCGAGGACGAGCAGGAATTAAGCTTGGGGATGCTTGATACGTCTCCAATGTATCTATAATTTTTTATTGTTCCATGCTATTATATTATCCTTCTAGGATGTTTTATGGGCTTTTATATACACTTTATATGATTTTTGGGACTAACCTATTAACCAAGAGCCCAGTGCCAGCTTTTGTTTTTTTCCTTGTTCTTGAGTTTTACAGAAAGGAATACCAAACAGAGTCCAATTGACGAGCCAATTTTTGATAATTTTTTCTGGACCAAAAGAAGCCCCCGAAGTAAAAGAGTTGGGCCAGGAGAGTCACGGGCCGCCCGTGAGGGTGGGGGCGCGCTTACCCCAAGTGGTGGCACCCCCCCTATCTCGTGGACAGCCCGGAGACCCCCCTGACTTGTGCCCTACGCCAAAACATCCTATAAATACAGAAACCTCTAGAAAATAACCTAGATCGGGAGTTCCGTCGCCAAAAGCCTCTGTTGCCACCGAAAACTAATCTAGACCCGTTCTGGCACCCTGCCGGAGGGGGGATCCCACTCCGGTAGCTACCTTCATCATCCCGTCGCTCTCCATGACGAGGAGGGAGTAGTCCACCCTTGGGGCTGACGGTATGTACCAGTTGCTATGTGTTTGATCTCTCTCTCTCTCTCGTGTTCTTGTGAGGGAACGATCTTGATGTATTGCGAGCTTTGCTATTATAGTTGGATCTTATGATGTTTCTCACCCTCTACTCTCTTGTGATGAATTGAGTTTTCCCTTTGAAGTTATCTTATCGTATTGAGTCTTTAAGGATTTGTACACTTGATGTATGTCCTGCATGTGCTTATCCGTGGTGACAATGGGATATCACGTGATTTACTTGATTTATGTTTTGGTGATCAACTTGCGGGTTCCGTGACCTTATGAATCTATGCATAGGGATTGGCACACGTTTTCGTCTTGACTCTCCCGTAGAAACTGTGGGGCACTCTTTCAAATACTTTGGTGTTGGTTGAATAGATGAATCTGAGATTGTGTGATGCATATCGTATAATCATGCCCACGGATAATTGAGGTGACAATGGAGTATCTAGGTGACATTAGGGTTTTGGTTGATTTGTGTCTTAAGGTGCTATTCTAGTATTAACTCTATGATAGATCGAACGGAAAGAATAGCTTTGTGTTATTTTACTACGGACTCTTGAATAGATCGATCAGAAAGAATAACTTTGAGGTGGTTTCGTACCCTACAATAATCTGTTCGTTTGTTCTCCGCTATTAGTTACTTTGGAGTGACTCTTTGTTGCATGTTGAGGGATAGTTATATGATCCAGTTATGTTATTATTGTTGAGAGAACTTGCACTAGTGAAAGTATGAACCCTAGGCCTTGTTTTCTATCATTGCAACATCGTTTATGCTCACTTTTATCTTTAGTTACATTATTGTTTTTATATTTTCAGATTACAAAAACCTATATGTACCATCCATATTGCACTTGTATCACCATCTCTTCACCGAACTAGTGCGCCTATACAATTTACCATTGTATTGGGTTTGTTGGGGACACAAGAGACTCTTTGTTATTTGGTTGCAGGGTTGTTTGAGAGAGACCATCTTCATCCTATGCCTCCCACGGATTGATAAACCTTAGGTCATCCACTTGAGGGAAATTTGCTACTGTCCTACAAACCTCTACACTTGGAGGCCCAACAACGTCTACAAGAAGAAGGTTGCGTAGTAGACATCATGGCAGACGGGCCATGATGAGTGGTTTCGGGGCGGGCAGGGCGGCGTCTCGGCGCGGGCCGGCCGCGGGCGGCGGGGGCTGTGGGTTTGGCCGGTGGTGGCTGGCGGCTTAGGGGAGTGAAATTTGATGATAAACTGCAGGCCCTTGATTTCGTATCCAACGGCTGGAAAATCTAATGACCAGAGATGAAAAAGTCAGTCGACTGACGTGTAGCCTCACTCCTCACGTACACATGCACGCACGCAAGACACGCACGCATGCAGGCGTGCAACACTGACACGTACACATAACGAACACACACACGCATGCAGGCGTGCAACACTGACGCGTACACATGCACTCATAAACACATGTGATACGTCCAAAACGTATCTATAATTTCTGCTTGCTCCATGCCTCTTGTGTGTGATATTGCTATGATATTTATGCACTTCCATACACTTTTGATCATATTTGGACTAACCTATTAACTCAGTGCACCACAGTGCCAGTTCCTGTTTTCTGCTGTTTTTCTATTTCAGGTTTCCCCCATATTAAAACTGCTCTAAAAATTCCGGGAAAATACAGGAAAAATCAGCGTACCAGGAGCTTCGAGAAAAACCAAAGCAGGGCCAGAGGGGAGCCAGGGGCGGCCCAGGCGGCCACCCGGGGCGGCCCCACCCCTGGCCGCCCAGGGGGGGCGCCTGGGGCCCCCTCTCCGCCTTTGGTGACCCCCCTTCGCATATATATTTCTCCCATCGTGGAAACCCTGATTCCGGAACCCTTTTCTCCAGAAGCTATTCCGATCTCCGCCGCCATCGCCACCAAGTTTCGGGGGACCATAATTCCTGTGCCGGCATCCTGCCGGGACAGGGAAGTGCACCCGGATTCATCTCCATCGACGTTGCTTCCTCCCTCCATGATGCGGGAGTAGTTCCTCCTCGGGGCTGAGGTTTCTACTAGTAGCTATGTGGTCAATTCTCTCTCCCAGGATGTGATCTTCGTTGTGATCATAGGCTATGTTAATCTAGGGTGAGCCCATGATATTTCCCCTTCCTCTATGTATTGGATTGATGTACTCACTTGTCTTTATCTAGTATAATCCCCGAGACCAAGGTGACAGCGGTCTATTAGACATGGATTAGAAGAATATTTTCATGAGTGAATTCCTCTTTTGTGTGTTGATTGAAAATTGAGAGTCTCTTGGTGCTTGTCTTTGACTATCCTTGAGATATGTTGTGGTGATTGTGGTACTCTCTTTGGATGGTGTGGTAACATTGGGAAATCCATAGATTGAGAACTACGAACTTAGAGGTGTGCTTTTGTAGCCCTACATAATTCTCGTCCTCTCTTGACCACAAAGGAATGACCTCCGAGTGCATGTTTTATGGGAAATATCGTGTGATTCGATTATGTTAATGTTGTTGGGAGTTGCCACTAGTGAAAGTATGAAGCCTAGGCCTTGTTTACACCATTGCAATACCATTTGTGCTCACGTTTACCACTTGTTTGCTTGCTGCACTTTTTATTACAGATTTATATTACTTTGCTTTGCCACTCCTATCATCCATATTTTACCATGTCTTCGCCGAACTAGTGCACCTATACAACTCCTAGTTGTATTAGGTGTGTTGGGGACACAAGAGACTTCTTGTATCTTAGTTGCAGGGTTGCTTGAGAGAGACCATCTTCAACCTCTACTTCCCTGAGTTCGATAAACCTTAGGTCATCCACTTGAGGGAAATTGCTGCTGTCCTACAAACCTCTGCGCTTGGAGGCCCAACATAGTCTACAAGAATAGAAGCGTGTGTAGACATCAAGCTATTTCTGGCGCCATTGCCGGGGAAGTAAGTGTTTGAAGGTATATCTTTAGATCTTGCAATTAAATCTTTTCGTTTCTTGTTTTTAGTTTCACTAGTTATGTTTATGGAAAACCGCACTCTTAGTTCGCTGCTTGGGGAAGGCCGCTTTACCACACCCGTGGTAGAGAAGTCTCCTCCACCTACTGAATGTATCCCGTTCCAAATACCACTTGGGATAATCGAAATAATTAGGAATGATTGTTATGATGGGACAGTCAATCCTAGTATTCATTTGTTGAAACTTACAGAACTTTGTGAGTTGTTTAAGATTTCAGGTTTGACAAGAGATGGAGTCATAAGGAAATTATTTGCCTTGTCACTGAAAGGAAAAGCATTGGAATGGTATAGGCTACTAGATGACTCTCACCTGCTGGATTGGGAAGAGATCCAGTCTCTCTTTTACTCCAAGTTTTATCCTCTTCATGAAGTCCATGAGAATAGGAATTATGTTTATAATTTCTATCCTCATGACGGAGAGAGCATAGCTCAAGCTTGGGGGAGACTGAAAACGTTAATGCTAAAATGTCCTAACCATGGGCTCCCCAAAGATATGATTATTACTAATTTCTATGCGAGGCTCTCTTGACAGGATAAAGATTTGCTCGATGCTTCCTCTATGGGTTCTTTCACAAACGAAAAGATTGATGCTAAATGGGAACTCCTTGAAAGAATTCAACGCAACACTGAAGATTGGAAGATCGACAAAGGTAAAGAGTCAGGTATAATTTATGAGTATGATTGCATTAAGTCCTTTGTTGAAACTACAAGTTTTAATAAGTTTAGTGCTAAGTTTGGGCTTGATTCTCAACTCCTTGTTGATTTCCTCAAATCTTTTGCTTCACATCATAATATGCCTAAGGAGGATTGGATCAAGCATCATGAACCTTTTAAAGAGATTTGCAAAGAAAATGAAATTGTTCATGATGATTGCAACATGCATGATCCAATTCCTAAAAATGAAGTTTTATATAAGCATGTTAATTTTTGTGGAGTGGATAGACCTTGTGAAAGGCCTATGATTGAAGAAGAGAAGTATTGTAAGCAACATAAGCATGAAAGAACAATCACTTGGGTCAAAGATTTAAATGAAATTGCTAGAGAACTGTGTGACCTTTATCCTTTTACTTGTGAACTTTGCTGTATAGAGGGTAACTTTAATTTTCAATGCATGCACTTTCAAAACATAACTGTTAACCAGTTGTGTGATAACATGATCACCCCTGAACTTTATGATGAGCTTATGTTATTTTTGATGTGTGAAGGGTTATCAGAAAAGACTTCTTGGCTAGATGATAATGCCATAGGAATAAAAAACACTTTGCAAAATTGCCATCTCTATTGTGTTGTTAATTGCCATAAAAATGATTACATAAGTAAGATTAGAAAGGAGGGAACTTTACCAAAGTATAAAAATGTCTCTTATATTTCTGCTAATAAAAAGGAGAGTTTCTCCCAAGTTTCCCCTATTGTTTCTAATGATAAACCAGGATATGTGGAGAAGCTTCATCTCCAACCACTCCGTCCTAAGGTGAAGAAGAAGAAATAGAAGAGGAGGAGGAAGAGGAGCAAGAAGGAAGAAGAATGGGTATCAACCTGGCCTGAGCATATTCCTCCCATCAACTTTTATCCTAACGGTTGTAAGTTTAAAGAAGATGGTGAAGTTTATTGCCTTAATTATCATCTTGATGATATGTTTGTAGGTACTATTGAGGATGATTTTGATTATGATATGCATGTTACTTATTGTGATTGGGAAAATGAAGATAATGCTACTTATGATCTTGAAAATCTTTTTGGTACCAACTCTAAAAGTGATGATATGGAAAGCTCTTAGCTTGGGGATGATAGGATTGCAAATCCTTTACCCACTAGTGATGTGATAATTGATAATTCTTTTGCTAGTAAGAATAAAGACAACATGTTTACAAATATAGTTGCTAGCAATGATAATGCTCTTCTCTACTATGATGATGTTATAACTCCAATCTATAGTGATTATAAAGGTACCTATGACATAAGGAGAAATTATCCTTATGAAACTTGTCATAATCATGGAGGGAATTACTCCCTTGTTGAACACCATCTTCCTAATACACAATTAATCTATAGTGTTCAAGTTTTTTGTGATAGTCCTACTCCCACTATTACCAATGAGAAAGATTATGCTTATGTGGAGAGTAAGAGTACCTTTTTGCATGTGGATCATGGTAACAATGCTTTATGTGATGCTTATATTGTTGAGTTTATTCGTGATCCCACTGAAAATTATTATGAGAAGGGAACATATGCTTATAGATATTTCAATAATATCAAGTTCCCTCTCTTTATGTTACAGGTTTTGAAGCTGCACTTGTTTTGTCTTCCCATGCTTATTGCTTTGTGCTTCAATGAATTATTCTATTGCAATATTCCTATGCATAGGAAGCATGTTAGGCTTAAATGTGTTTGGTATTTGCTTCTTGATGCTCTCCTTTGCTCTTCAACTCTTATTCCTACGAGAGCATCATTAAAGTCATAAGCCTGTCTTTATGGCTATAAAGAAAGAGCTCTAGGGAGACAACCCTTGTTATCTTTGCTTTCAGTTTGTTCTTTCAGTTTTTAGTGGTCTTGATGTTTGTTACTACTGTAGAAACATCATTGTATCTTTATTTTTCAGCTTTGTGCCAATTTTAGCCTCTGATTGCAAGAAAGTTCAAAAGTTGTGACATGCTGTCCAGAAAACAGATTCTGTCCTTGGAAAGAAAAATTAGAATAAAATCACGAGATCATCTTTTTGATCTAATTTTTTTTGGCAGCATGCTCTATACAATTGGCTTTCGAGCGTCTGTTCAGATTTTTTTGATTTGAGTTGCAGAAGTGCCCCGAAAAAATTATTTACTACCTGCTGGTCTGTTTTTCACAGATTATGTCCTGTTTTACCTTTTCTTCGTTTTGCAAACCTTGAGCTTGCTTTTTCTTTGCAAAAACCTTTTGGCAATCTTGAGAAACAGTAGCTCTTCAAGATTATCTTTATTTCCAGTAGGGAAAAAAATATTTTATTGTGGGTACTAACCTCGCTAATCAGATTATGATGAGTTATGTATGAAGGGAGTTTTCAACTGTGCGAGGGAAGATGATAAAAGAAGATTCAGGAGGGTCAAACGCTTAAGCTTGGGGATGCCCCCGTGCACCCCCAAGAAATATTCAAGAAGACTCAAGCGTCTAAGCTTGGGGATGCCCCCATGCATCCCCTTCTCCATCAACAATTATCAGTTCGTCTTTCGTTCCACTAAATTCTTATCACTTCATGCGTTATGTGCTATGCTTGGAGCGTCTTGCTCTTAGTTTCCTTTTTAGTTTTCTTTAGCTTTGCCTGCTGTTCATAACAAGTTAGAACCCAGCTTTCTTTGTGTGGGAGAGAAACACGGTCCACTTCAACCTAGAAGACAACATAGGATTTTTCATGCTTATCTTTGCTGTGTGTGTTCTTTGTCTTTCCATAGCTGCTGTCATGTTTAGCTCTTAGTTTTCATGCTTTTCTTTTTAAAGAGCTTTTGTTTAGTTGGTTGCTGAACTCTCTTGAGTTTTCATGTTTATCTTGTTAAGAGAGTTTGCCTATTGCACTGAGTTGTGTGTCTTAACTTAAAGTAGGTAATTGAGGTTGCTATTTAATTTTAGTAGTAACTTGCAATAGTTTTGAGGTATTGCCATGAGTAATGTCTGAACTTTTGGTGTCAAGAGCTTTAGCCTATTAGTGATAGATGTCGTATTTTGGGCAATCTGTGTTTATTTTCGAAAACCTACAAAATAGTTGAGAACTTTAGCTACTAAATGGATCACTAATCTTTGGAGGGATCGAATATTAGAGTACACTCACGTACCATGAGCCGAGGATGCGCAAGGATAACCAAACCCCCATACACTCCTCCTCGGGGTACTTGTCTCTTTGTGAACCTCCTAATTAGATTGAGAGTTACCGATAATAAGTGCATGAGTTCTTCGGACTAATGTGAGTATTCGAAAGTTGACACTTCCACCCAGCCATATTTTTCTAGCCTCTTCGGTACCGTGCACTGCCCTTTCTCACCTCGAGAGTTGGCGCATACTTCGCCGGTGCATCCAAATCCTTGGCACGATACGCTCTGTCATCATAAGCCTCATTAAATCCTTCCTCAAGACAGCCACCATACCTACCTATCAAGGCATTTCCATAGCCTTTCCGAGATACATTGCCATGCAACATCCATCCTCTCATGACTTGATCTTCATGTCATACATGCTTTTTGCTTGATCGATGAGCCGCATGCTAGTTGGACCTTGCCCTAATCATTGCTACATGACGCGCTAGTATCATTGCATATCCTGCTACACTGGCAGAGGCATACATTTGCATACATCATGATAGTTTCATTTTCTTTATGTTGAGTACTTTTGTAAAGTGTGAAAGATCTTCTATTATTCCTGTAATAAATAGAGTGTTGCCCCTAAAGTGAGGAAAAGATCCCAAAGAGGACAAAATCAAAAGATCTCAAAGAGGACAAATGAGAGTTAAATAGAAAGAGCCATTGAGGCCACGAAAAAATAAAAAAATAGAAAAAAGAGAAAAAGAAATAAAAAGAGAGAAGGGGGCACACTACTATTCTTTTTGAGAGATCCACACTCGTACTCCATCTTATACCTTGTACTCCATAGAGATTGTCATTCATGCATATAGCTATGTGGGGACCTTCACACTATAGAACTTGGCTTGTATATTCCAATGATGAGCCTCCTCAAAAGAGCTCTAGGTCTTCTTGAGCAAGCAAGTTGGATGCACCCCCACTAGTTCCATTGGAGAGCTTACCTTAGATCATATGTGCATCCGTCGCATGGCAATCCCTACTCCTCACATCATATCTATCATTTGGCTTTCTCTCGCCTTTGATTGTCCTCATTGATGTGAGCCTTTCACACCTTCTTTGTCTTCCCCCTCCATCATTTTTCTCTCTTTGCCATCCTAAGTGTTAACTTTCTTGCTTACGCTCATCCATTGCATTAGTGCTCAAAATAGCGAAAGGGAGTGGATCATTTTGACTTGTACCTGGCTGACGGTCTGGGGATGAGTCAAGATAAGATTCCAAAGAAGACCAAGTGTGAAACTTTAGTAGATTAAGTTCTCAACAATACAAAAACTATGTTTTACTCTCTCGTATATCCCTATCCCCTTTCTTGCGCGCAAACACCATTTGGAGACATTCGAGTCACGGACAACGAGAGCTCTTGCACCTTTATGTTCTTATGTTGCTTGTTACAATGCTAATATAGACTCTTGCTTGTTATGACTTGAATTGAATTACATGCCTTGATTGCTTTACTTAAAAGTTCTTATATGGTTGATAGCATGTCACCATAGAAATTATGCTTGTTATCATTTACCTACTCGAGGACGAGCAGGAATTAAGCTTGGGGATGTTGATACGTCCAAAACGTATCTATAATTTCTGCTTGCTCCATGCCTCTTTTGTGTGATATTGCTATGATATTTATGCACTTCCATACACTTTTGATCATATTTGGACTAACCTATTAACTCAGTGCACCACAGTGCCAGTTCCTGTTTTCTGCTGTTTTTCTATTTCAGGTTTCCCCCATATTAAAAGTGCTCTAAAAATTCC
>LR738713.1:628818457-628887254 GCA_902687465.1 Secale cereale
GGGGGGGGGGGCGCCTGGGCCCCCTCTCCGCCTCTGGTGACCCCCCCTTCGCATATATATTTCTCCCGTCGCGGAAACCCTGATTCCGGAACCCTTTTCTCCACAAGCTATTCCGATCTCCACCGCCATCGCCACCAAGTTTCGGGGGACCAGAATTCCTGTGCCGGCATCTTGCCGGGACGGGGAAGTGCCCCCGGATTCATCTCCATCGACGTTGCTTCCTCCCTCCATGATGCGGGAGTAGTTCCTCCTCGGGTTGAGGTTTCTACCAGTAGCTATGTGGTCAATTCTCTCTCCCATGATGTGATCTTCGTTGTGATCATAGGCTATGTTAATCTAGGGTGATCCCATGATATTTCCCCTTCCTCTATGTATTGGATTGATGTAGTCACTTGTATTTATCTAGTATAATCCCCCAGACCAGGGTGACAGCGGTCTATTGGACATGGATTAGAAGAATATTTTCATGAGTGATTTCCTCTTTTGTGTGTTGATTGAAGATTGAGAGTCTCTTGGTGCTTGTCTTTGACTATCCTTGAGATATGTTGTGGTGATTGTGGTACTCTCTTTGGATGGCCGTGGTGACATTGGGAAATCGATAGATTGAGAACTACGAACTTAGAGGTGTGCTTTTGTAGCCCTACATAATTCTCGTCCTGTCTTGACCACAAAGGAATGACCTCCGAGTGCATGTTTTATGGGAAATATCGTGTGATTCGATTATGTTAATGTTGTTGGGAGTTGCCACTAGTGAAAGTATGAAGCCTAGGCCTTGTTTCCACCAATGCAATACCATTTGTGCTCACGTTTACCACTTGTTTGCTTGCTGCACTTTTTATTACAGATTTATATTACTTTGCTTTGCCACTCCTATCATCCATATTTTACCATCTCTTCGCCGAACTAGTGCACCTATACAACTCCTAGTTGTATTAGGTGTGTTGGGGACACAAGATACTTCTTGTATCTTAGTTGCAGGGTTGCTTGAGAGAGACCATCTTCAACCTCTACTTCCCTGAGTTCGATAAACCTTAGGTCATCCACTTGAGGGAAATTGCTGCTGTCCTACAAAACTCCGCGCTTGGAGGCCCAACATAGTCTACAAGAATAGAAGCGTGTGTAGACATCAACATGCACGTACGCACACATGCATGCAACACTGAAACGTACCCTTGCACGCAGGCAACACTCGCACGCCTTCATGCACACAGCACATGATGCAAGACACACGCTCAACCTATACGTGCATGCACCCTTTGTGAAAGACATGGATTGTTACGGGTATTAATCAGTCTTATCTGTGATAAGCAGAACATTGATGTTTGTAGCGGTCTTTATGAATCACAACATATCAAACGGGCTATCAACATGAAAAGGACGACGTCACACTCAATGAACAATCATCGGTTTATGAAATGCCCGCTTCTGACCGCCCTGGACCACCAAAGGTTCCTCTGTCTGTGCGCTGCCTGTGTTGGGTCACTGACATGCAGGCCATGCACCCAAAGAGCCCACATGTCAGTGGAAGAACGGTGCGCTATCCTACGACAGAGTCGAGGGTGCCACTCGCTGCACGCCCGGCTGGACACGGCTCCTTGCCGCATTCAAACGCCTCCATGAAACCCGCCCGTGTGGAAGCCGAGAAACCCACTCTGGACACACGTCCGTTCATGACCGGGCCGACATTAAATGCAACGTCGGCCGAGCTCCTCTTGCCCGCCGTCTATTTAATCTCCTATTTAAACGAGGCCAAACGCCGGCCAAGAATCGCACACCTCCGCCGCTCCCCTATCTCCTCCTTCACCATTTTTTCCACTCTTACAATGGCTTATGAATAGTAGTTATTCCGCATCCAAGACGGCTGGGTGGCCCGCCGAGCCCGCCGGATATGAGCTATGCAGCTCGCTGATCCACCTCGCACCCCTCGCCCAATGGAGACAGTTGCCGCCCCAAGCCGGCGCGCGGTTCAGCAACTCGCCGCTCCAAGCCAGCTCGACGAGGAGCGGCGCACGGGCGTTGTTGCTGCCGTCCACACCGCCGCCTCGTACCGCGTCTCCCGTTTCTATGGCCGAGACTCCCATGCCGGCGGCGACGCCATGCAAGCAGCGACAGAAGCCGGGTGCGCGGAGAGCGACGAGTCGGTGGCCAGCGCCTCCGCGTCCGCCGTCATCATCGAGAAGTAGAACACGGGAGGCCGCCGCCGCTTGGGTCCCATGAAGGCCACCACGGAGGCGACGCCGGTGTAAACAGTTGGTGTCTTGCCGGATCCTTTTGTTGCGAGGACCTTCGTCGACCCTACATTTACCTCCGGAGCTCCCGGCAGTCCGATGATCGTTCTGCCGAACATGAGGAACACAAATCGATCAGCGGGCGACCATTTAGGCCAGGTATTATATACTTGTGCTATCTAGAACTAGCACCGCGTAGTTCATTTGAATGTAATGAAATCCGTCATGTTTGTATGAAAATCTGGTATCTTATATGATTTCTGTTGTTGTTTACATGAAATATCGCCGTGTTTGCGTGAATTTTGTCTGGTTTGTTGACTTGCTGTAATAATGTGTGCGGCTACGGTTGGACGGCATAATTTGCGGGTCGCCAGTCGGTCCGCGGGCGGCTCGGGCGGCATGGTGGGACAAAAAGAACACAGCTCGTGCGAGCACGTCTCCAACGTGCGCGCTGGAGGATGCATGAGACCCCGCGCCATTCCTCGTTCATCGGTGGCAAAGGCACCGGTGGACAAAAGGGTCGCCAATATTTTGGCTACCCCTGGAAAGATCCAAACAGCCCCTCACAACAGATTCAAATCCCTCATTCGCCGTGGAATTTTGCCATGTGTTGTTTTCATGGACTAGCAAGATGCCCGTGCATTGCACGGAACATCAAGATGCATTTTTTTACAAAACACCTGTTGTGATTGACCCATGCAGGAGTAATCCCATTTTGTAAAAAGTAATGATTGCTCGAGAATTTTATCGGATAAATGGTATCTTGAGAATTTTATCGGACTGCATTTTTGTATACAAGGCCACAAACCCATATTACAGGTGCCAAGGCAAAAATTAATGTCTTCTAACTCAATGTTGCAAGCCACCTTGTTTCCTTGTTTGCCGTGTAAATTAATGTGTATTCTTCTCTTTCATGCACATCAAGCCAATGCTCACACACCCGCATGCATTTAAGGGGTAATTAGTGTCCTCCTTTGCTAGTAGTACTACGAGGCAAACACCATTAATATTGCATCGATTAGTGTTAGTGGCCTTGTATATCTGCAAATTGTAATTTCGATAGTGGCCTTGTATATAAAAATGGAGGGAGAAAGATGAGAGATAAGGTGAGGAGGAGTGGGGCGTGGTGGTGACTGCTACTTCTCGAGCTTGCGTTGTATTCCCTTGAAGAGGAAAGGGAGATGCAGCACAGTAGCGTAAGTATTTCCCTCAGTTTTTGAGAACCAAGATATCAATCCAGTAGGAGACCACGCGCGAGTCCCTCGCACCTGCACAAACAAATAAGAACTTCGCATCCAACGCGATAAGGGGTTGTCGATCCCTTTACGGTCACTTACGAAAGTGAGATCTGATACAGATGATAGTTTATAGTTTTGGTATTTTTGTTTATAAGAACAGAAAGTAAAAGCGGAAAAAGTAAAGTAGATGTAGATTGATATGTTGAGAATAGACCCGGGGGCCATAGTGTTCTCTAGTGGCTTCTCTCATGATAGCCATATTCTACGGCGGGTAAACAAATTACTGTCGAGCAATTGATAGAAAAGCGAATAATTATGAGACTATCTAGGCATGATCATTGTATATAGGCATCACGTCCAAGACAAGTAGACCGACTCCTACCTGCATCTACTACTATTACTCCACACATCGACCGCTATCCAGCTTGCATCTAGTGTACTGAGTTCATAAGAACAGAGTAACGCCTTACGCAAGATGACATGATGTAGAGGGATAAACTCAAGCAATATGATATAAACCCCATCTTTTTATATTCGATGGCAACAATACAATACGTGCCTTGCTGCCCCTACTGTCACTGGTAAAGCACACCGCAAGATTGAACCCAAAGCCAAGCACTTCTCCCATTGCAAGAACTATAGATCTAGTAGGCCAAACCAAACCAATAATTCGAAGAGACTTACAAGGATATCATGAGCACACATAAAGAGTTGAGAAAAAAACCAAATATTTCTCGTAGATAATCTTGATCATAAACTCACAATTCATTGGATCTCGACAAACACACCGCAAAAAGAGATTACATCGAATAGATCTCCTCAAAGACCGATGAGAACTATGTATTGAGATCCAAAGAGAGAGAAGAAGCCATCTAGATACAAGCTATGGACCCGAAGGTCTGTGGTAAACTACTCACAAATCATGGCGAGGCGATGATGATGATGTAGAAGCACTCCGTGATGGATCCCCCTCTGGCGGAGCTCCGGAACAAGCTCGAAGATGGGATCTCATGGGAACAGAAGGTTACGACGGTGGAACTAGGGTTTTCTCTCCTCTTCTTATGGTTTCGGGGTACGTAGGCTTATATAGGAGGAAGGAGGACACCGGGGGCCTCATGAGGGACCCACGTGGCAGGGGGCGCGCCCCCACCCATGTGGGCACCTCGTGGCCCCTACTCTGTGGTTCTCAAGTCTCCCGAAGGTTTCATTCCATTTGGACTCCATTGGATATCCCTTTTGTGTAAAACCCTAAAACAGGCAAAAAAACAGCAATCTGGACTGGGCCTTTGGTTTAGTAGGTTAGTCCCAAAAATAATATAAAAGTGTATGACAAAGCCCATTAAACATCCAAAACATCATAAATAATAACATGGAACAATAAAAAATTATAGATACGTTGGAGACGTATCAAGCATCCCCAAGCTTAATTCCCGCTCGTCCTCGAGTAGGTAAATGATAAAAACAGAATTTTTGGTGTGGAATGCTAACCAACATAATTTTTCAATGTAATTCTCTTAATTGTGGCATGAATGTTCAGATCTGAAAGATTCAAGATAAAAGTCTATATGACTTAAGAAATAATAATACTTCAAGCATACTAACAAGGCAATCACGTCTTCTCAAAATAGTATGGCTGAAGAAAGTTATCCCTACAAAATCATATAGTCTGGGTATGCTCTCTCTTCAGCACACAAAATATTCATATCATGCACAACCCCAATTTCAGCCAAGCACTTGTTTTCATACTCTATTCTTTCAAACATTTCAACTTTCACTCAATACATGAGCGTGAGCCATAGACATAGCACTATGGGTGGAATAGAGAGGTGGTTGTGGAGAAGAAAAAAAGGAGGGAGATAGTCTCACATCAACTAGGCATATCAATGGGCTATGGAGATGCCCATCAATAGATATCAATTTGAGTGAGTAGGGATTGCCATGCAACGGATGCACTAGATCTAAATATGTATGAAAGCTCAACAAAAGAAACTAATGGGTGTGCATCCAACTTGCTTGCTCACGAAGACCTAGGGCATTTGAGGAAGCCCATCGTTGGAATATACAAGCCAATTTTTATAATTAAAATTCCCACTAGTATATGAAAGTGACTAAGCATGAGACTCTCTACAATGAAGAGCGTGGTGCTACTTTGAAGCACAAGTGTGGAAAAAAAGATAGTAGCAATTGTCCCTTTTTTCTTTTTTTTCTTTGTTTGGGCCTTTCTTTTTTTCTTTGGCATGTCTTTTTTTCTTTCTTTTTTTCCTTTTTTTTGCGGAGGGGCTTTATTGATTTAGCCTTTCCTCCCATTGGACAATGCTCTAATAATATGCTCATCACACTTTCATTACAACTCGATATTACAACTCCATACTACAACAAAGTATGACTCTATATGAATGCCTCCGGCGGTGTACCGGGATGTGCAATGAAACAAGAGTGACATGTATGAAAAATTATGCATGGTGGCCTTGCCACAAATACGATGTCAACTACATGATCATGCATGGCAGTATGACAATATGAAGCGTGTCATATGAATGGAACGGTGGAATGTTGCATGGCAATATATCTCGGAATGGCTATGGAAATGCCATGATAGGTAGGTATAGTGGTTGTTTTGAGGAATAATATGGTGGCTGTTTTGAGGAAGGATATATAGTGGGTGTATGGTACTGGCGAAAGTTGCGCGGTACAAGAGAGGCTAGCAATGGTTGAACGGTGAGAGTGTGTATAATCCATGGACTCAACATTACTCATAAGAACTCATATAATTATTGCAAAAATCTATGAGTCATCAAAACAAAGCAATCAACGCATGCTCCTAGGGGGGAGGTCGGCAGGAGTTAACCATCGCGTGCCCCCAACCTCCACACAAAGGTTGGCACTTTACAAATACCTCATGCTCTAACTTCGTCACATAGCGGTTCACCATACGTGCATGCTACGGGAATCACTAACCTTAAAACAAGTATTTCTCAATTTCATAATAAATCCACTAGCATGACTCTAATATCACTATCCTCATATCTCAAAACAATTATCAAGCATCCAACATCTCATCATATTCAATGCACTTAGTGTGAAAGTTTTTACTACATTGATATTGGATGTCTATCATGTGAAGACTAGTTTTTTAAGCCTAAACACATTACCATGATGTTTTAATAGACTCTCAAAAGGATATAAGTGAAGCATGATGTCGGGGAAACTGATCGCCCACGAACACCTATGGGACCGGAGCCCCTTTTCGGTACGGCAGGGGGCGGAGGATGCACAAAGAGCGGATCGAGGCGAGCACGCGAGCAGTTTACCCAGGTTCGGGCCACACGGATGCGTAAAACCCTACTCCTGCTTTGGTTTGTTATTGAGTTCTTGGCTCGGGATGCGAGGAGAGCTACATGGTGCTCTAACCGCTGGCAGGACCGAGCGTGAGGGTGATCGATGTTTCGAACCCCTTCTACATTGCGCATGGGCCTCCTTTTATAGGTCGAAGGGGTCACCGACAGGTGGCAACGCAGGCGGGGGTAAAAAAGTAAAAAGAGTAGTAGTTGTAACAGTGTTTGTATAGTGCCCCGTACCTAACTCTGACGGCAGGGGACAAGGGCATTGAATTCCCATCGCCGTCGCCCCAAATAGTGCAAAAAGCGGCCGTCAGGGGCGCCACCGTTCGCCACGACGGTAGCCTCGTCATCGCAGCTTGCCACCGTGTTCCCCTGGTTGCACAGCCTCCCGCCACGTGCCCCTGGGAGGGTCCCAGGGCGAATGGTGGGTGGATTAGCTGGAGCGTGGGTACTGACTGGAAGCTTGTCGCGGCAAGCGCCTTGCCGCGGTAGTTAGCTTGTCGCGCTCGGGAGCTTATCGCTCACCGGGCCTTGCCGGGACGCGTGGCGCGTCGCGGCAAGTTCTCTTGAGGTGCCTTTAGTTGGCCTTCCCGGCAAGCTTCTCTTGCCAGGGTCTTGTGCCTTGAGTGGTTTTGTGCCTTGAGCGGCCATCCCGGCAAGGTCCTCTTGCTGGGGTCTTGTTTCGTTGACTTGGATACTTTGTTCTTGAACGGCTCCAAGGGAACCACGGAGGATCTTAGCGGCCGCCTGGCTAGCCTTGCCGTGGGACGCTGCAACTGCTCGTGCACATGTTCGGGATACTAAGGTACCCCTACTTTAGTACACCGACAGGAGCCCCCGGGCCTGGGCCAGACACGCTGCCGAGCGCTGTTGGGCCAGGCCCAAAACAGTGCACGGGCCCGCGCGGCCTGCGGCACGCCGTATCCCACTCCGTATCCACCTCGCCCTCCCCTAACGGCATGCGTCAATCGCGGCGTCGTGGGAGAGATCGTGGCCTGTTTCTTTAATGGGAAATGCGGAACGTCCCCCTCTTTCCCCTTAAAAGTAGGGGAAACAGGGGCAGTTCCTTCCATTCGCTCATTGCTTCTCCATCCTCAGAAACCCCCGCCGCTCCCCTCCTTCACGAAGGCCGAAAGAGAGCAGCGATCCTTCCTCCGCCACCACCAGCATCACCAGCGCCATCGACCTCCCCCACCCTCGCCATGGCTCCGAAGGGTGAGAAGGGGAAATCCGCGAAGGCCGCCGCGAAGTCCGCCGAGGCGCTGCGGCTAGCAGCAATGCGGAAGAAGATGGCGGTCTTCCCGCCAAAGCTTAGCGCGAAGGAGCTGAGGGATTCCTTTTACCTCTTCTGGGCGAGGGAGACGATGGCGCATCCGCGCACCAAGGTACTCCCCGCCGTAGCCTGCGACATGTTCCCGAACGGCTACGCCTTCTTTGCTCTGTTCTTCTACTGCGGGCTCTGCCCGCCGTATTCTGAATTCTTCTGCGACATCATGAATACCTACGGGTTTCATCTCCTTGACTTCACTCCCAACGCCATCTTGACCATGGCCGTTTTCGCACATCTGTGCGAAAACTTTGTCGGAGTCTACCCCAATGTAGCTCTTTTCCACCATTACTTCACGCCCCGAGTCGAGGCAGGGTCGCCTTTGTCTGGTGGAATCTCTTGGATCTCTAGGACCCATAAGAAGGAAGAGTACTTGACGAGAGAGCTCCGCGAAAAATGGGACGAGTGGAGAGCCAACTGGTGTTGGATCGTAGAAGATGACCCGCAGCCATTCACTTCCCGGCGCCAAGCCGCAGTAGTCCGCGGCAACGACTGGAGGGATCTGGCCCTGGAGGATAGCAGGTTGAAGATTGCCACTACCCGAATCCTTCGCCTCAGGCACGCCAAGCTCACCGTTGGCGCAGTAGGAGGAGACTTCCTCCGCCGCCGCATCGCTCCCTTGCAGGATAGGAAGAGGGCTGCTTGGGAGTTCGAGAACGCGGCAGACATCATGAGGCTGCGCCCGGGCCTCAATTCGAATTTCACCGTGCTGGAGCTCAACGCGATGCTCCAGGTGTTGTTCAACTACGAATCCGCCCATCCTGAGTGGTTTACGTTGCCGCCGGGCGTAGTTCCATTGTGCAACAACTCTGCGCTCGGTGCCATCTGCGCAATAATGCCGTTGTGTGATTCTCACGGGATTGAGCCCACTTGGCAAGAGCCTTCTGACGAAGCCGTGCAGACATTCTTCGACAACTTGGTGGAGCAGGCAGTCGATTCCGACGAGAAGAAAAGCCTCACCCGCGACACCACTGACCAGGAGATGGCATATATTGCCACAAGACTGGAAGAGGCAGCGGCAGCCAGGGCCGCGAGCGAGTTTGGGTACACGGTGGAGGAGGCGGAGGCAGCGGAGGCGACAAGCCTCGCCGACGAGGAAGAGCTACGCAAGGCGGGGGAGCTTGCCGGGCAACTTGCCGAGACAAACGAGCCCATCGAGCCGGGCGCCGAATCAAGCGGGCCCACCGAGCAGGGTGCCGGGTCCAGTGAGCCCGCCGAGGACTCGAGCGGCTCACTGGAGATTGGCTCCTCTTCTGCGTCCTCGGGCAGCTCGCCACCACCAGCAAGTCCTCCAACTCCAAGAAGGCGCCTCCGCAAGGCCGCGGACGTGACGGGGCGGCAAGCGGGCCAACAGCCGCAGCGCCGCGCGACGCGCGTCGCCGCGGCAAGCAAGGCCGCCATGGGAATTCCTCGCGCTTCCACAGCGGCTGGAGGAGGGTCTTCCCGGGCTGGCTCCACTGCTCCTGCCGCCCCTCGCGCCTCGACGACAACCGGAGCAGGGTCTTCTCAGACCGCCGCCCCTGCTCCCGCCAAGCGGACGAGGGGACCCACTCCTCCGCCTCCTCGCGCAGGGACGCGCGAGCCGGATTTTGACTTCTCCGCGCTGAGCTCCGACGAGGAGGAAGAAGAGTGAGTCTTCGCAATCTTTGTTTTCCTTTGATTTTCTTGTCTATTTTTCCTAACTCTGAACCTGTTCTTCATTTCAGAACTCTGGCTCAAAGGGCAGCGAAGAGGGCCAAGGTCCCGGTGATCGACCTCGAGGACGAGCCCGCCACGACTATAGGGGGTGCGCCCGAGACGATCTTGCCGGACCCGGCAACTATTCTTCGGAGCAGCCCCCGGCGCAGCCCCCAGCGTAAGTGTGGTTTACTTTCCGCTTGTCGGGCGCGCGTCGGTGCTCCTTCTTTTCTTGCCGACGTCTTGTTTGTTGACTTGTGCAGGAGTAGAGCAGTAGCATCAGGAGCGCCAGGAGATCGCCCCCGACTAGCCGCACGCCTCGACCACACCGCCAAGGGGAGGCTCCCCGACAAGGGAGAACGCTCTGCCAAGGGCGAGCACCCCGCCAAGGGATGGCGCTAGCGGCCCTCCGCCGGCGGGAGCTTCCACCACGCCGCCGAGGGAGAGATCCCCGGCAAGAAACCCCACCGAGGAGGAGGCCCGCGCAGGTAGACCCTTGGACTTTTCTTCTTCTGAATTTCTCTTTTTGGATATTTGCTTGACCGTTTGTTTCTTCTTTTCCTGTCTTCAGACCCACCCGCAGCCGAGCCCATGGAGACGGAGGCCGCCGTCGAGGAAGACGCGCATGGCAACACCGGTGACGCCGCCGCTACTGAAGGGGCGGCCGGTGCTGACGAGCCCGCCGCCGAAGAGGCAGCCAAGTCCGCTGGCGCGACAGCTGAGGAGGGGACCAGCAGTCGCAATGACGGCCCTGAGGCCGCAGGAGCATCAGGCGCTGCGCCGGCTGCCGATCCCTCTGCTGCCACAGCCGAGCCAGGCGCCTATCTGGAGGCCGGCAACGGTGTCTTCATCCAGCTCCCGTTGGCGTCCTCGTCCAGGGCGCCAGTCGAGGGAGAGGTCTTCGACGGGGAGGTCCTCGCCTCCGCCGGACCGAAGTTCGTCGACGCGCCAAGCAGCAGCGGCGAGGCCGAGGAGGAGCGGCTTCTGCGGAGGCTTCTGACTTTGTACCGCGCCTGGCAGGCCAAGCTGGAGTCCCGAGAGGCTCTGGCCGCCAAGGCAGGTGTTGACTTGGAGAAGCGCGCAGAAGAGCTCCGAGCCAGCAACCAAGCAGCTCTCCGATCCTTGGCGGAGGAGCAGGAGCAGCTCGCCGAGGTGCATCAGGCTTTCATCTTGGATAAGGCTGAAGCGGAGGAGCAGCAGCGGCTTGCCGCCGAGGATCTATCCAGGCGGGAGGGTGAGCTGACGCAGCGGAAGGTCGACCTCGACAGTCATGAGGACGAGCTTGCCGCGCGCGAGCAATCGCTTGGCGGGGCTCTACAGGAGGCGAAGGATGCCGCCGCAGCTGCCGAGACCGCCAAGAGGGAGTTGGAGGTGAGGGTGGCCCAACTGGAGGCCAGCCTCAAGACGAGTGGCGAGGAGGTTGCCGCACTTAGGCTTGAGAGGGAGAAGGATTCCCATAGCCACTCCGAGCTGCAGGTCCGTCTCTCCGAGAAGGGCAAGGAGCTCGCCGTCGCCAAGGACTCCATCGCCGACCTGGAGTTGAAGCTGTCCAATCTTACCACGACGCTGGACGGTGCCAGGGAGCGGGAGACGTCCCTAAAGGAGGAGCTCAGGGCCTAGAAGGTGTTGCTGGACAGTGCCGCCATCTCGCAGAATAAATTCAGGCGGAATGTCGAGATATGGACGGAGGGTCTTGTCTGCGCCGCCGCGGACATCGACAAGGAGCTGGCGGAGCTGGGGGCGGAGTACCTCGGGTACTCCACCGACGACAACCTCCACGCCAGCGCCAAGCTTACTCTGTTCTTCAAGGGCGTGGGGACGGCCCTCCAGCAACTCCGGGAGAAGATCCCGAAGCAGCTAGCGGACGAATCGCGCAGGCTCTGCGCGGGGGCCCTCCAGAATGTGCTGATGAAGATAGCGTACCACAACCCCAGCCTCAACCTCACCAACGTCCTCAGGACCCTGCCGTCCGACGCCGACCAGGAGGCGCTCAAGGCCCTTGTCACACCCATTGTGGACAAGGTGGGCGGGATCAAGAGGGTTGAAGGCAACCGCGCCGACTAGGCTTTTTACTTTCTTCTCTCCTTGCCGCTGCCAACCATGTTATGAACAATAGTCTATTAGAATTGCGGCAAGTCATTCTGTAATATAGCTCTATCTTAGATGGTTAATGCAACGTTATTTCCTCTACTTGACTTCCTTGCTTTGTATGTTTTTACCCTACGCTTTTAGGGAACTTGCCGGCGTAGGCACATTTGCCGCGGGCGCTGAGCGCGGAACTTCAGCAGCTCGCATGCGGTGTTGCTACCGACAAGAAACCTTGTCGCAACCAGTTGCAGCACACTTAAGCTGCTGAGTGGGCTCGGAAACAAAGTAAGGGCGCGACACTAGTCGCAGCACACTTAAGCTGTTGAGCAAACTCGAAACAAAGTAAGGGCGCATCTAGTTACGAGTTGGCTCCTCCGCGCACAGGTTTTCCATACGAAGCGCGGTCGTTCAAGGAAGATAACTTCAAAATTTTTAAAAAATTGATTGCTCAAACTTTGGCAACTTAGCTTTTGTGTTGCCTGCTTCCCGGCGAGGCAATATTTTCTTGAACTTGTTTTCCGGCAAGGCCAAAATTTCTTGAACGGTACTTGGTCCATAGAACCATCTCCTCCTTCCCCCCGGCAAACTTGTGCGCGATGGAACCTTGCTTTTCCTTGAGAAGAAAAGAAAGAAGAGAAAATGCAAATATGGAGCTTTTTGGCTCGTTATTTCTTACCGGGATTTGGTGTTGCACAAAGTGTCAGATAGTACATGCAATAAGAACATATAGCATGAAACGGCAAGATGTGCGGGGCACACAAACTTTACTGATGCACGGGGTCTGCGCCCGGCTTTGTACAAAGGATTACATGCAACGGCGGCAAGACTTGTACAAAAGGTGGTTGCCGGAGCGGATCACGGCAACCGTGCCTTACGGGTAAAACTTACTAAGATGCTCGATGTTCCAGGAGTTGCTCACCGGCAAGCCATCTTCGGTCTCAAGGCGGACAGCGCCGGGCCTTGTGACTCATTTCACCCGATAAGGGCCTTCCCACTTCGGCGTTAACTTGTTGGAATTCTTGGCAGACTGAATGCGCCGAAGAACAAGGTCGCCTTCCTCGAAGCTTCTGGCTTTAACTTTGTGGCTATGGTAGCGACGCAAAGCTTGCTGGTAGCGAGCAGCTCGCACAGCGGCCTGAAGACGGTCCTCCTCAAGGAGCAGCGCGTCATCTTGTCGCACCTGCTCTTGCTCGATCTCATCGTAAGCGAGCACTCGAAGTGACCCGTATACGAGTTCCGTGGGGAGAACTGCTTCTGCTCCGTAGACGAGAGCAAAGGGTGTCTATCCAGTGGCTTGATTTGGCGTTGTCCTGATCGACCAAAGAACCACCGGCAGCTCCTCGATCCAGTTCCTTCCGCACTTGTGCAGCCTGTCGAAAGTTCTTGTCTTTAGCCCGCGCAGCACTTCAGCGTTTGCCCTCTCCGCTTGACCGTTGCTTCTCGGGTGAGCAACTGAAGCGAAGCAAACCTTGGCGCCAAGATCTTGGACGTATTGCATGAAGGTGCGACTGGTGAATTGTGTGCCGTTGTCGGTGATGATCCTGTTAGGGATCCCGAAACGGCAAACAATCGACCTGAAGAACTTGACTGCTGACTGTGCGGTCACCTTTCTCACTGGTTCCACTTCCGGCCACTTTGTGAACTTGTCGATGGCGACGTACAAGAACTCAAAGCCTTCGGCTGTGCGAGGAAAAGGGCCGAGGATGTCGAGCCCCCAGACCGAAAACAGCCAGGACAAAGGGATCGTCTGGAGAGCTTGAGCTGGTTGGTGTATCTGTTTAGAATGGAACTGGCACGCTTCACAGTTGGTTACTTGTGCAGTTGCATCTTGGAGGGCTGTCGGCCAAAAGAAACATGTCGGAATGTTTTGCCGACAAGTGCTCTTGCGCCAATGTGGTGGCCACATATGCCTCCGTGTATCTCTGCCAACAGCTTCTGTCCATCTTCTCGGGGAATACACTTCAATTTCACACCGTTGAGTCTTGTCCTGTACAGTGTGTTGTCGACAAACTTGTACATACTTGACTGCCGGGTTACTCTCTCCGCTTCTTCTTGCTCTTCGGGAAGTTCTCCTGTTTGGAGAAAAAGGACGATCTGCTGCGCCCATGCTGGAGCTTGTGGCTCGACAACAAGGACTAAAGGCACATCTGCTGCTGCGAGAACATCCGCTTCTACGACAAGAATTTGTGTCTCAGCCGGAGCTTGATGTTCCCCGGCAAGCTTGCCGGAGCAAAACTTGTCGGGAGCGTCTGCTTCAACTGTACAAACCCTAGGGCTTGCAGGAGCAGACTGCTCCTCAGCATTCTTAGTGTTGATCTTGGGGACCTTGTTGGCGGCGGCTTCGGGAAGCTCTGCCGGGAGGTAGCCACCAGCGATCAACTTCCTCTTCTTGCTCTGTTCAGTTGACGGTGCTACGGATGGTTGAGTTAGCTTGAGCACAAAGATTCCTTGTTCCACAGGTAGCTTTAGTGCAGCACACTTTGACAGGCCATCTGCGATGTCATTCTGAGCTCTTGGAATGTGCTCCATCTGTAGGCCTTCAAAGTGTTCTTCAAGTTTTCTCACTTCGTCGACGTAAGCTTCCATCAACGTACTCTGGTAGTTCTTGTTTACTTGGCGGACGACAAGCTGCGAGTCCCCCCTCACAATCAGCTTCTTGATCCCAAAGTCTGCCGCGATCCTGAGACCGGAAAGCAAACCCTCATACTCTGCAGTATTGTCTGTTGCTTGCTCCTTGGGAAAGTGCATCTGGACCACGTACTTGAGGTGCTCTCCGGTGGGTGCGACAAGCAGCACACCGGCATCGGCGCCTTGCAGCAAGAAGGCACCATCAAAGTACATAATCCATTCTTTGCTCGCTTCCTTGACGGGGATGCTTGTCTCTGGAATCTCTTCGTCCGGCGTTGGCGTCCACTCTGCTATGAATTCTGCCAATGCTCTGCTTTGGATAGTTGAAGTGCTTTCAAACTTGAGGCCAAAGCTTAACAGTTCCAGTGCCCACTCGACGATCCTGCCTGTCGCTTCTGGATTTTGCAGTATCCTCTTCAGCGGAAAGCGAGTGACAACTGTTATCTCGTGTGCTTGGAAGTAATGGCGCAGCTTCCTCGAGGCCATGAGAAGGCCAAAAAGAAGTTTTTGCCCACCAGAGTACCTTGACCTAGCCCCCTGCAGAAGGGAGCTGACAAAGTAGACTGGGCGCTGCACCATCTTCTTCCGTATCTCCTCTTGCATCTACGCAGATCCGTCCTTGTCGGGACCAGAGCTTGTCGGGGAAGCCCCCTGCTCGTCGCTGGATGTTCTTGCCGCGGCTGCTGGCCCATCGTCTGTCTCCCTCTCCGCTACTAACGCAGCACTAACCACTTGATTGGTTGCCGCTAGGTACAGCAGCAACTTCTCTTGAGGTTTAGGTGCGACAAGTATTGGAGTGGAGGACAGGTACCTCTTCAAGTCTTGCAGCGCTGCCTCCGCTTCCGGAGTCCATTTCATTGGACCTGCCTTTTTCAAAATTTTGAAAAACGGCAGGGCGCGTTCTGCAGACTTAGAGATAAACCTGCTAAGAGCAGCCACACAGCCGGCAAGCCTTCGCACATCCTTGACGCGCTTTGGTGCTTCGATTTTCTCGATGGCCTTGATCTTGTCGGGATTTGCTTCAATCCCCCTCTGAGAAACGAAGAACCCGAGAAGCTTGCCGGAGGGGACTCCAAACACGCACTTCTCGGGGTTGAGCTTGAGTTGGATCTTGCGCAAATTTGCAAAGGTCTCTTCCAAATCTTGTATCAGGGTTGCTCTATCCTTGCTCTTGACCACTATGTCATCCATGTAAGCTTCCACATTTCTGTGAATTTATGGCCCAAAAGCAATGTGGACTACCCTTGCAAACGTCAAACCAGCATTCTTCAGTCCGAAAGGCATGCGTATGAAGCAATAAGTGCCACACGGAGTAATGAATGCAGTTTTCTCTTCATCTTCTTCAGCCATAAAGATCTGGTGGTATCCTGAATATGCATCCAGAAACGAAAGCAAATCGCATCCGGCAGTGGAGTCAACAATCTGGTCAATGTGCGGCAAGGGAAATGGATCTTAGGGACAAGCTTTATTCACATCAGTGAAGTCTATACAAAGCCTCCACTTCCCATTCGCTTTACGCACGACAACAGGATTGGCCAACCACGTGGGATGGAGCACACCTCTGACAAGGCCTGCCGCTTCCAGCTTCTTGATTTCTTCTGCGATAAACTCTTGGCGCTCCACTGCTTGCTTCCTAACTTTTTGCTTGACGGGCCGCACGTGAGGACAAATGGCAAACTTGTGCTCAATCACTTTCCTGGGAACACCGGGGATGTCAGATGGTTGCCATGCAAACACATCGACGTTCGCCCGCAGGAAAGCAATGAGCGCGCTTTCCTATTTAGGGTCAAGCGTGGCACTAATGGTGAAAGTACCACCAGTGCCGTCCTCCTTGGCGGGCACCTTCTTTGTCTCTGGTGGAGCTGCCATCGTCTTCTTACACTTGCTGGTGGAGCTCGATGGTGCGTCCTCGACGGCAGCGCAGCACTCCGAAGAGGTGCGTTTGCCGGAGTGGGCCCCAGAGCTCTTGCCGGACTTCGTCTTCTTCCCCCCGGGAGCTTCAGCGGCAAATGTCTCGCTGTCTGTTGCGGCTGCTGCATCCCGGTAAATCTTGTCGGCGCAGATAAGGGCATCCCTCTTATCGACAGGGACAGAGATGACGCTTATCGGGCCTGGCATCTTGAGCATGTTGTAGGCGTAGTGAGAGGCTGCCAAGAACTTGGCGAGCGCTGGACGGCCGAGTATTCCATTGTAAGGCAATGGAATATCGGCAACGTCAAAGGTGATCCTCTCGGTCCTGAAGTTTAGCTCTCCCCCAAATTTCACTGGCAGCGTGATCTTCCCCTTCGGCTTGCTCCTTCCCGGGTTGATCCCTTGGAATGTGCCGGTTTCTTCGAGTTCGCTGTCGGGGATCTGGAGTTTCCGGACCACAGCGGAGGAGGTCAAGTTCAAGCCGGCCCCGCCGTCAACTAACATCTTGGTGACCTTGAGGTTGCGGATGGTTAGTGAAACCAACATCGGCAAGCACCCGACCGCAGTTGTGCGATCAGGGTGGTCCTCAATATCGAAGATGATAGGCGTGCTGGACCACTTCAGAAGTTTGCGCGACTCGACGGGTGACACTGCTGCATTAACTTCCCGCACCCATTGCTTGAGTTGGCGGTGGGAAGCATGCAGAGAGGCACCTCCGTCAATGCATAGAACCTCTGTGGCTTTCTGAAACTCCTGCTCGCTGTTCTCTCCATCATCCATGTCTTCGTCTTCGTCGTCCTCTTCGTCCTTGTCGCGGCCGCGGGGAGGTCTGTCTCCTTGCCGCTGCTTGGCCTTGCCGCGGCGTCCTCCCCGGCCGTTGAATGGCCGCTTCTTGCCGGACCCTCCATTACCTCCCTGGGCCTTCTCCTTGTCGCGTCGCTCGTACTCAGCCTTTTTCTGCTCGACGAGGTACTCGACCCTTTTGCAGTTCTGGAGGTCGTGGCCCTTGGTGCGGTGGATCTTGCAGTATTGCTTGTCGGAGCCGTCCTGCTTGTCGGCGGCTTCCACAGTCTGGCAGTTGGTGCATGCGGTAGTCTCCTTGCCGGAGCTACCAGTCTGGGCTTTCTTGGCGCCAGCCTCCTTGCTGGACTGCTCAACGACTAGCACTTCCTTGTTCTTCTTCTTCCAGTTGCCCCACCGCCGGCTTTTCTTTGCCGGGGCGGCATCCTCGCTGTCGGATCCCCCTGCTCCTGTATCCTCTCCGGGGAGTTTCCTCCCCTCCTCAGCGCGTGCGCACTTGTCGGCCAGGGCATAGAGCTCACTTACATCTCGGATCTTGCACATCGCCATCTCCTCCCTCATCCTGCGGTTACGCACGTTCTGGTGGAACGCGCTGATAACCGCGGCAGGGTGGACGTCTGGGATGTTGTGCTGGACGCGGCTGAATCTCTGGAATACTTACGCAGGGATTCTCGTTCCTTCTGGGCGAGTATGTGAAGGTCACTCTCCTGGCCATGGGGCTTGTGGCCTCCTGTGAAGGCGCCGACAAACTGATGGCACAGGTCGGCCCACGAAGAAATGGAGTTCTCCGGCAAGTGCATGAGCCAAGATCTGACGTTAGGCTTGAGCACGAGCGGGAAGTAATTGGCGAGTATTTTCTCGTCTCGTCCTTCGGCAGCCTGCACCGCGATGGTGTAGATGCTGAGGAACTCTTACGGGTGTGTCTTGCCGTCGTACTTCTCGGGTACGTCGGGCTTGAAGTTTTTCATGCTGGGCCACTGGACTTGCCGCAGCTCACGAGTGAACGCAGGGCAACCTGCCGCGTACGGCAGGTCGCCTGGTCCCCCTGGCGCTTGCATGTCAATAGCGGGCCCAGCGCGCTGGTCGGATTGTCGCCGCGCTTCTCTCTGATGCTCGATGCGAGTTCGAGCGTCCTCTTGTTGTCGATCGTCGAGAACTTGGCGCTGATCGCGGCGAGCTCGCGGATCCGACGACGCAGTGGTGTCGTCGTCGATGTTAATCCGACGAGCCGGCGATCTTGGCCTCCTTGGCGGGGAGTGCACGGTGGTTGCACCCCCGGCAGTCTTGTCGCCATCGGCCCGCGCCTGGCTGACTTGCCGCGGCCGTGACGCGCTCGGCTGCTGCGGAGTGTCACCGTTGGCGAAGGCGATGAGACTTTGGATGGTGGCCCTCCAGTCTTCAGCCTTGTCTGCCGCTGGAGGGAAATCGAGGAGCAGTTGAGCTCGTGCTAGAGCGTCTGCTGGGGTGGCGGGTAGCAGCGGCGAGCGGTGCGAGGAGCGAGATATGCTCGGACTTCTAACTGCGTTAGAAGGAGCGGCGTCCCGTCCCGGCGATCGTGCCTTGCTCGTGCCAGCATGTTGGTGTGTATGCTGGCCTTGAGCGTCCCAAGATCCGCCAGCTTTACCTTGGCTCAGCAGGCGAATGGTACCTTGAGTACCACGTCAGTGTCGGTCTCGCGCTTCCTGAGATGGGCGCGGTGCATGTACGGACGCCGAGGCCTTGGAGTGCGCCCAGTCGCCCGTCTTGTCCTTGGACTTGGCGGTACCGTGAGTTTCCTCGCCAACGTCCGTCCTTCCGCCGGCGTCTACCCCACCAGCCTTTGGCTCCGGCGGTGACGGGATCGACGCGGACGGGCCTCCTTCCTCCAAAGCTTTCTTCTTCGGCGGCATGCTGATGGAGTCGATGTAATTGATGAAGTTGATAAAGTTGATGAAGACCTAGCTCGCGTGAATGCCGGATCAGGTTCACACAACCTCGACGCAGCCCCCTACCTGGCGCGCCAAAGATGTTGGGGAAACTGATCGCCCACGAACACCTATGGGACCGGAGCCCCTTTTCGGTACGGCAGGGGGCGGAGGATGCACAAAGAGCGGATCGAGGCGAGCACGCGAGCAGTTTACCCAGGTTCGGGCCGCACGGATGCGTAAAACCCTACTCCTGCTTTGGTTTGTTATTGAGTTCTTGGCTCGGGAGCCAGGAGAGCTACAGGGTTCTCTAACCGCTGGTAGGACCGAGCATGAGGGTGATCGATGTTTCGAACCCCTTCTACGTTGCGCATGGGCCTCCTTTTATAGGTCGAAGGGGTCACCGACAGGTGGCAACGCATGTGGGAGTAAAAAAGTAAAAATAGTGGTAGTTGTAACAGTGTTTGTACAGTGCCCCGTACCTAACTCTGACGGCAGGGGACAAGGGCATTGAATGCCCGTCACCGTCGCCCCGAATAGTGCAAAAAGCGGCCGTCAGGGGCGCCACCGTTCGCCACGACGGTAGCCTCGTCATCGCAGCTTGCCACCGTGTTCCCCTGGCTGCACAGCCTCCTGCCACGTGCCCCTGGGAGGGTCCCAGGGCGACACGTGGGTGGATGAGCTGGAGCGTGGGTACTGACTGGAAGCTTGTCGCGGCAAGCGCCTTGCCGCGGTAGTTAGCTTGTCGCGCTCGGGAGCTTATCGCTCACCGGGCCTTGCCGGGACGCGTGGCGTGTCGCGGCAAGTTCTCTTGAGGTGCCTTTAGTTGGCCTTGGTTTTGTGCCTTGGGCGGCCATCCCGGCAAGCTCTTCTTGCCGGGGTCTTGTTTCGTTGACTTGGATACTTTGTTCTTGAACGGCTCCAAGGGAACCACGGAGGATCTTGGCGGCCGCTTGGCTAGCCTTGCCGCGGGACGCTGCAACTGCTCGTGCACAAGTTCGGGATACTAAGGTGCCCCTACTTTAGTACACCGACACATGAGAGTTCAAAGATTTCTACAAAATATTACCACCACCGTGCTCTGAAAGATATAAGTGAAGCACTAGAGGAAAAACTGTTCAACTTAAAAGATATAAGTGAAGCACATAGAGTGTTCTATCAATTCCTAGGCCATATTTAACTCTCTCAAATAGGTGTGTCCAGCAAGGATAATTGTGGAAAACTAACAAGAAAAGACTCAAATTATACAAGACGCTCCAAGCAAAACACATATCATGTGGTGAATAAAAATATAGCTCCAAGTATAGTTACCGATGGATGAAGACGAAAGAGGGGATGCCTTCCCGGGGCATCCCCAAGCTTAGGCTTTTGATTGTCCTTGAATTTTACTTGGGTTGCCTTGGGCATCCCCAATCTTAGGCCCTTGCTACTCTTTGTTCCATAGTCCATCAAAGAAATACTCTAAACTTGAAAACTTCACAACACAAAACTTAGACGAAAATCTCGTGAGCTCCGTTAGTATAAGAAAGCAAACCAATACTCAAAGTTACTGCAATGAATTCATTCTTTGTTTATATTGGTGTTAAACCTACGTATTATAACTTCTCTATGGTTCATACCTCCCAATATTACTCATAGATGCATTGAAATAAGCAAACAACACACGAAAAACAGAATCTGTCAAAAACAGAACAGTCTGTAGTAATCTGCAGGTTTCGCATACTTATGTAACTCCAAAAAATACAAACTAAATTGGTAAATGTTAGGAATTTGTCTGTTAATCATCTGCAAAAACAATAAACTAAATATCACGCTCCAGTAAAATATGATGACCATTCTAGCAAGCGCTAACGATTCTGTTTTTCACAGCAAGATCAAATAAACTTCATACAAGTCTTCCCAAAGGTTCTACTTGGCACAAACACTAAACAAAACACAAAACCACATCTAAACAGAAGCTAGATGCAATATTTATTCCCTAACAGCGGCAAAAACAAAAAATATAAAATTGGGTTGCCTCCCAACAAGCGTTATCGTTTTACGCCCCTAGCGAGGCACGATACATGATAGATCTAGGTATTGCCATCTTTGGATGGTAATCCATAAGTGTCTCTCATAATAGATTCATATGTTAATTTGATTTTATTTCTAGGAAAGTGTTCCATTCCTTTCCTTAACGGAAATTGGAATCTAATATTTCCTTCCTTCATATCAATAATTTCACCAATTGTTCTAAGGAAAGGTCTACCAAGAATAATAGGACATGAAGGATTGCAATCTATATCAAGAACAATGAAATCTACGGGCACATAATTCCTATTGGCAACAATAAGAACAACATTAATCCTTCCCATAGGTTTCTTAATAGTGGAATCCGCAAGATGCAAATTTAAAGAACAATCATCAAGCTCATGGAACCCTAGCAAATCACACCAAGTTTTTGGGATAGTGGAGACACTTGCACCCAAATCACACAAAGCATAGCATTCATGATATTTTATTTTTATTTTAATAGTCGATTCCCACTCATCATAAAGCTTTCTAGGGATAGAAACTTCCAACTCAAGTTTTTCTTCATAAGATTGCATCAAAGCATCAACTATGTGTTTGGTGAAAGCTTTATTTTGACTATAAGCATGCGGAGAATTTAGTACGGATTGCAACAAGGAAATACAATCAATCAAAGAGCAACTGTCATAATTGAATCCATTGAAATCCAAAGTAGTGGGTTCATCACTATGCAAAGTTTTAATCTCTTCACTCCCACTTTTAACAATTTTAGTATCAAGATTTAAAAACTCCGAATCATTGGGACACCTTAAAGCAGAATCATCTCCAATTCTATCTTCATCAAGATTTATACTAGAAAACAAGGATCTAATAGGAGACACATCAATAACTTTCAGATCTTCAATTTTATTTTCATGATAACTAGAAGAACACGCTTTAATATAATTCTCTCTTTTTGCACGCATCCTAGCGGTTCTTTCTTTGCATTCATCAATCGGAATTCTCATGGCTTTGAGAAGCTCATTGATATCATGCTTAGGTGGGATAGATCTAAGTTTCAAAGAATCAACATCAACAGTAATTCTATCCACACTTCTAGCCAATTCATCAATCTTAAGCAATTTCTCTTCAAGCATAGCATTGAAATTCTTTTGCGAGATCATAAACTCCTTAACACTAGTTTCAAATTCAGAAGGCATCTATCCATTAGAGTTGTTGTAGGAATTACCATAATTATTAGAGTAATTACTAGGAAAAGGCCTAGGATTAAAATTCCCTCTATAAGCATTGTTAACAAAATTATTCCTACCAACAAAAGTCACATCCAAAGATTCATTGTTATTTTCAATCAAAGTGGACAAAGGCATATCATTAGGATCAGAAGCACTCTTAGCAGCAAATAATTTCATAAGTTCATCCATGTTTCCACTCAAAACACTAATTTCTTCAATAGCATGCACTTTTTTACTAGTGGATCTTTCGGTGTGCCATTGAGAATAATTGACCATGATATTATCTAGGAGTTTGGTAGCTTCTCCTAAGGTAGTTTCCATGAAAGTGCCTCCTGCGGCCGAATCTAAAAGATTTCTAGAAGCAAAATTCAAGCCAGCATAAAAGTTATGAATAATCATCCATAAGTTCAAACCATGTGTAGGGCAATTACATATCATTAATTTCATTCTCTCCCAAGCTTGTGCAACATGCTCATTATCTAGTTGCTTAAAGTTCATAATATCGTTTCTAAGAGAGATGATCTTAGCAGGAGGGAAATACTTAGAGATAAAAGCATCTTTGCACTTATTCCACGAATTAATACTATTTCTAGGCAAAGAAGAAAACCAATTTTTAGCACGATCTCTAAGTGAAAACGTAAACAACTTCAATTTAACAATATGGTTATCCGTATCCCTTTTCTTTTGCATATCACACAAATCAACAAAGTTGTTTAGATGGGTAGCGGCAGCTTCACTAGGAAGGCCGGAGAATTGATCTTTCATGACAAGATTCAACAAAGCAACATTGATCTCACAAGATTCAGCATCGGTAATAGGAGAAATCAGAGTGCAAATAAAATCATTATTGTTTGTATTGGAGAAGTCACACAATTTGGTATTGTTCCGAGCCATAGTGACAAGCAAGCAATCCAACACACACAAGCAAACAAGAAGCAAGCAAACGATAAACACATGGCAGAAGAAGGGTAAATAAAACGGCAAGGGTGAAGTGGGGGAGAGGAAAACGAGAGGCAAAAAATGTAATAGGTACTTGGTATATGACTTTTGCGTAAGCCTCCCCGGCAAGGGCACCAAAAATTCTTCTTGCTACTTCTCGAGCTTGCGTTGTATTGCCTCAAAGAGGAAAGGGAGATGCAGCACAATAGCGTAAGTATTTCCCTCAGTTTTATAGAACCAAGGTATCAATCCAGTAGGAGACCATGGGCGAGTCCCTCGCACCTGCACAAACATATAAGAACTTCACAGCCAATGCGATAAGGGGTTGTCAATCCCTTCACGGTCACTTACGAAAGTGATATCTGATAGAGATGATAGTTTATCTTTTTGGTATTTTTGTTTATAAGAACAGAAAGTAAAAGCGGAAAAAGTAAAGTAGATGTAGATTGATATGTTGAGAATAGACCCAGGGGCCATAGTGTTCTCTAGTGGCTTCTCTCATGATAGCGATATTCTACGGCGGGTAAACAAATTACTGTCGAGCAATTGATAGAAAACCGAATATTTACGAGACTATCTAGGCATGATCATTGTATATAGGCATCACGTCTGAGACAAGTAGACCGACTCCTGTCTGCATCTACTACTATTACTCCACATATCGACCGCTACCCAGCATGCATCTAGTGTATTGAGTTCATAAGAACAGAGTAACGCCTTAAGCAAGATGACATGATGTAGAGGGATAAACTCAAGCAATATGATATAAACCCCATCTTTTTATCCTTGATGTCAACAATACGATACCTGCCTTGTTGCCCCTACTGTCACTGGGAAAGGACACCGCAAGATTGAACCCAAAGCCAAGCACTTCTCCCATTGCAAGAACTATAGATCTAGTAGGCCAAACCAAACCAATAATTCGAAGAGACTTGCAAGGATATTATGAGCACACATAAAGAGTTGAGAAAAGAACCAAATATTTCTCGTAGATAATCTTGATCATAAACTCACAATTCATCGGATCTCAACAAACACACCGCAAAAAGAGATTACATCGAATGGATCTACTCGAAGACCGAGGAGAACTTTGTATTGAGATCCAAAGAGAGAGAAGAAGCCATCTAGATACTAGCTATGGACCCGAAGGTCTGTGGTAAACTACTCATAACTCATGGTGAGGCGATGATGACGATGTAGAAGCACTCCGTGATGGATCCCCCCTTCGGCGGAGCTCCGGAACAGGCTCCAAGATGGGATCTCACGGGAACAGAAGGTTACGGTGGTGGAACTAGGGTTTTCTCTCCTCTTCTGATGGTTTCGGTGTACGTAGGATTATATAGGAGGAAGGAGGATACCGGGGGCCTCACGAGGGACCAACGAGGCAGGCGGCGCGCCCTGGGCAGGGAGGCGCGCCCCCACCCTCGTGGGCCCCTCGTGGCCCCTACTTCGTGGTTCTCAAGTCTCCTGTGCGTGATTTTCTCCAAAAATATCCCTCCCGAAGGTTTCATTCCGTTTGGACTCCGTTTGATATCCCTTTTCTGTAAAACCCTAAAACAGGCAAAAAACAACAATCTGGACTAGGCCTTCGGGTTAGTAGGTTAGTCCCAAAAATAATATAAAAGTGTATGACAAAGCCCATTAAACATCCAAAACATCATAAATAATAGCATAGAACAATAAAAAAATTATATATACGTTGGAGACGTATCAGTGACTGGTGGTCGGACTGGGCGGAGGCATGGGGATGGACGACGCATTATGTCTAGGTTTGTATCTCTATAGTCCCTCTCAGACACACCCACGTAGGTGGGGGACGTGCACGAAGAGAAGAGGTGCACGCACGAAGCACGTTCTCCCGTTTCTTTCCCAACCACACCCGCGTGGGTACACAGTGGAGCTCATTTCTGTACAAAAATGCAGCCTACGTGGTAACTTGACACGTGTACTGGTTGTCCACTAGATGGAGGGAGGATCGTCTACCACGGGTGAACAAACAAATTGTAACTTAACGCATTATACTAAAAAAGAGGCAAACCATGTGGGGCCTACCTTGGAGGCAAGGCTCTATACACTGGAGTACTTTTTATGTGTCCCGTCTACTCGCGGAACGAGGAGAAGCTTGCTTAGTACGCCGTCTCCCCCGCCCATGGGCGCGGTGGCTCGCAGGATGAGGTGAAGCTTGCTTACTATGCCTTATGCCCGCTCCCTCGCCCGCGCGCGCGATGGCTTGCAGGACGAGGAGAAAATTTTACTGCTCCCTCTGTTTACTCCTCGTCCCTACTACCTTGGTTAGAGAGATTATCATATTGCTTGGAATATATATGCCCTTTAGTACTCCCTCCATTTACTTATACAAAGCCACTATTAAAAAATACATTTCAGTCTACCTTCGTTAGAGAGAAAATTTTAGTACTCCCTCCGTTTACTCCTTGTCCCTACTACCTTGGTTAGAGATTTTCTCTTGACATTGCTTGCATTGGGTGATCTAACGCACCTCGAAATCCAACATGTGATGGTACTACTACTAGTAGTAGAATTGAGACTTACAAACGGAAAAACAAATGTTTTTTAGATGAGCCCTATACACCCTGGTGGGTACGTACTCCGTAAAATCAGATTTTCCCAAAACTAAGTCGCTCAACCTTTATTTGCTTGTTTCCCTTCCTGCCTCCTTGCCTCGAACAGACTATGCCAAACTCCCCTACCTGCCGCACGGGAAAAGATCCGCCCTCGCCTTTTTTAGTCCGGGTTTGTATCAATGGATCGTGCGAAGCAGCAAAAACCCAAGCCATGTCTTGTACTCCTCCGTCGATGCTCGCTTTCATGAATTATGTACTTCCTGTCGCCGACATGTGGGACATATAGCAACCGGGTCGATGTGTCAAGCACCAAATAACAGTGCAGAACAGCAGGGGGACGCACCCCAGTCGTACCGCCCCAGTAGTGGTAGTAATGATCAATGAGACGTCAAATCACAATGACACACCTTCCCAGACGGACGAAGCAACCATTATTTCACACTTCGGTTTGCCATCATCTCAAACCACGTAGTATTGCTTCTGCCTCAAGTTGGACACGCGCATCACCTTGGTACATCATGACACGTGGGACCGCGTGACAAGCCATGCCCCCCCGCCGATCGCTCGGTAAAATCACCTCATTTTTACTACTATACTTCCTCCTTATTGGTTTACATGGCATGCACGTCGTTCTAGGTTGAGAATTTAACTGGCTATATATGTGATGAATAGTACTCCCTCCGTTCCTTAATATAAGGTGTATTATTTTTTCAAAAAGTCAAACTTGTCTAACTTTGACCAAGTTTATAGACAAACATATCAATGTCTAGACTACCAAACCATTATCACTAGATTGCCCATGAAGTATATTTTTATATTTTATATATTTAGTGTTGTAAATCTTTATATATTTTGCTATAAATTTGGTCAAACATAGTTTTTGTTTGACTTTTTGAAAAACTAATACACCTTATATTTAGGAATGGAGGGAGTATATGTTTAGAAACTACATCCGCTTAATAATCCAATGATATACTTTTTGTGACATAGTAACTCAGATTTAGTTAGTCAAATGGATGACCCAGAACTACGTGCACGCCCTATAAACCGAGACGTCTAAAAAACGAGACAGAGAGGGTAGTTCAGTACGTATCTTTTTAGATCAATATAGTCGGGATTCACCAAGGAGCAAAACCAAGTGGTAGGCTGCACCTGGCATGTTCGCGTAGCGACTCAAGCAGGGTCAGTCCGCACACGAAATGGCGACACACTTAATAGGACCCCTTTGGCCGACATGTGGCTCCTCCACCGTCTTGTTCCACGTACAGTTCGGAGCAGCGGTTGGAATTGGAGGCACCCCGGTCGTAGCGCCGCAGTAGTAGAAAATGAGCGATGAGGGGTCAAATGACAAAGCCCCACCTCTCCGCATTAAGATGGACGGACGAAGCAACCATCATTTTACTCTAGGGCGCAAGAGCATAAAGAAAAGAGAAACCCAATGATGCATGCGACAGCTACCTAGGGCACCCTAGGGTAGGGGTCTCCACTACAGATCATTTTTTCTTTTTTTGAAAGCGACATCACTACAAATCGGCTTCTCCCTCGTCCTCTTGAAGAAAACCGATGATGCATGCGGCGGTAGGGTTTGTAGGAGTACTACTAGGGCGTGTGGGGCCACGTCGTAGTAAACAGGAGAGGGAATGAGTTCGAGTCGACGCCTTAAATATGTGTGGGTCGCTTGGTTTTAGGGGAACGAGGCAGCATTTTGGGTTCGGGACCAGTGGAGATATAGTACGTACAAAAAATTGTGGACGTTGGCTCGATCGAAAGGTAATGATGCATGGGCCCTGCATTTTGATATACCCGAGACTGCGTGAAATTTGCTACTCTAATCAAAACTACTCAGGTACATATGCATTGAATGCATGAGATTTTAAAACCAAATTATGAATAAATACACACTATAGCATGTAAAGCTTTGAGTCATATATGCATGATGTAGATGTTCGTTTAGTTATTATAGTTCATCTCATTCAAAATCAATTAGTTTGATAAAAATGTTAAGATTCATGGGGTTGTGTTGTAAAGCATAAAGTAAAAAACAAATAATGGCAATTCATTTAGAAGAAAAAAAATCAATTATGATACGGAAGATTCTATAACAAAGGAGAAGTGCTTGTGTTTTGAGGTTTGTGCATTATGCTTAAGTTCTACCATGGAGTCTTCTAAATTGTACATGTGGCAGATCTGGTGGAATGTCGATGATATCCAATGGTTATATATATAAGCAGGAGCCTTAGCGCTTGCTTTAGTACGGTTCCTCTCGTTCACTCTCTCATGTTCTCCAGATCTAAGCAAGACATAGGTGGCCACACTCTCTGTCAGCTCACGGCTGGTCACAAATCCGGCCGGACAACCTCGACCGGGGCAGGGGTGTAGGTGCATCGTTCATGCTGTTGTCGACAGCGGTGGATGCGACCAACGACTGCCCGCGCTGTAATGCCCAGTATGCGGCTATGTACCCCACATGTCGAGGCACGACTTAAGGACATAAACGCATACTAGAATGATCTCAAGTATGGTATCTTTGCACAACTCATGTAAAAATCAGGGATGAAAGTGTAAAATGATAGTTGGCTTACACTCACCAAGTCACCCAAGAATACAATAACATACACCATCCAAATAACATCAGAGTCCAACTACGGACGAAATCCAAACGAAAAGATACCATAAATAACACAAGCCCAGATCCTCCTAGTAAGAACCACTACTGATCGTCGGGATAAGACACATAGTAACATCCACGCTCTTCATCGAACTCCTAGTACAGCTCTGAACCATCTCCTGCATAGTTCTCAACGGTACCTGCATCTGGTGTGTGTAGAACTGTGAGCCACAAAGGATTCAGCAATCCCATTCCCCGGTATCAAAACTACCAAAGCCTTAGGTGTGGAAAGGTTGTAAACAAAGGTTGCAGCAAGCACTAAGCACTAGCTTATGAATTTAGAGCGAGAAGAGACCAAGTGCCAACAATCGCCAAGTTGATCAAGAAGTGATCCTAACTACTCACGATCAAACATAACCCCACCGTGTTCACTTCCCGAAGCCCTTCGGAAAGAGACCGTCACGGTTACTCACGCAGGTAGTGTATTCTTGAACATGGTGTCAAGTTATCTACAATCGGATATTAACAAATACCCATCTGCCACATAACCGCGGGCACGGCTTTCGAAAGATCAAACCCTGCAGGGGTGTCCCAACTTAGCCCATCACAAGCTCACGATCTGCGAAATTGCAACAATGAAGTGGGAAAACCCGAGTATTCTCGGAATCCCGTGCTCAACATATTTCGTCAAAGGTAAAACTGATCCAGCAAGACCTCCCGGCGTGCCGACACCCTGACAGTAGCCGCGCGTATCTAGTCTCAGATCACGACCGGATGGGACAAGCTACGGGTGTATACCAGAACTTGAGTTTCCCCGAGGTGGCCCCGCAGCACGCCCAGTTTGGACCAACACTCATGAGGAGCACTGGCCCGGGTTGTTAATTAAGAACTCGGGTATGCAACGCCCTATGCAAGTTTTAGTTATTAGGAAAATGTAAAACCAATGTTGGGCCTTGCTGGAAAAGCTTTAGCGTAGAGCGAATTATCAAGGGGGTCCATTAACCATTAACCCCAACCGTGTTAGGGACGCAAAATCAAGGAACATAACACCGGTTTATCGGTTCCTAGGGTGGCATGAGTGGAACAAAACACCAAGCAAGAGGCATAGCCTTCCTCCCATTACCAATATATAGGTGATTTAGTTTAACAGATTATATATTGCGATATCCGAATAATAACTTCATCACGGGGCAAGAATCTTCAAATCTTCACCTGCAACTAACAATGCTATAAGAGGGGCTGAGGGATGCGTACTTAGCCAAACAACGGTTTGCTAGGAGGGTGGTTAGAGAGTTTCATGGCAACAATAGGAGGGCTGACAAACAGGAATAGGCATCGAGGCAATATCTAAAGAGCGAGACATCTAGCATAGGCAAAGATAGTAGTGATATCTGGGAATGGTCATCTTGCCTGTTGATTCCACGGAGGGATCGTAACCTTGCTCCTCAAACTCAGCCTCGGTAGGAACCTCGTACTCCGAATCGTCACCGGGCTCTAACCAACACAACAATGCAACACCGGAACAACAATCAATCATCATGCAATGCTCAAACACATGATGCATGAGTAGGATGCATATGGAAATGACTAGATATGATGCATAGCCTAGGAACACAAGAGTGCACTAATATCATAGCAATCAAGATCACAACACATGATGCATGAACACAATCAAAAGAACAAAACTAACATGTTCACAAGGTTATGTAGATTATTAAAAAAACACCCAACAAGTTTACAAGAGTTTATTAACATGGAAAGGGTGCAACTAGGACTACAACAACATGCTAGCATATTTAAATGGGCTGGAAAGAACAAACAACAATTTCCAGATATTCCCATATTCATTTAAATGCATTTGGGACAGATCTGAGAAACTCATGTTTTAAAGTTGTTAAACATGCAAAACAACAGCACCACATTATTCTACACATTTTTCCACCCCAAATGCATATAAAGTTTGTTAGATTTGGAGTTGTAGACAATTAGTTATGATTTTTACAAGTTTAAGCACATTTAAAACACCAAATAATTCAAACAGCATTTTAAATGTTTTAAACATGGCAACAAACATCATATAAATATTATACATGAAAGACTAAGAAGTTTTCATATATAACTCATTGTCATCAGATGCATAATTTAAAAGAAATTAATTATGCAAAGTTAATGCAGAAAAAGAAAAAGAAAAAAACAGAAAAAGAAAATAGGCGCAAAGGTCAAAATGACCCAGGCCCTCCTAGCCGCAGCCACTGACCTGTGGTGTCAGGGGCACTGAGGTGGTGGCGGCTGTGTGTACGTGAGGGTGCAGAGACTGGTGAGGCTGGCATGTGGGGCCTACCTGTCAGCCTCACAGGGAGAAAAAATGGGGGGGGGGATCCCACTGCCCCTATAGGATTCGAACCCACGACCTCTCTACTAACTGACAAAGGACCAAGCCACTGGGCTGAGCGTGTGTTCGAGACAGAAAGGGGCATGGCTCCTTAAGAGCTGACCCGGAGAGGATCTGGCCTCTCAGCGAGCACAGAGACGGCGACGACAGCGGCGGTGCCGGCGGGAGCACGACAGGCTGGGGTGGTGCGGCGACTAGCTGCGGGCGTGCGGGATCGAGCGGCGGATGATGATGCGGGGTGCGCGCGGGCAGAGGCTTGAGCATGAGCTTGCGCTCGGCTCGGCCATGCGAGGCAGGTGGCCGAAAGCATGCGGGCGTGCAGGTGGAGATGGAGGCCAGCGCAGGTGGTGCACGAGCTCGCGCTCGGGCGCTGGCGACGGGCGCAAACTGGCGGATCTAGAGTGGGTGAAGCGCAAGGCCTACGGCGACTACTGACGCGCGCGACAGCAACAAAGTTCAGAAATGACGGGGCATCGAGAACACGGAGAAGACGCCGCTCCGGCGATGCGTACAGAGGACCACAGGGGGCGAAGAAGATGCAGGGAGGAGTAGGGAGTACCTCCTTACCCCATGACAAGAAGAGGACGACGGAGATACGCTGGAGAGGATGCAGACGATCTCTGAACTTGGCGAGGTCGCTGGTCCGCGAATAGAGGAAGAATAAGATGACGACGTGGCCTCTGGCTTGGCGACCTGGGGCTCGGATCTGCTCCAGAACGGGCTCGGGGAGGCGCTGCGGTGCTCGTGGACGACGGAGAGGAGGCCAGTGACGACTCCTACGCCGGAGACGAGCTCTCGTTCGGTCCGGCCATGGCGAGTGGTGCGGGTGTGCGTGTGTGCTTACCTGAGGTGACGCGCGAGGGGAGAAGAGGGAGGAGGAGGAACCCTAGGGGATGAGCTGCTTGGGTTTAAAAGGAGCAGCCGAACGCGTGGCCTCGATGTCAATGATCACGGCGCGATGGAGAGAGCTTGCTCTATCTCTGGACAAGAGCAATGGAGGAAGACGGAGCAGAGGGGGAGAGAGGCTGACGAGTGGGTCTGCACGGGGAAATGGGACGGTGCGACTGCGCTCGACGGCTGCTCGCGATGGGCGCTGGTTGGGCCACGGCTTGCTACGGAGGGGCTACTGGGCCTGGAGCGGATGTGGGAGGAAGGCCCTGCTACTGCTGCTCCCTGGTTTTTCCCTTTTACACATTTTATTCTTAATAAATAAACAGCTGCATAAAAAGAAAAGAACAGGGGGCTAGGTGAGGAGTTTGGAGAATATAAAAATATCCTCAAGCTCCTGGATTTACACACTACTTTATAAAATTACCCTGGGCATTTTTAGAGGAAGTAAAATAATGCAAGTTTGAAAATAATTCAAACTTGAACCATTTTAAAACCCAACTAAAATAATTCTAACAGATGTGTAGCTTTGCAAGGTGATTCATGACAGTGTAATTTGGAAGTGGGGACAATTTGAACATTAATGGAATAGGCTAGGTCCCTTGCAAAAATAATTAAAGAAGGAAAAATAGGAAGGAGAAGAGGTGAAAAAGAAGGAGGGGTTTAAGAGTTTGGCAAGGCATGGCTAGGCACCAACAACACTCAACAATGATCAAGGTGACCCACATCACAAACAAGGACAAGTAAAAGAAGCTAAAAATGAATATGATGCCATGATGATGATGAAGCAATGCATGGATGCCTAAGAAATAAAATGACAATGCAAAACAAAATAAAGCTTGAATGACAAGAACCCCCAAGGATAAGGACAAGGATCAAAATGAGAATTGCTTTATTGCCATAATTGGAAATTATCACATATGGGGTGTTACAAACTCTCCTCCAGTACAAGAAGATCTCGTCCCGAGATCTAGGACTGAAAGAAGGTAGGATACTCGGAAGGAAGATGATCTTCTTGTTCCCACGTAGCTTCTCAGTCGGTATGGTGTGACCACTTCACTTTCAAGAATTTGATGGACTTGTTGCTGGTCTTGCGCCCAGTTTCTTCAAGAATAGCAACGGGGTGCTCACGATAAGACAAGCCTTGTTGAAGATTAATATCTTCAACGAAATGTTGCGTTCAGGCGTCTTGAAGCACTTGCGGAGTTGAGACACGTGAAACACATCATGAACATTTGCAATGTTGGAGGGAAGCTCGAGTTGGTAGGCTAGATCGCCTCTCTTGCTAAGAATCTTGAAAGGGCCAACGTATCTTGGAGCAAGCTTGCCCTTGATACCGAACCTCTGAGTGCCCTTCATGGGAGAAACACGGAGATAGACATGGTCTCCAATGTCGAAAGCCAAGTCATTATGCTTGCCGTCATAGTAGCTCTTTTGACGCGATTGAGCGACTTTGAGATTCTCAGGTATGACTTTGCACATTTCTTCAGCTTCTACGATCAAATCATTCCCAAGAAGTTGACGTTCACCAGTCTCGGACCAGTTGAGAAGGGTACGACACTTTCTGTCATAGAGGATTTCAAAAGGAGCTTTGCCGGCACTTGCTTGGAAGTTGTTGTTGTAGGATAATTCGGCAAACGGAAGGCAATCTTCCCATTTCATACCGAAGGAGATGACACAAGGTCTTAGCATATCTTCAAGGATCTAGTTCACTCTTTCGACTTGACCACAAGTCTGAGGGTGAAACGCAGTGCTGAAATGAATCTTTGAGCCCATGACTGACTGAAAAAGAATCCCAGAACTTGGATGTGAACAAGCTTCCATGGTCTGAGGAAATCACTTGAGGAATGCCATGCAAAGAAACAATTCTGGAGGTGTACAGCTCTGCCAGTTGAGCTGCGTTGATGGATTCTTTGACGGGAAGAAAATGAGCTACTTTAGTTAGCTTGTCAATCACCACAAAGATAGCATCATTTCCCTTCTTTGACTTGGGAAACCCAGTGACGAAATCCATCTCAATGTGATCGAATTTCCACTCTGGAATAGGTAGAGGTTGAAGGAGACCGGCTGGACGTTGATGCTCTGCCTTCACTCTTCTGCAGACATCACATTCATTCATGAATTGGGCAATCTCCCTTTTCATGCGAGTCCATTAATATGATTGCTTAAGGTCTTGGTACATCTTGGAACTTCCGGGGTGAATCGAGAGGAGGGAGTCATGTGCTTCGTTCATTATGAGCTTCCTGAGATCACCCTTAGGAACCACAATCCTTTCCTCAAAGAACAAGGTGTCTTTCTCATCAATGCGATAGCACTTGTACTTGGGAGTACCCTTAGCAATACCATGTTTCACTTTCTGCACCATAGCATCACTGAGTTGGGCCTCACGGATTTGATCTTCCAAGGTAGGAGCAACTTGAAGGATTGCAAGAAAGCCTTGCGGAACAACTTGGAGGTTGAGCTTCCTGAATGATTCACAAAGTTCAGGCTGGAACGGTTTGAGAAGGAGACTGTTGCAATATGCCTTTCTGCTCAAGGCATCTGCAATGACAATGGCCTTGCCAGGAGTATACTCAATGCTTGGATCGTACTCTTGAATCATCTCAACCCAACGAGTCTGGCGAAGGTTAAGGTTTGGCTGTGTGAAGATGTACTTCAAGCTCTTGTGATCAGTGAAGATGTCCACTTTTCTGCCCAACAGAAGTTGTCTCCACGTGATCAAGGCATGTACAACTGCTGCTAGCTCGAGATCATGTCTGGGGTAATTTTTCTCATTTGGTTTCAGCTGACGTGAAGTGTATGCCACAATCTTCTTGTCTTGCATGAGAACACCACCAAGACCTTGCAATGAAGCATCGCAAAAGACTTCATAAGGCTTGGACTCATCCAGAGGAGTAAGAACCAGAGCAGAAATGAGCTTCTCTTTGAGTGTTTTGAATGCCACATCACAATCAGGAGTCCAGGAGTACTTGACATTCTTCTACAACAGGTTGGAAAGAGGCTTGGCAATCTTGGACAAGTTCTCAACGAACCTTCTGCAATAACTAGCGAGACCAAGGAAGCTTCGGAGTTGCTTGACATTCTGCGGAGGTTTCAAGTTGACAATAGCTTCAACCTTCTCGGGGTTCACAGAAGTGCCCTCGGTAGAGATAATATGACCAAGATAAAGGACTTTATCCAGCCAGAATTCACATTTGGAGAACTTCGCATAGAACTTGTGTTCACGAAGCCTATCAAGGAGAAAACGGAGGTGCTTGGCATGGCCTTCTTCATTCTTGGAGAATACCAAGATATCATCCAGATAGACGAGAACAAATTCATTGGTGTATGGGTTGAATATGAAGTGCATCATCCGAGAGAAAATGGGTGGAGCATTTGCAAGGCCAAAAGACATGATCGTGTATTCATAAGAGCCAAAACTCGTTCTGAATGTGGTCTTAGGAATATCCTCTTCACGGATATGAATCTAATGGTAACCCATCCGGAGATCGAGCTTCGAGAACACCTTTGCTCCTTTGAGCTGCTCGAACAATTCATTGATATTGGGGAGCGGATACTTATTCTTTATTGTCTTCCTGTTCAATGGCCGGTAATCAACGCAAAGGCGTTCCGTGCCATCCTTCTTCTTGACAAATAGAACACCACAGCCCCAAGGATAAGTACTAGGCCTGATTAGACCCCAGACGTTCTTGCTCATCGAGTTGTTTCTTCAGCTCCTTCAACTCATCAGGGGAAAGCTTGTACGGACGCCGACATGCTGGCTCAGTACCGGGCTTGAGTTCAATGACGAATTCAACTTGACGATGGGGAGGCATGCATGGAAGCTCTTTAGGGAAAACATCCTCATATTCATTAACCACCAGAATCTAAGAAATGTCATTAATCTCGCCCTTGTCATTGACAGAGAATAGCCTGATTGTGCTATCTCGAGAGGCGAAGATAATCACGTCTTCGTTAGGATGAGTAAGCTTGACTTCCTTATTTGCACAATCAATGTTTGCATCATGCTTGGAGAGCCAATCCATCCCAAGAATAAGATCAATGTCGAAATTACCAAGAATAACCGGAGAAACCAGAAAACTGTAATCACCCATGTGAATAGATATATCCGTAGCATACAAGCTATAATTCATTTGTTTTCCTGGAGAAGTAATTGATAACTCCCTTGGTAAAGCCACTGTGCCCACACTGTGCTTGGATGCAAATGGATCTGATAAGAAGGAATGTGATGCACCAAAATCAAACAAAACTTTAGCAGGTTTAAGGTTAACTGGAAGATAACCAAGTATCACATCTGAAAAATTCTTTGCTTGAGCTGCATTAATCAGATTCACTCTTGCAACCTTGGGATTGTGCTTGACAATAGCAGTGCTGACAGGTGGAGGAGGCAGAAGGCACCTTGGGTTGGGACACTTGTTGGCATAGTGACCCTTCTGAGAACACTTGTTGCAAGTAACTTCTGAGAGAGGCCGGTGATAAGGAACACTTGATCTTGAAGCTTCAAACTGAGGCTTGGACTGATTGCTTGGGTTGGATGGGTGGGAGAAACCACGGCCACCTGAGTGCTTGTTGTTGTTTGGAGGACGGAGCACTGGAGGAGGCGGTAGCCAGAACTTCTGCTGCTTGGCAACCACTTGAGAGGAAGAGGAGGAGTGAATAGCATCTCTGATTCTCTTTTTGGAAGCTTCACTCTTGAGCTGAGCTGCCTCTTTCTTGAGAGCCATATTGTAGATTTGGTCAAATTCATCCGGCTCGAACAAGGTGAGAGCTAGTTTGAGTTCATCTTTCAGACCACCATGGAACTGATAAATCTTGCTCTTGGCATCGAGGATGTCTTGCTTCGCATAACGGGCAAGATTCTGGAACTTGACATTGTATTGATAGATGGACATGGTGCCTTGCTTCAGGTTGCGGAATTGCTCACGCATGCCTTCAATGACACTGGTTGGAATGTGGTGAGAGCGGAAATCTTTGCAGAAGTCAGTCCATGAGATCTCACGTTCACCTCCGGAATCTTTGTACTGTTGCCACCAATCAGCAGCTTGATCTTTGCGTTGGAAAGTGGCAAACTTGACATAATCCTCGGGCCTCATGTTACTGCATTCAAAGTGCTTTTTGATGTATGTGATCCAGTCTTCAGCATCTAGCAGGTCCACACAGTAACTGAAAGACTTCGGTTGGTTTGCCAGGAATTGGTTCAGTGTCGCAAAGTGAGGTTGATTGAATAGATTGCCTTGGCCTTGGTTCCCATGATTGCCTTGATTTGCTTGGTTGGCTTGAAAGTTCTGCATCATTTGCATGAGCATCTGAGTGTTCTGGTTGGTCGCTTGCATAATTGCTCTCCATGCCTCAGCCGGAGGAGGAGGGGAAGGAGGACGTTCCGGAGGACGCTCTTCTTCGCCCTCTTGGTTGGGGTTGGGAACCCTCTTAGGAGCCATCCTGAATGTGATGACAACTGTTAGCCATTGATGCAAAATAGATAAGCTGAATCAATGGCTAGATATTGCAACATAAGTCTTCACAATGAACATTCGAAAAAATGAATGAATGAATTCCACAGTTTAATAGAACAACAATCTTCTTGAGAAGCCACTTGGGAGAACAAAAGGTAAAATGAAAACAACAAGGTGCAGATGGAACAAATACATGATAGAAGCTTCGTCCCATGTGGCACCCCGGATCAGAGCAGTCGGTTTACCTTGCATTGCCAGCCCAGAGACCTTGTCTTCTGGCAACACACAATATCTTGGTACAGAAAACAACCGCTTTATTGATACTAGCGGACCATAGTTTTACATTACAACAGGTAGCGAGGCCAAGCGGCACACACGGTGCGGCTGGACAATATGTACATTATTTAATGAACATAAAAGGCCTCGGTCATAAAACTACGCAACAGCGGAACGACTTCGTAGCGGAACTCCATCTCACAAGGACACCGATGTGGACATGGTCTAGACTCGGACGTCACTCCTTTCCAGCGGAACTTTCCTGAAATCTGGCATGACATGCCAGGTCAGTACATTAAATGTACTTGCAAGCTTACAGCAAACAAAATCATAATGACAAACAATATCATGATCATTATTCAATTGTTAAAATGCAGCAACAAACATGGATATATATTAACTAACATGATGTACTCATGCCTTTGTGAAAACAGGACCCCGGTCTGACTTACCCATGGTGATTGTTTATTAAACTACAAACTTGTTCATATCAATAGGACATAATTCGTGATCTTTCCGGCGATCACCACCCTGACCATACTTTGTCTCAAATCATCTCAGTGGCTCTTCCACCATTTATTAAGTACAAAAATTTAGAACTTATTAAGCTAAATTTTATTATATGTTGACCCATGGTGTGACTTACTTTCGAGCATGTTCGTGACCGTGGACTCGGCTATCGATAGATTAATTACACTCTGCAGAGGTAGTGCACTGTACCCACACCACGGAACCCATGGCCTCGTTCTCCCATTCGGTGGACCAACGGCGTTCCGACAAAACTCTTACCTTGCCATGACACTCTCCCGGCCACTCCAACTCATTTCCCCACTTGAACAGTCCTGGGTGGCCCTGTGCCTACCAAAGGCACACTGACCACCGTCGTGGCCAAATAGCAATTGTCCCAAACGGGGACTCGGTACCATAAACTTAACAACGGGCACACAAGGTTATGTCTGCTTACCGGGCTAGGGTACTGCATGCCCATAACCTTCCCTATTTGAAGGTACCGACAAGAGGCATGACAACAGACCGAACAAATACCTTCACATAAAGGCAAATTTGGTTGCACTGGGGAAAGACTCGATTCAGTGGCACCATGACCCGGTCAACAATTTATTCAAGTTGAGTTATTAACAGTTTCAACTTAAAGAAAATAAATAACTGGTGTCATATCATGCCATGGAATGCTACATCCCAAATGCATTACAAAAATAACTGGGTCAACTTTACTCTAATAAAGATAAGCATTACAACTTCAATATTATTCTGGTTATGATTTACTTTCAATTAAAAACAGAACATATTCTAGCAAAACAATATCATAGTACTTATGTAAAAGAAAATAACTTCACATAGCTATTTATATGCATATCCATAATAGTTCGCAATGATCCAAACTTTCTTCTAGTTATATTAATAACATAAACCCAATTCCAGCTTTCTGTAAACTAAATGAAACAACTAAATACAGCAACCAACAGAAAGTATTTCACAAAAATAATTCATATGCATAAATTGAATCATTTATTCAAGTTGGAAAATCACAAATATGGAAATGGCACCATGAAAATGTTTCTGTGGCTGGCCTTAGTGCAAATGAGGTTCACAAACCTCCTGGTGATCCTCAAGACAAGCTTCACCTTCTGAAAATAAATAAAAGTATAAAAAGAAAATATCAAGAATCATTCAAAAATTCACCAGAAAATGTACACAGCACCAAATAGTCTCATTTTTGGTGTGTTGCAAGATTTCTTCGCAAAGAACACAATGCAAAAAGAATCAATTCATTTGGACCTATGGTTAAAAAGTTACTGCAGTTTGAAGTTCTCTGGAAAATATTTAAATTTAGAATTTAAATAAACAGACTAGGGGGGTGACGTCCAAGGCGTAAAAGCCCAGGGCGCCACCACTCGTACCGCTTCACACGGGTACGGAGAGGCTGACTAGCGAGCCCCGCTAGTCAGGTGAGGGGAAGAGGGGGGAAATAATAGGGGCGGCCGCGGCCTCGCCGGAGCGCACGCCGGCGATGCGGCTCCTTGGCCAAGATGGGAGGGATAGATCGACGGAGGGGGTCGAGGCGCACCTGTACGTACCCGTAGGGTAGCTAGGGGTGGTCGGACGGCGTCGGAAATGAGCTCGCAGGCGGAGGCAGGACGGGGAGGTCGCTGGAGTTGAAGAAGACGGTGTGCAACGGCGTCTCCAGCATCTCCAACTAGGTGGAACAGCTCCACCAGAGAGTGGTGGAGGCTCTGGTAGGGTCGTCCTGGCCTGAGGGGGTCTGGAGCTACCGCGACGACCCGAGGGGATCGCTGGTGAGCTCGAGCTCTGGGACGGCGGCCTGTGGCCTGCCCGGCCAGGCCACGGGGTTCTACGCAGTCGAGATGTGTGTGGGAGTGGAGCTGGGTGCTCGGGAAGGCTGGGAGGGGGGTTATTTATAGGCGAGCTGAGAGGGGGGAACCGGGCTCCGCCGGAGACACCTGGACGCTGCGCCCGGCGACGAATGGCGTCAGTGAGATGGGGAAGAAGGCGACGGGGTCACACGGGAGCTGTGGACGGACGGAGACGAGCACAGGGGCGCTGGGGTGGCGACGAGCACCGTGCGCACCGCACTATTGCCTTGGCCGGACCGCGCCCGTGCGCGCTGCGGCGAGCTCCAGCGTCGGCGAGTGCCAGGGGGTGCTGTAGAGATGAAGACAAGGATGGTGGCGCAGGTTGGCACGCCCTGGCAGGCGCGGAAGCAAGCACGCGCTCAACAGAGCGCTCGGCGGCATCCAGAGCGCGCCGACAAGCAGCCATGGCATGGTGCACATGCGTGGTCACCGCACGAACTTTGCCTACTGGCTTGCTTGGTGCCAAAGTTTATGTCTGGCGTGTTGTTCGTGGTAGATAGGAGAGTTACCCATGGTTGGTTTGTTTCCAGGCGTAGTAGAAAGAAAATCACACGTCTGGTAAGTTTCTGGACAGAAACTTTGAGAGTTTACTGAGGTAAAATGGCTAGGAGTTGGAGGCTGTGCTTTGGAGGCTAGTCATGAGTTACTAAGGTGAAGATGCACAAGGAGTTTCAGGAGCAATGGAGCAAGTAAAATGGTAGTTGCTGTAGAAACTACCATTTCTGTCCAGAATAGAAAAGAATTTATGTAGCAAAAATATTCCAAAAAGTGATGCAATATTTTTGCTCAGGAATGTGTCCTAGGGTCCAAAGAATATTTATGAATTTCCTCAGACTTTTGTGAGCCAGAAAAATAGGGGTTGCTTTGGAGCACAAAGGGTTTAGCTAGGGTTTTGGAGGGAAAAGTGAATATTTTTCAATAAAGAAAAATATTCCATAAATTATATTAGAGTGAACCAGAGGGAAAAGATGATTTGAGATGGATAGGAGGCACTTGGGTGAAAGCCAAGGGTACCCAAGTGTTTAAGTCCATATGAAAAGATTCAAAATCCCAAGGTTCAAAAATAAATTGAAATGAAACCCAGGCAAATAAAGGAGGGCAAAAATTAGGCTGTCACATCCCACATGTTCGTGCTGAATGCCACATGGAACGTGTTACAAAGGGTATTGCAATCCCCGGATCAGCATAGCCAAGGACCCTTTAAGATCCAACTCCCAATTGGAACAACGCCCATGAAACCTCTTCACTCGATGTTGAACCCCAAACCTCAAACCATGCACTCGTTGGAAGAATGCCTATGAGCTACTTGAAGAACCCACCTATAAATTCCCGAAGGTTTCCGGTTATGAAATCTGGTGTTGGAGATACAGGGGAAGCACCGCGCACTCAACTCTAATCCTCCATCCAGCTGTATCCATCCGTCAACACATAACTAGTAATCCTCGGAAACTGTTTACCTCGGACCTTCGAAATGCATCCACTATACTAGCTGTGGGAATACTCCTGAACTGTCTCCCTAGTACTGGGTGACGTCGGCGTTATCTCACCACTAACCGCATAGAAGAGTTTTCGATGTCGGCCGTCTTATGTATTCTAGAACCGCTACGATACATTTATGACGACAACACCTTGGAGCTCAACTCCCCGGGACACTGCCACAAGCCCTAAATGACAGGAGGCATCGAGAACAATGTTCATGTCACAAAGATATCAGAACAATCCAAACAATACTCGTGTGATCCCAAAAAAAATTAGTGAATTTTTGAGAGTAGAGGAGATAGAAGAACGTTAGGAGTCTGATGTCTACACACGCTTCTATTCTTGTAGACTATGTTGGGCCTCCAAGCGCAGAGGTTTGTAGGACAACAGCAATTTCCCTCAAGTGGATGACCTAAGGTTTATCGAACTCAGGGAAGTAGAGATTGAAGAATGTCTCTCTCAAGCAACCCTGCAACTAAGATACAAGAAGTCTCTTGTGTCCCCAACACACCTAATCCAACTAGGAGTTGTATAGGTGCACTAGTTCGGCGAAGAGATGGTAAAATATGGATGATAGGAGTGGCAAAGCAAAGTAATATAAATCTGTAATAAAAAGTGCAGCAAGCAAACAAGTGGTAAACGTGAGCACAAATGGTATTGCAATGGTGGAAACAAGGCCTAGGCTTCATACTTTCACTAGTGGCAACTCCCAACAACATTAACATAGTCTAATCACATGATATTTCCCATAAAACATGCAATGGAGACACACTCGGAGGTCATTCCTTTGTGGTCAAGAGAGGACGAGAATTATGTAGGGCTACAAAAGCACACCTCAAAGTTCGTAGTTCTCAATCTATGGATTTCCCAATGTCACCGCGGCCATCCAAAGAAAGTACCACAATCACCACAACATATCTCAAGGATAGCCAAAGACAAGCACCAAGAGACTCTCAATCTTCATTCAACACACAAAAGAGGAAATCACTCATGAAAATATTCTTCTAATCCATGTCCAATAGACTGCTGTCACCTTGGTCTCGAGGATTATACTAGATAAAGACAAGTGAGTATATCAATCCAATACATAGAGGAAGGGGAAATATCATGGGATCACCCTAGATTAACATAGCCTATGATCACAACGAAGATCGCATCATGGGAGAGAGAATTGATCACATAGCTACTGGTAGAAACCTCAGCCCCGAGGAGGAACTACTCCCGCATCATGGAGGGAGGAAGCAACGTCGATGGAGATGAATCCGGGGGCACTTCCCCGTCCCGGCAGGATGCCGGCACAGGAATTCTGGTCCCCCGAAACTTGGTGGCGATGGCGGCGGAGATCGGAATTGCTTCTGGAGAAAAGGGTTCTTGAATCAGGGTTTTCGCGACGGGAGAATAAACAGGAGGCCAAGTAGGGCACCAGAGGAGGTGGGAGCCCCCCAGGCGGCCCCCCGGTGCGGCCAGGGGTGGGGCCGCGCCATCAGGGTGCGTGAGGCCCCTCTGGCCCCCCTCTGGCCCCACTTATGGCGCATGGAAGCCTCTGGAGCGCTGATTTTTTATATATTTTTCCTGGAATTTTTCTGGCAATTTAAGTAATGGGAAAACCTAAAATACAAAAACAGCAGAAAACAGAAACTGGCACTGGGGTGCACTGAGTTAATAGGTTAGTCCAAATATGATCAAAAGTGTATGAAAGTGTATCAAAAGCATAGCAATATCACCCAAAACATGCATGGAGCAAGCAAAAATTATAGATACGTTTGGGACGTATCAACATCCCCAAGCTTAATTCCTGCTCGTCCTCGAGTAGGTAAATGATAACAAGCACAATTTCTATGGTGACATGCTACCAAAGAGTCTTTCACAATCACATGACAAATGCTTATTGAGATAATGAATCTTTAGTAATTAAGTTGCCTCATGAGAATATCACAAATAACTGAAAGTTTACAATATGATACTGAAACACCCAATAGATTTGTAGTGAGCATGGAGTGTAAACATGACAAAGTGATACCTCGCTTGCCCCCTTTAGTGAAGCAAAACATAAATGCAGAAGCACCTCCGAAGTTTAAGTGACCACTAGATACAATGATTTCAGAATAAGCGATATCACAATCATGAAGAAGACAATGGTACTTTGGGACAATGCACATTACACTCAGAATGACAATCATGCTCTCAATAGTTGGTGCTTTGAAGAAAGAAGGTGGAGACTCTCGAACCGTGGATTTTGATGGAAAGGTTGAAAACCCGTGGCTGGAAGCAAAGACTAAACAAGTACCGGAGCCCGTGGTTTTAAAAACAGAGATAAAAAGCTTTTGGGAGGTGCATAATTCGTCAACGAATGCTAGTAGATAACCCAATTACTTCTTATGCTGGACAAGTTTCGAGGAATGGCTCCCACGCGGGGACGATCACATCCCCTTAATCTCCTTTGTTTATCACTGCCAGAGTTTCCTGATTTCTCATGAACAAAGCGTGAAGGAGGGTTTGTTTGTTGCTATTATCTTTTGTGAGCTGGGCGCACTCATGCCAGTCCCTCCTCGTATTAGGGGTTTGCAGATTAGACATGCAATCCAGGGGTAAAATTTGTCCAATCATAAGAAGATCATGAATTACCTACTACTTCCTCATGAGCTAAAACAGAGGCACAAAAGAGAAATGCTTTTGAATAATCTTGAGATGGTACAAGAAAGTCTTCGTTAGGAATGGCAAGTAAATACCATATATAGGAAGGTATGGTGGACTCATATGGCATAACTGGTTTCAAGGATTTTGGATGCACAAGCAGTCAGACCGCTTAGTACAGGTGAAGGCTAGCAAAAGACTGGGAGCGACCAACTGAGAGAGCAATGACGGCCATAATCATGCAGAGCGACAAAGCAACATTGAATCGGGCATGGAAGTTATATCACTACTCAGAAATTAAAGATCATCAAGGCTTGATAGACTTTCTTTACAGTCTTAAATATGCGTGAGCATATGCCAAGTCAATCAAAATAAATTCTTGGAGGAAGATATCACTAAACCATACCACATCATAGGCAAACAAATCATGTTGGTACTTCAATAACACATTAAGAACCCCCATCTATTTGAGACTAACCATAAGAAATAATGAACTACTAAGCACCATTATGCACATAGCATTTTTATCATAGACATATCAACCAGTGCCACAGAAGCCAACTCTCTTAACAAGATAAGCATGATAACTCAAGAGAGTTCCAGAAACAACAACCTAAACAAAATCTCTTAAAAAGATAAGCATGAAAACTAAGAGCTAAGCATGACAACAGCTATGAAAAGATAAAGAACACACACAAGAAGATACGCATGCAAGCCTATGTTGTGTTCTACAGTGGAGTGGAGCGTGTTTCTCTCCCAAACAATGAAGGCTAGGATCCAACTTGTTAAGAACAGCAAGTAAAACTAAATAAACTAAAAAAAAAGAGCAAGACGCTCCAAGCATAGCACATAACGCATGAAGTGATAAAAATATAGTGGAACGAAGGACGAATTGTTAATTGTTGATGGAGAAGGGGATGCACGGGGGCATCCCCAAGCTAAGATGCTTGAGTCTCCTTGGATATTTCTTGGGGATGCATGGGGGCATCCCCAAGCTTGAGCGTTTGACACTCCTGAATCTTCTTTTATCATCTTCCCTCGCACACTTGAAAACTCCCTTCATACATAACTCATCATAATCTGATTAGAGAGGTTAGTACCCACAATAAAATAATTTTTCTCTACTGGAAACAAAGATATTCTTGAAGGTATACTGTTTCTCAAGATCGCCGAAAAGTTTTTGCAAAGAAAAAGCAAGCTTAAGGTCTTCAAAACGAAGAAAAGGCAAAACAGGGCAGAATCTGTGAAAAACAGACCAGCAGGTAGTAAATAAATTTTTTGGGGTACTTCTGCAACTCAAATCAAAAAACTCAGAACGGACGCTCGAAAGCCAATTGTATAGAGCATGCTGTCAAAAAAATTCAGATCAAAAAGATGATCTGGTGATTTTATTCGAATTTGTCTTTCCAAGGACAGAATCTGTTTTCTGGACAGCATGTCATAACTTTTGAACTTTCTTGCAATCAGAGGCTAAAATTGGCACAAAGCTGAAAAATAAAGATACAATGATGTTGCTACAGTAGTAACAAACATCAAGACCACTAAAAACTGAAAGAACAAACCGAAAGCAAAGATAACAAGGGTTGTCTCCCTAGAGCTCTTTCTTTATAGCCATAAAGATAGGCTTAAGACTTTAATGATGCTCTCGTAGGAATAAGAGTTGAAGAACAAAAGAGAGCATCAAGAAGCAAATACCAAACACATTTAAGCCTAACATGCTTCCTATGCATAGGAATATTGCAATAGAATAATTCATTGAAGCACAAAGCAATAAGCATAGGAAGACAAAACAAGTGCAGCTTCAAAACCTTCAACATAAAGAGAGGGAACTTGATATTATTGAAATATCTATAAGCATATGTTCCCTTCTCATAATAATTTTCAGTGGGATCACGAATAAACTCAACAATATAAGCATCACATAAAGCATTGTTACCGTGATCCACATGCAAAAAGGTACTCTTACTCTCCACATAAGCATAATCTTTCTCATTGGTAATAGTGGGAGTAGGACTATCATAAACAACTTGAACACTATAGATTAATTGTGTATTAGGAAGATGGTGTTCAACAAGGGAGTAATTCCCTCCATGATTATGGCAAGTTTCATAAGGATAATTTCTCCTTATGTCATAGGTACCTTTTAATCACTATAGATTGGAGTTATAACATCATCATAGTAGAGAAGAGCATTATCATTGCTAGCAACTATATTTGTAAACATGTTGTCTTTATTCTTACTAGCAAAAGAATTATCAATTATCAAATCACTAGTGGGTAAAGGATTTGCAATCCTATCATCCCCAAGCTTAGAGCTTTCCATATCATCACTTTCAGAGATGGTACCAAAAAGATTTTCAAGATCATAAGTAGTATTATCATCATTTTCCCAATCACAATAAGTAACATGCATATCATAATCAAAATCATCTTCAATAGTACCTACGGACGTATCATCAAGATGATAATTAAGGCAATAAACTTCACCTTCTTCTTTAAACTTACAACCGTTAGGATAAAAGTTGATGGGAGGAATATGCTCAGGCCAGGTTGATACCCATTCTTCTTCCTTCTTGCTCCTCTTCCTCCTCCTCTTCTTTTTCTTCTTCTTCACCTTAGGAGGGAGTGGTTGGAGATAAAGCTTCTCCACATATCCTGGTTTATCATTAGAAACAATAGGGGAAACTTGGGAGCAACTCTCCTTTTTATTAGCAGAAATATAAGAGACATTTTTATACTTTGGTAAAGTTCCCTCCTTTCTAATCTTACTTATGTAATCATTTTTATGGCAATTAACAACACAATAGAGATGGCAATTTTGAAAAGTGTTTTTTATTCCTATGGCATTAACATCTAGCCAAGAATTCTTTTCTGATAACTCTTCACACATCAAAAATAACATCAGCTCATCATAAAGATCAGGGGTGATCATGTTATCACACAACTGGTTAACAGTTATGTTTTGAAAGTGCATGCATTGAAAATTAAAGTGACCCTCTATACAGCAAAGTTCACAAGTAAAAGGATAAAGGTCACACAATTCTCTAGCAATTTCATTTAAATCTTTGACCCAAGTGATTGTTCTTTCATGCTTATGTTGCTTACAATACTTCTCTTCTTCAATCATAGGCCTTTCACAAGGTCTATCCACTCCACAAAAATTAACATACTTATATAAAACTTCATTTTTAGAAATTGGATCATGCATGTTGCAATCATCATGAACAATTTCATTTTCTTTGCAAATCTCTTTAAAAGGTTCATGATGCTTGATCCAATCCTCCTTAGGCATATTAAGATGTGAAGCAAAAGATTTGAGGAAATCAACAAGGAGTTGAGAATCAAGCCCAAACTTAGCACTAAACTTATTAAAACTTGTAGTTTCAACAAAGAACTTAATGCAATCATACTCATAAATTATACCTGACTCTTACCTTTGTCGATCTCCCAATCTTCAGTGTTGCGCTGAATTCTTTCAAGGAGTTCCCATTTAGCATCAATCTTTTCGTTTGTGAAAGAACCCATGGAGGAAGCATCGAGCAAATCTTTATCCTGTCGAGAGAGCCTCGCATAGAAATTAGTAATAATCATATCTTTGGGGAGCCCATGGTTAGGACATTTTAGCATTAACGTTTTCAGTCTCCCCCAAGCTTGAGCTATGCTCTCTCCGTCATGAGGATAGAAATTATAAACATAATTCCTATTCTCATGGACTTCATGAAGAGGATAAAACTTGGAGTAAAGGAGAGACTGGATCTCTTCCCAATCCAGCAGGTGACAGTCATATAGTAGCCTATACCATTCCAATGCTTTTCCTTTCAGTGACAAGGCAAATAATTTCCTCATGACTCCATCTCTTGTCAAACCTGAAATCTTAAACAACTCACAAAGTTCTGTAAGTTTCAACAAATGAATACTAGGATTGACTGTCCCATCATAACAATCATTCCTAATTATTTCAACTATCCCAAGTGGTATTTGGAATGGGATACAATCAGTAGGTGGAGGAGACTTCTCTACCACGGGTGTGGTAAAGCGGCCTTCCCCAAGCAGCGAACTAAGAGTGCGGTTTTCCATAAACATAACTAGTGAAACTAAAAACAAGAAATGAAAAGATTTAATTGCAAGATCTAAAGATATACCTTCAAACACTTACTTCCCCGGCAATGGCGCCAGAAATAGCTTGATGTCTACACACACTTCTATTCTTGTAGACTATGTTGGGCCTCCAAGCGCAGAGGTTTGTAGGACAGCAACAATTTCCCTCAAGTGGATGACCTAAGGTTTATCGAACTCAGGGAAGTAGAGGTTGAAGATGGTCTCTCTCAAGCAACCCTGCAACTAAGATACAAGAAGTCTCTTGTGTCCCCAACACACCTAATACAACTAGGAGTTGTATAGGTGCACTAGTTCGGCGAAGAGATGGTAAAATATGGATGATAGGAGTGGCAAAGCAAAGTAATATAAATCTGTAATGAAAAGTGCACCAAGCAAACAAGTGGTAAACGTGAGCACAAATGGTATTGCAATGGTGGAAACAAGGCCTAGGCTTCATACTTTCACTAGTGGCAACTCCCAACAACATTAACATAGTCTAATCACATGATATTTCCCATAAAACATGCAATGGAGATGCACTCGGAGGTCATTCCTTTGTGGTCAAGAGAGGACGAGAATTATGTAGGGCTACAAAAGCACACCTCAAAGTTCGTAGTTCTCAATCTATGGATTTCCCAATGTCACCGCGGCCATCCAAAGAAAGTACCACAATCACCACAACATATCTCAAGGATAGCCAAAGACAAGCACTAAGAGACTCTCAATCTTCAATCAACACACAAAAGAGGAAATCACTCATGAAAATATTCTTCTAATCCCTGTCCAATAGACCGCTGTCACCTTGGTCTCAGGGATTATACTAGATAAAGACAAGTGAGTATATCAATCCAATACATAGAGGAAGGGGAAATATCATAGGATCACCCTAGATTAACATAGCCTATGATCACAACGAAGATCGCATCATGGGAGAGAGAATTGACCACATAGCTACTGGTAGAAACCTCAGCCCCGAGGAGGAACTACTCCCGCATCATGGAGGGAGGAAGCAACGTCGATGGAGATGAATCCGGGGGCACTTCCCCGTCCCGGCAGGATGCCGGCACAGGAATTCTGGTCCCCCGAAACTTGGTGGCAATGGCGGCGGAGATCGGAATTGCTTCTAGAGAAAAGGGTTCTGGAATCAGGGTTTTCGCGACGGGAGAATAAATAGGAGGCCAAGTAGGGCACCAGAGGAGGTGGGAGCCCCCCAGGCGGCCCCCCGGCGCGGCCAGGGGTGGGGCCGCGCCATCAGGGCGCCTCGGGCCCCTCTGGCCCCACTTCTGGCGCATGGAAGCTTGTGGAGCGCTGATTTTTTATATATTTTTCTCGGAATTTTTCTGGCAATTTAAGTAATGGGAAAACCTGAAATACAAAAACAGCAGAAAACAGAAACTGGCACTGGGGTGCACTGAGTTAATAGGTTAGTCCAAATATGATCAAAAGTGTATGAAAGTGTATCAAAAGCATAGCAATATCACCCAAAACATGCATGGAGCAAGCAGAAATTATAGATACGTTTGGGACGTATCAGAGTCCTCACCACAGCGATGAAGGGATGAGGAGTAAAAAGAAATCCTACTCTCCAATATATATATAGGACTCAAAACATTTTTGTGTGTGTGCCTAGACTCAACCGTCAATGATTTGATTAATCAAGGGGCTCCTAGGTCGGAGAAGGCTCTGAATACCAACTTGTAATGCCCAGAATGCGGGTATGTCCCCCACGTGTCGAGGCACGACTTAAGGACATAATCGCATACTAGAATGATCTCAACTATGGTATATTTGCACAACTCATATAAAAATCAGGGATGAAAGTGTAAAATGATAGTTGGCTTACACTCGCCACGTCACCCAAGAATACAATAACATACATAATCCAAATAACATCAGAGTCCGACTACGGACGAAATCCAAACGAAAAGATATCATAAATAACACAAGCCCGGATCCTCTTAGTAAGAACCACTACAGATCGTCGGGATAAGACACATAGTAACGTCCACGCTCTTCATCTAACTCCCAGTACAACTCTGAACCATCTCCTTCATAGTTCTCAACGGTACCTGCATCTGGTGTGTGTTGAATCTGTGAGCCACAGAGGACTCAGCAATCCCGTTCCCGGGTATCAAAACTACCAAAGCCTTAGGTGTGGAAAGGCTGTATACAAAGGTTGCAGCAAGCACTAAGCACTAGCTTATGAATTTAGAGCGAGAAGAGAACAAGTGCCAACGATTGCCAAGTTGATCAAGAAGTGATCCTAACTACTCACGATCAAACATAACCCCACAGTGTTCACATCCCGAAGCCCTTCGGAAAGAGACCGTCATGGTTACTCACGCAGGTAGTGTATTCATGAACATGGTGTCAAGTTATCTACAACCAGATATTTAACAAATTCCCACCTGCAACATAACCGCGGGCACGGCTCTTGAAAGATCAAACCCTGCAGGGGTGTCCCAACTTAGCCCATGACAAGCTCATGATGCACGGAGTCGCAACTCCAAAGTGGGAAGACACGAGTATTCTCGGAATCCCGTGCTCAAGATATTTCGACGAAGGTAAAACTAATCCAGCAAGACCTCCCGCCGTGCCGACACCTTGACAGTAGCCGCGCATATCTAGTCTCAGGCCACGACCGGATGGGAGAAGCTACGGGTGTATACCAGACCTTGAGTTTCCCCGAGGTGGCCCCGCAGCATGCCCAGTTTGGTCCAACACTCATGAGGAGCACTGGCCCGGGTTGTTAATTAAGAACTCGGGTTTGCAACGCCCTATGCAAGTTTTAGTTATTAGGCAAATGTAAAACCAATGTTGGGCCTTGCTGGAAAAGCTTTAGCGCAGAGCGAATTATCAAGGGGGGCCCATAAACCCCAACCGTGTTAGGGATGCAAAATCAAGGAACATAACACCGGTTTATCGGTTCCTAGGGTGGCATGAGTGGAACAAAACACGAAGCAAGAGGCTTAGCCTTCCGCCCATTACCAATATATTGGTGATTTAGTTTAACAGATTATATATTGTGATATCCCAACAATAACTTCATCACGGGGCAAGAATCTTCAATCTTCACCTGCAACTAACAATGCTATAAGAGGGGCTGAGCGATATGTACTTAGCCAAACAACGGTTTGCTAGGAGGGTGGTTAGAGAGTTTCATGGCAACAATAGGAGGGGTGACAAACAGGAATAGGCATCGAGGCAATATCTAAAGAGCGAGACATCTAGCATAGGCAAAGATAGTAGTGATATCTGGGAATGATCATCTTGCCTGTTGATTCCACGGAGGGATCGTAACCTTGCTCCTCAAACTCAGCCTCGGTAGGAACCTCGTACTCCGAATCGTCACCGGGCTCTAACCAACACAACAACACAACAACGAAACAACAATCAATCATCATGCAATGCTCAAACACATGATGCATGAGTAGGATGCATATGGACATGACTTGATATGATGCATAGCCTAGGAACACAAGAGTGCACTAACATCATAGCAGTCAAGATCACAACACATGATGCATGAACACAATCAAAAGAACAAAACTAACATGTTCACAAGGTTATGTAGGTTATTAAAACAAGCACCCAACAAGTTTAAAAGAGTTAATTAACATGGCAAGGGTGCAACTAGGACTACAGCAAAATGATAGCATTTTTAAATGGCCTGGAAAGAACAAACAACAATTTCCAGATACTCCCATATTCATTTAATTACATTTGGGATAGATCTGAGAAACTCATGTTTTAAAGTTGTTAAACATGCAAAACAACAGCACCACATTATTCTACACATTTTTCCACCCCCAAATGCATATAAAGTTTGTTAGATTTGGAGTTGTAGACAATTAGTTATGATTTTTACAATTTTAAGCACATTTAAAACACCAAATAATTCAAACAACATTTTAAATGTTTTAAACATGGCAACAAACAACATATAAATATTCTACATGAAAAACTAAGCAGTTTTCATATATTACTCATATTCATCAGATGCATAACTTAAAAGATATTAATTATGCAAAGTTAATGAAGAAAAACAAAAACAAAAACAGAAGCAGAAAAAGAAAACAGGCGCAAAGGTCAAAATGACCCGGGCCCTCGTAGCCGCAGCCACTGACCTGTGGGGTCAGGGGCGCTGAGATGGCGGCGGCTGTGTGCACGTGAGGGTGCAGAGAGTGGTGAGGCTTGCAGGTGTGGCCTGCCTGTCAGCCTCACAGGGAGCAAATATGGGGGGGGGGCCTATAGGATTCGAACCCACGACCTCTTTGCTAACTGACGAAGGACCAAGCCACTGGGCTGAGCGGGTGTTCAAGACAGATAGGGGCTTGGCTCCTTAAGAGCTGACCCGGAGAGGATCTTGTCGGCGTCTTGGGAACCAAGGTAGCCAGACTTGCCTGTCTGCGGGCCGCGACGCGCTCCTACAAGCGGCCTGGTATGGCCTATCTGATCGACCAGTTGTCCAAGACCCTGGCGAGGGGGCTAAGCCTCGCGAGGAGAACGACGTCAAGACCTCCTCGGGAGCGGCCTCAACAAGGTGCTCCGGAGGGGCGGAGAATCCAAGGCCAAGCCTGCCTCGGGAGGAGGCAGTGATGTCAGCACTGACGCACCGCGCCAGCGGGTGCCAGCGTCCGCCAGCGGCTCTGTTGCCATTTCGGTGCAAAGGGGACAGCGCAGCCGTTGGTTCCCAAAGAGCGGGGCAAAGGTTTCCCCTTTGGTGCAACGAGACCGAAGACCGGAAGGACGATAGGGAGGATGTCACCGTCGAGCCCACCATCGTGTCACCTCCTGATCCTTTTGCAGGCGAAGACCACTTTTGTTAGGATAGGAACGTCCTTGTATTCCTGCTCAAAAATGGTCGTTGTGGAATCCCTTCCCGCCTAAACATTTCGGGGGAAGAGGACCCTGGCCGCCTATACAAGTAGCTAGGATCCCCATTGTGAAGGGATCGATCAACTCATACACTCTGGCACCACGCAAGGAGCAAGAACACTTTCCTCTTGACCCTCCTGAGCTCAGCTCCTGAGCTCAGGAACCATTGTAATAGCTCATATCCCAGCTCGCCCGAAGCTAATCCACCAAAGCAGGAAGTACGGTCTTACACCACACGGTGGCCCGAACCTGGATAAACTTTTGTGTGTTCTGTCTGTTGTTTGCTTGGATCCTTCCACCGAGACGAGAGCGAGGCGCTAGGTAGACGTGAGTGGGAGATATCTTCGTTCACGCCCCTGTGTTCGAACTTATTGGGTTTTGCGGAGCCCTAAATCCGACAGATCTAGCCTCTCAGCGAGCACAGAGATGGCGACGATAGCGGCGGCGCCGGCGGGAGCACGACAGGCTGAGGCGGTGAGGCGACTAGCTGTGAGCGTGCAGGATCAAGCGGCGGATGCTGCTGCGGAGTGCGTGCGGGAAGAGGCTCGAGCATCATGAGCTTGCGCTCAGCTCGGCCATGCAAGGCAGGTGGACGGAAGCGTGTGGGTGTGCAGGTGGAGATGGAGGCCAGCGCAGGTGGTGCATGAGCTCGCGCTCGGGCGCTGGCGATGGGCGCGAACTGGCGGATCTAGAGCGGGCGAAGCGCAAGGCCTACGGCGACTACTGACGTGCGTGACAGCAACAAAGTTCAGAAACGACGGGGCACCGAGAGCACGGATAAGACGCCGCTCCGGCGACGCGTACAGAGGACCATAGGCGGCGAAGAAGATGCAGGGAGGAGTAGGGAGTACCTCCTTACCCTAGGACATGAAGAGGACGATGAAGACGCGCCGGAGAGGATGCAAACGATCTCTAAACTTGGCGAGGTCGCTGGTCTGCTAAGAGAGGAAGAAGAAGATGACGACGTGGCCTCCGGCTTGGTGACCTAGGGCTCGGATCAGCTCCAGAACAGGCTCGAGGAGGCGCTGCGGTGCTCATGGACGACTGAGAGGAGGCCGGCGATGACTCCTACGCCGGAGACGAGCTCTCGTTCGGGCCGGCCATGGCGTGCGGTGCGGGTGTGCGTGTGTGCTTACCTGAGGCGGCGCGCTAGGGGAAAAGAGGGAGGAGAAGGAACTCTAGTGGTTGAGCTGCTAGTGTTGAAAAGGAGCGGCCGAACGTGTGGCCTCGTCGTCCATCAACCCCGCGTCGCCCAGCTCAAACAAACCGCGACCACGATAATGGAGGCGCACCTAACGCGTGCGGAAGCCTGTGGCGCCCGTGCCGCTCAGGCATCGCCCTTCGATCGCAGGACTCGCCGCCACCCGTCCTTGATCGGGGCCGATGGCATGATGAGCATCACCGACCCGCCGCCCAGAGACCGGCAGCACCCACCGCCCACTCGACGCCAAGGCCGTGCGGCGGCATGGGCCGCCGAGCACGCAGCGGTAAGCTCACGGGACCGGAGCGAAATGGCGAACCTGAGGGCCGTGATACTGGTGGCAAGGGAACTGCTAATGTGACGGTTGCTCGATAGCGGCCACGACGCGCTACTCCTCAGGGTGGTCGAGCTCCTCGACACCGCCAGCACCGGAGCCGAGCCATTCTGCTTCCACACGATGACGTCGGGGACCGGGTGCCGCCCCAGCCACACCCGGTCGCCCGTATGGTCAAGACCCGCGGCGACCTACGAGGGTGACATGGGGTATGTTCCGCTGAACCCTATGTAAGATGCCGCCCCTCTACCTCGAAGCCCTATGTACTCAGGAACCGCCCCCGTCGATGAGCCATCAGGAGGCGACCCCAGGACTACGCCGAACGCCGCGTGCAACCAGGCACCGGCACCAGGGGGCTCAGGTGCGGAAGGTAGGGAGGCAGATCCCCCGCTCTTAGCCCTCAACCCTTCATCATCATCGCCCATGGCCATGGAGCGCAAATGAGACGCGCGCTGGTGCCTACGGGGGCCGGCACTCGCAGCACCAGCCGTAGGCCTCGGGCCAACAGTGTCTCTGGCCCCGAGCCTCGGCAGGCCAGGGAACTACTCTGGTTGCCACGTCAGGACAGAAAGGGAAGGGAAGGCCCGGGTCAGGCCCTCGTCCCCCCACGCGTGACCCGTCGCGCATGAGCCCGCCCTGGATTTCACCAGGGGCTGGCTGGTGGTGGGTATGATGCGCGCGGGGAGGGGCCTTCTCCCCCCTCCGTTCAACCTTAAGACTCCACGCCTCCCGGAGTACCATCCCCCGGGCTACGGATGGTGCGTCTGGAGGCGGTACGGCAGCCCGTCCTACGTGCACGAGGAGGGCCCAAGACCGCGGCTTCGTCCCCCTCCCGTACCCACTGGGCCCGACCCTGATAATGAAGGGATCAGGGGCCATTAGGAGCATGGGTAGGGCGGGGTCGCCCTCGCACTTCAGGATGCCGCGTCTCTGAACGATGTTAGCCCTCAGGGGCGAAGTGCGCTCGGAGATCGCGTGAGCGGCGCGCCTGGTGCTCGGAGGGGGGCATATGGCCAAGGTCCCATCCCCCCATTATGCGCAGTGTCCAACTTCATGAATGCCGCCTTCGGGTGAGTTCATGAGGGAGCGGACTAGTGCGGGGCGGGGCCCTCAAAGCGAAGGGACGGGCACGTTAGAAGATCTCCGCTAGTGACACTCTCACGTAATAATGAGTGGGGCTATACACGCCCCGGAGTCTCCGGAGCGTTGCCCTAGGACCTCGGGGGCTCCCTCCCACGCCGAGTCGATGCACCATGCTCTGCGCTGGCCGTCGACACTGCCCCCCAATGGCTATGCCCACATCCGCCGGTGGTAGCCCTATGCTCCGCGCTGGGGAGAAGACTGAAGACCTGCCCAGGGGCCGGACGTGGCCCCTCCTTTTTGCCATTCGCATTTGCTCCCTCTGTATCCGCTTTTTGAAGCCGATCTCGCCACCGCGCGACTCGTTTCTTGAATAAAAGGGAGCATTTTTGTCTGTGTTTTGCGATTTCCGCCGTGTTTCCTCGCCAGTCCGTTTTTTCGTCTTGCTCAGCCGAGCTGGGCTACGTCCGCAACCCCACCCTGTCACTCCTCGCGAGCAGGGGCCGGGGCGTGGGCGCACGTTCTGTCTGATCCGCGGCCGGACCTCCAACCACTCTTGCGCTCGCAGCAGGTACTCGCGAGGCGCACCCGGACGAGGTCGGCGGACGCTCCATCCTGATACGTGACAAGGGCTTAAGGCCACAGCCTCAGGAACAAGCAAGGGAGTGCCTAAAAACCTATCATGACGGTGTTCAATTACATCATCAAAAGTTTAAGCCTTGTGACACAGATCTCACCCAGCTCTGGAGCCACAACCAAAAGCAAATTTACAGCAGGAACTGGACTAAGCATCGACGCCTTCGCCGGAACTGTCGGTGTCGCTCCCCTCAAGCATCGGCGCATCATCGATAGCTGGAACTAGCTTCGTCACCAACGCGTCGACGTGGTCGCTCACCCAATCCTCCGAGGGGCCGGCGACCGCCTCAGGCGCAGGCTCCAGCAGGGCTTCGAAGTCCGTATGAGGGTCACGACGGTGCAAGTTGCCAAAGATGCGGGAGACCGCGCTCCTCAGAACGCTCCGGCTTTGCTCGTCGACGAGTTGTCGAGCCTTCCTGACGCCGCCTTCAAGACGCTTCACCACCCTGGTAAAGAACACGAGCTACCTGGCATCATCATTAACCAGGGGGCCGACGACCCCCGAGCCAAGAAGTTCTCCTAGGGCCCGGCCAGCTGGTGCCGCAGGGCCTCAAACATCTCCGAGAGGGTCTGCTGCATCCCACGGACTCGTGCGACCTCCTCAGAAGTTCGAGCCGCGAGGGTGGAAATGTCCTCCACTTGCTGGTGAAAATAGGACAATTCCGCCCTGGCGGTGGCGAGAGCCTTCTCCGACGCCCGCTCGCGGCGTTCCGCCTCGACACATGCCTTCTTCGACGCCTGTTCGTGACGCTCGGCTGCAACGCGAGCCTTCTCCGACACCTGCAGGCGACGCTCGGCATCCGCCAGTTTGCTCTTAAGTGTCGTGATCTCCTTCTGAAGCTCCTTGCGCTTGTCAGCGGAGCGAGTCTCGTGAAGCCCTAGCGTCTCGCGGTAATCCTTTCGGAGATGCTCCGCCTCCTTGGGAGCCTTCTTCGCGACGACCTCGCGATCATCAAGGTTGCCCTCGGCCTCGGCTAGCTGGCGCTCCATCGTCTCCAGGCGTTCGCGCTCCATGCTCAGCTCCATCGCCTCAAGTGCCAGTGCCTCCTCCCATGCCGAGAGGCCCGCTAGGCTATCATCATCAACCACAGGTGCAGCAAGGGCAAACCTTCGAGCACGAACCTGGCGCTCGAGCATGGCGTTTGAGGCTTCAAGCTCACGCTCACGCTCCTCGGCGGCCGCGCAGCGGTGCTCGGTGTCTCGGGCCTCCTTTAGGGTATGGTCGCAAGCCTCCTGAGCCGCGGCAGCCGACGCATCTGCCTTCCTTAGGGAGGTTTCGTGCTGCAGCTGGCTCTGGTTGACGGTGGTCCTCAGCTGGCGCCAACCCTTCGCCAGAAGCAGACCCTCGGCATCAACGCGCCCATCTACTTCAGCAACCTAAACTTCGAGACGCTTCAGGGCGTCTGACGCCTCCCGCACAAGGTCATGGTGGACCACGCTCCGGCGCACTGCAAGTTCCAGAAGACGACCGGGCTCGTCCCTGGCGTTCGCGTCGTCCAAAGGGGGCTCCCCCTCTCCCTCGTGTTCAGCGTGTGCCTCGGGGCTAGCCCCGGGGGCGCGCGGTACTCCCGGCGCAAGGAGCAGGCGTGGTCCTGACGGGCGGACAGCTGCTCGAGCTGCATCAAGAGCATGCTGACCCATAGTGAAGGCAAGACCCTGGACACGGAGCGGGCTCCCGATGTACCAAGAGCTGCCTTGCCCCAGAGGCGCTCGGGGGCTGGGAGCGTGACATGTGCGATCATACCCGGACGCGATTTCAAGAGCCCACGCGAGGCCCCCCGAAGGCCCGGCATGGTCCGAAGGAGGGATGCAGGCGGAGGCTCCTGCGGGCCTCGTCAAGCGACACGAGGACAAAGCGGGAGAGACCCTGCGGAGCAATAGGTCAGCAGAACCACATTGGAAAAGATAGGGAGAGCGGAAGGACAAGCACCTGCTTGGTATAGTCAGCTTCATCCTCTTCAAGGCCCTCGGGGCAGGGCCGAAGACGCTCCTCAACCTCCGCCTCTTACCTAGCGTCGCGAATGATGACTGGAGGTTGCTTGAGGCAGATATGCCTAGTCCCGGAGCAAGGTCGCAGCAGGCGCCCGCGGCCGGCGCCCCGCTCCCTAATGTGGCGCTTCCCGGACTCGCCTCGACCGGAGGCCACTGCGCCTCCCCCTCGATTGCTTCAGGAGCCAGCGGCGCCTCGGCACCTTCCACCACCTCCGCCAACACCGACGCCTGAGCTTCATCCACTTGCTCCAGGGAAGGAGTCGACCCCAGGCCAGGGGCTCCGCCAGGTGCGTCCACCCCGGAAGGGAAGGACGGGCTCGCGAGCCCGGATACCACCAAGGAGTCGTCACGAGGATTGGGGGTGCCTCCCGGGATCAGCCCCCACGCATCGAAGCGGGGCATCCTTTCAGCAAGAGCCCTTCTGGCTACAGGAGCCAAGTACAAGGGAGCCGCGGAACCAAGGCGAGCTTCAGGCACTCCACCGACGAGCAGCCACATCAGCCCCTGAAGCATATCAGAAGGGAGCTGCTTCCGCTGAAGACACGCGCGATCATCAAGAACCCACATTGGGCTGGAACGGCGCTGGAGTGGGGCGACACGGAGGACAAGGAAGTCCCTCACCACCATCGGCATGGTCAATCTGCTTCTCCTCAGGTTGGCTTGTCGGCACATCACTAGCTCCGCCCATGGATCTGAAAGGGCCTCATGCCCCCAGCCCGAGTTCGGCACCGTCGGTGCATCAGGAAGATGGAATTGGGGGCTGTACGCGGCAGCGTCAAGGAACACCCATTGGCGGCAAAACCCTTTCTGTGGTTGGGTGAAACGAGAAGTCAATTCCGCAGGCAGTAGTCGCTTCCACCGCGCGCAATGACACGCACCCCGAGCGCTGCCCCTGTCAACCAAGGAGAGGGCGAAGAAGTGGCGAAGCAAGGCCTCGGAAGGGAAAACACCAACGAAAGCTTCACACAGGAATGCGAAGCCGGAAAGCAGGATGATGGACCTAGGGTCCAGGTGTAACGCCCGAATCTGGTAATGTGTGAGCAATGGGTAGAAGAAGGCGGAGAAAGGGGGAATGAGACCCCCGAACATAGCATGGAGATGAAGCTAGAAATCGTTGGCACCAAGCTCCGCCACCGGCCGGGAAGCAAGCCAGACCCGGGTCGGCCCCCACTCATTAGATGCATCGGCCATGGCGCGACGCACCTTGTCCAGACCCTCCTGGTTCCCTATGGCGGAGCGACCCAGCGCCGGCTCCAGCACCGGCGGCGACGCGGCAGGCTCACTGTCCCCCCCCCTTCTTCGCCTTGTGCAGCATGACGGCAAAGGGGAAGGGGCAGAGAAGGCAGGTGAAGAAAGGGAGCGATTGGAAGGCAGAAAGCAGAGGCGGCAGCAAGAAGCCCTACCGGTCGTGTGATTAGCAAGACACGCGGTTGCCGAGACGGCGTGGGGAGCGGGGTCGCCCGTGTCCCATCCAACCGTCACGCGCCAGCCTGGCCCGCAGCCTACTAGGGCCCGCGGCGCTTCATCCTCGACTAAGGCTTCGCCCTGGAGCCAACTCCACACGCGCCTTGGGCCCGGGGGCTACTGTCTACGTCCTGGGAACCAGGGTACCCATACTTGCATGTCTGCGGGCCACAACGCGCTCCTACAAGCGGCCTGGTATGGTCCAGCTGATCGACCAGCTGTCCAAAACCCTCGCGAGGGGGCTAAGCCTCGCGAGGAGAACGACGTCAAGACCTCCTCGGGAGCGGCCTCAGAAAGGTGCTCCTAAGGGGCGGAGAATCCAAGGCCAAGCCTGCCTCAGGAGGAGGCAGTGATGTCAGCAGTGACGCACCGCGCCAGCGGGTGCTAGCGTCCGCCAGCGGCTCTGTTGCCATTTCGGTGCAAAGGGGACAGCGTAGCCGTTGGTTCCCAAGCAGCGGGGTAAAGGTTTCCCCTTTGGTGCAACGAGACCGAAGACCGCAAGGACGACAAGGAGGATGTCACCGTCGAACCCACCACCGTGTCACCCCCTGATCCTTTTGCAGGCAAAGACCACTTTTGTCAGGATAGGAACGTCCTTGTGTTCCCTCTCAAAAATGGCCTTTGTGGGATCCCTTCCCGCCTAAACATTTCGGGGGAAGAGGACCCTGGCCGCCTATACAAGTAGCTAGGATCCCCATTGTGAAGGGATCGATCAACTCATACACTCTGGCACCACGCAAGGAGCAAGAACACTTTCCTCTTGCCCTCCTGAGCTCAGCTCCTGAGCTCAGGAACCATTGTAATAGCTCATATCCCAGCTCGCCCGAAGCTAATCCACCAAAGCAGGAAGTAGGGTCTTACACCACACGGTGGCCAGAACCTGGATAAACTTTTGTGTGTTCTGTCTGTTGTTTGCTTGGATCCTTCCACCGAGACAAGAGCGAGGTGCTAGGTAGACGTGAGTGGGAGATATCTTCGTTCACGCCCCTGTGTTCGAAATTATCGGGTTTTGCGGAGCCCTAAATCCGACAGATCTAGCCTCTCAGCGAGCACAGAGATGGCGACGATAGCGGCGGCGCCGGCGGGAGCACGACAGGCTGAGGCGGTGCGGCGACTAGCTTTGGGCGTGCAGGATCGAGCGGCGGATGCTGCTGCGGAGTGCGTGCGGGAAGAGGCTCGAGCATGAGCTTGCGCTCACCTCGGCCATGCAAGGCAGGTGGACGGAAGCGTGTGGGTGTGCAGGTGGAGATGGAGGCCAGCGCAGGTGGTGCATGAGCTTGCGCTCGGGCGCTGGCGATGGGCGCGAACTGGCGGATCTAGAGCGGGCGAAGCGCAAGGCCTACGGCGACTACTGACGCGCGCGACAGCAACAAAGTTCAGAAACGACGGGGCACCGAGAGCACGGATAAGACGCCGCTCCGGCGACGCGTACAGAGGACCATAGGCGGCGAAGAAGATGCAGGGAGGAGTAGGGAGTACCTCCTTACCCTAGGACATGAAGAGGACGACGAAGACGCGCCAGAGAGGATGCAAACGATCTCTAAACTTGGCGAGGTCGCTGGTCCGCTAACAGAGGAAGAAGAAGATGACGACGTGGCCTCCGGCTTGGCGACCTAGGGCTCGGATCTGCTCCACAACAGGCTTGAGGAGGCGCTGCGGTGCTCATGGACGACGGAGAGGAGGCCGGCGACGACTCCTACGCCGGAGACGAGCTCTCATTCGGGCCGCCCATGGCGAGCGGTGCGGGTGTGCGTGTGTGCTTACCTGAGGCGGCGCGCTAGGGGAAAAGAGGGAGGAGAAGGAACTCTAGTGGTTGAGCTGCTTGTGTTTAAAAGGAGCGGCCGAACGCATGGCCTCGTCGTCCATCAACCCCGCGTCGCCCAGCTCAAACAAACCGCGACCACGATAGTGGAGGCGCACCTAACGCGTGTGGAAGCCTGTGGCGCCCGTGCCGCTCAGGCATCGCCCTTCGATCGCAGGACTCGCCGCCACCCGTCCTTGATCGGGGCCGATGGCACGATGAGCATCACCGACCCGCCGCCCAGAGACCGGCAGCACCCACCGCCCACTCGACGCCAAGGCCGTGCGGCGGCATGGGCCGCCGAGCACGCAGCGGTAAGCTCACGGGACCGGCGCGAAATGGCGAACCTGAGGGCCGCGATACTGGTGGCAAGGGAACTGCTAAGGTGACGGTTGCTCGATAGCGGCCACGACGCGCTACTCCTCAGGGTGGTCGAGCTCCTCGACACCGCCAGCACCGGAGCCGAGCCATTCTGCTTCCACACGATGACGTCGGGGACCGGGTGCCGCCCCAGCCACACCCGGTCGCCCGTATGGTCAAGACCCGCGGCGACCTACGAGGGTGACATGGGGTATGATCCGCTGAACCCTATGTAAGACGCCGCCCCTCTACCTCGAAGCCCTATGTACTCAGGAACCGCCCCCGTCGATGAGCCATCAGGAGGCGACCCCAGGACTACGCCGAACGCCGCGTGCAACCAGGCGCCGGCACCAGGGGGCTCAGGTGCGGAAGGTAGGGAGGCAGATCCCCCGCTCTTAGCCCTCAACCCTTCATCATCATCGCCCATGGCCATGGAGCGCAAATGAGACGCGCGCTGGTGCCTACGGGGGCCGGCACTCGCCGCACCAGCCGTAGGCCTCGGGCCAACAGAGTCTCTGGCCCCGAACCTCGGCACACCAGGGAACTACTCTGGTTGCCACGTCAAGACAGAAAGGGAAGGGAAGGCCCGGGTCAGGCCCTCGTCGCCCCACGCGTGACCCGTCGCGCATGAGCCCGCCCTGGATTTCACCAGGGGCTAGCTGGTGGCGGGTATGATGCGCGCGGGGAGGGGCCTTCTCCCCCCTCCGTTCAACCTTAAGACTCCACGCCTCCCGGAGTACCATCCCCCGGGCTACGGATGGTGCGTCTGGAGGCGGTACGGCAGCCCGTCCTATGTGCACGAGGAGGGCCCAAGACCGCGGCTTCGTCCCCCTGCTCGCGAAATCCCGTACCCACTGGGCCCGACCCTGATAATGAAGGGATCAGGGGCCATTAGGAGCGTGGGTTGGGCGGGGTTGCCCTCGCACTTCAGGATGTCGCGTCTCTGAACGATGTTAGCCCTCAGGGGCGAAGTGCGCTCGGAGATCACGTGAGCGGCGCGCCTGGTGCTCGGAGGGGGGCCTATGGACAAGGTCCCATCCCCCCATTATGCGCAGTGTCCAACTTCATGAATGCCGCCTTCGGGTGAGTTCATGAGGGAGCGGACTAGTGTGGGGCGGGGCCCTCAAAGCGAAGGGACGGGCACGTTAGAAGATCTCCGCTAGTGACACTCTCACGTAATAATGAGTGGGGCTGTACACGCCCCGGAGTCTCCGGAGCGTTGCCCTAGGACCTCGGGGGCTCCCTCCCGCGCCGAGTCGATGCACCATGCTCCGCGCTGGCCGTCGACACTGCCCCCCAATGGCTATGCCCACATCCGCCGGTGGTAGCCCTATGCTCCGCGCTGGGGAGAAGACTGAAGACCTGCTCAGGGGCCGGACGCGGCCCCTCCTTTTTGCCATTTGCATTTGCTCCCTCTGTATCCGCTTTTTGAAGCCGATCTCGCCACCGCGCGACTCGTTTCTTGAATAAAAGGGAGCATTTTTGTCTGTGTTTTGCGATTTCTGCCGTGTTTCCTCGCCAGCCCGTTTTTTCGTCTTGCTCAGCCGAGCTGGGCTACGTCCGCAACCCCACCCTATCACTCCTCGCGAGCAGGGGCCGGGGCGTGGGCGCACGTTCTGTCTGATCTGCGGCCGGACCTCCAACCACTCTTGCGCTCGCAGCAGGTACTCGCGAGGCGCACCCGGACGAGGTCGGCGGACGCTCCATCCTGACACGTGACAAGGGCTTAAGGCCACAGCCTCAGGAACAAGCAAGGGAGTGCCTAAAAACCTATCCTGACGGTGTTCAATTACATCATCAAAAGTTTAAGCCTTGTGACACCCATCTCACCCAGCTCTGGAGCCACAACCAAAAACAAATTTACAGCAGGAACTGGACTAAGCATCGACGCCTTCGCCGGAACTGTCGGTGTCGCTCCCCTCAAGCATCGGCGCATCATCGATAGCTGGAACTAGCTTCGTCACCAACGCGTCGACGTGGTCGCTCACCCAATCCTCCGAGGGGCCGGCGACCGCCTCAGGCGCAGGCTCCAGCAGGGCTTCGAAGTCCGTATGAGGGTCACGACGGTGCAAGTTGCCAAAGATGCGGGAGACCGCGCTCCTCAGGACGCTCCGGCTTTGCTCGTCGACGAGTTGTCGAGCCTTCCTGACGCCGCCTTCAAGACGCTTCACCACCCTGGTAAAGAACACGAGATACCTGGCATCATCATTAACCAGGGGGCCGACGACCCCCGAGCCAAGAAGTTCTCCTAGGGCCCGGCCGGCCTGGTGCCGCAGGGCCTCAAACATCTCCGAGAGGGTGTGCTGCATCCCACGGACTTGTGCGACCTCCTCAGAAGTTCGAGCCGCGAGGGTGGAAATGTCCTCCACTTGCTGGTGAAAGCTGGACAATTCCGCCCTGGCGGTGGCGAGAGCCTTCTCCGACGCCCGCTCGCGGCGTTCCGCCTCGACACATGCCTTCTTCGACGCCTGTTCGTGACGCTCGGCTGCAACGCGAGCCTTCTCCGACACCTGCAGGCGACGCTCGGCATCCGCCAGTTTGCTCTTAAGTGTCGTGATCTCCTTCTGAAGCTCCTTGCGCTTGTCAGCGGAGCGAGTCTCGTGAAGCCCTAGCGTCTCGCGGTAATCCTTTCGGAGATGCTCCGCCTCCTTGGGAGCCTTCTTCGCGACGACCTCGCGATCATCAAGGTTGCCCTCGGCCTCGGCTAGCTGGCGCTCCATCGTCTCCAGGCGTTCGCGCTCCATGCTCAGCTCCATCGCCTCAAGTGCCAGTGCCTCCTCCCATGCCGAGAGGCCCGCTAGGCTATCATCATCAACCACAGGTGCAGCAAGGGCAAACCTTCGAGCACGAACCTGGCGCTCGAGCATGGCGTTTGAGGCTTCAAGCTCACGCTCACGCTCCTCGGCGGCCGCGCAGCGGTGCTCGGTGTCTCGGGCCTCCTTTAGGGCATGGTCGCAAGCCTCCTGAGCCGCGGCAGCCGACGCATCTGCCTTCCTTAGGGCGGTTTCGTGCTGCAGCTGGCTCTGGTTGACGGCGGTCCTCAGCTGGCGCCAACCCTTCGCCAGAAGCAGACCCTCGGCATCAACGCGCCCATCTACTTCAGCAACCTAAACTTCGAGACGCTTCAGGGCGTCTGACGCCTCCCGCACAAGGTCATGGTGGACCACGCTCCGGCGCACTGCAAGTTCCAGAAGACGACCGGGCTCGTCCCTGGCGTTCGCGTCGCCCAAAGGGGGCTCCCCCTCTCCCTCGTGTTCAGCATGTGCCTCGGGGCTAGCCCCGGGGGCGCGCGGTACTCCCGGCGCAAGGAGCAGGCATGGTCCTGACAGGCGAACAGCTGCTCGAGCTGCATCAAGAGCATGCTGACCCATAGTGAAGGCAAGACCCTGGACACGGAGCGGGCTCCCGATGTACCAAGATCTGCCTTGCCCCAGAGGCGCTCGGGGGCTGGGAGCGTGACCTGTGCGATCATACCCGGACGAGATTTCAAGATCCCACGCGAGGCCTCCCGAAGGCCCGGCATGGTCCGAAGGAGGGATGCAGGCGGAGGCTCCTGCGGGCCTCGTCGAGCGACTCGAGGACAAAGCGGGAGAGACCCTGCGGAGCAATAGGTCAGCAGAACCACATTGGGAAAGATAGGGAGAGAGGAAGGACACGCACCTGCTTGGTACAGTCAGCTTCATCCTCTTCAGGGCCCTCGGGGCAGGGCCGAAGACGCTCCTCAACCTCCGCCTCTTACCTAGCGTCGCGAATGACGACTGGAGGTTGCTTGAGGCAGATATGCCTAGTCCCGGAGCAAGGTCGCAGCAGGCGCCCACGGCCGGCGCCCCGCTCCCTAATGTGGCGCTTCCCGGACTCGCCTCGACCGGAGGCCACTGCGCCTCCCCCTCGGTTGCTTCAGGAGCCAGCGGCGCCTCGGCACCTTCCACCACCTCCGCCAACACCGACACCTGAGCTTCATCCACTTGCTCCAGGGACGGAGTCGACCCCAGGCCAGGGGCTCCGCCAGGTGCGTCCACCCCGAAAGGGAAGGACGGGCTCGCGAGCCCGGATACCACCAAGGAGTCGTCACGAGGATTGGGGGTGCCTCCCGGGATCAGCCCCCACGCATCGAAGCGGGGCATCCTTTCAGCAAGAGCCCTTCCGGCTACAGGAGCCAAGTACAAGGGAGCCACGGAACCAAGGCGAGCTTCAGGCACTCCACCGACGAGCAGCCACATCAGCCCCTGAAGCATATCAGGAGGGAGCTGCTTCCGCTGAAGACGCACGCGATCATCAAGAACCCACATTGGGCTGGAACGGCGCTGGAGTGGGGCAACACGGAGGACAAGGAAGTACCTCACCACCATCGGCATGGTCAATCCGCTTCTCCTCAGGTTGGCCAGTCGGCATATCACTAGCTCTGCCCATGGATCTGAAAGGGCCTCATGCCCCCAGCCCGAGTTCGGCACCGTCGGTGCATCAGGAAGATGGAATTGGGGGCTGTACGCGGCAGCGTCAAGGAACACCCATTGGCGGCAAAACCCTTTCTGTGGTTGGGTGAAACGAGAAGTTAATTCCGCAGGCAGTAGTCGCTTCCACCGCGCGCAATGACACGCACCCCGAGCGCTGCCCCTGTCAACCAAGGAGAGGGCAAAGAAGTGGCGAAGCAAGGCATCAGAAGGGGAAACACCAACGAAAGCTTCACACAGGAATGCAAAGCCGGAAAGCAGGATGATGGACCCAGGGTCCAGGTGTAACGCCCGAATCTGGTAATGTGTGAGCACTGCGTAGAAGAAGGCGGAGAAAGGGGGAATGAGACCCCCGAACATAGCATGGAGATGAAGCTGGAAATCGTTGGCACCAAGCTCCGCCACCGGCCGGGAAGCAAGCCAGACTCGGGTCGGCCCCCACTCATTAGATGCATCGGCCATGGCGCGATGCACCTTGTCCAGACCCTCCTGGTTCACTATGGCTGGGCGACCCAGCGCCGGCTCCAGCACCGGCGGCGACGCGGCAGGCTCGCTGTCCCCCCCCCCCCCTTCTTCACCTTGTGCAGCATGACGGCAAAGGGGAAGGGGCAGAGAAGGCAAGTGAAGAAAGGGAGCGATTGGAAGGCAGAAAGCAGAGGCGGCAGCAAGAAGCCCTACCGGTCGTGTGATTAGCAAGACATGCGGTTGCCGAGACGGCGTGGGGAGCGGGGTCGCCCGTGTCCCATCCAACCGTCACGCGCCAGCCTGGCCCGCAGCCTACTAGGGCCTGCGGTGCTTCATCCTCGACTAAGGCTTCGCCCTGGAGCCAACTCCGCACGCGCCTTGGGCCCGGGGGCTACTGTCTACGTCCTGGGAACCAGGGTACTCATACTTGCATGTCTGCGGGCCACAACGCGCTCCTACAAGCGGTCTGGTATGGTCCAGCTGATCGACCAGCTGTCCAAGACCCTCGCGAGGGGGCTAAGCCTCGCGAGGAGAACGACGTCAAGACCTCCTCGGGAGCGGCCTCAGCAAGGTGCTCCGAAGGGGCGGAGAATCCAAGGCCAAGCCTGCCTCAGGAGGAGGCGTGATGTCAGCAGTGACGCACCGCGCCAGCGGGTGCCAGCGTCCGCCAGCGGCGCAGTTGCCATTTTGGTGCAAAGGGGACAGCGCAGGCGTTGGTTCCCAAGCAGCGGGGTAAAGGTTTCCCCTTTGGTGCAACGAGACCGAAGACCGCAAGGACGACAAGGAGGATGTCACCGTCGAACCCACCACCGTGTCACCCCCTGATCCTTTTGCAGGCAAAGACCACTTTTGTCAGGATAGGAACGGCCTTGTGTTCCCTCTCAAAAATGGCCTTTGTGGGATCCCTTCCCTCCTAAACATTTCGGGGGAAGAGGAGCCTCGCCGCCTATATAAGTAACTAGGATCCCCAATGTGAAGCGATCAATCAAGTCATACACTCTGCCACCACGCAAGGAGCAAGAACACTTGCCTCTTGACCGTCCTGAGCTCACCTCCTGAGCTCAGGAACCATTCTACTAGCTCATATCCCAGCTCGCCCGAAGCTAATCCACCAAAGCAGGAAGTAGGGTCTTACAACACAGGATGGACCGAACCTGGATAAACTCTTGTGTGTTCTGTCTGTTATTTGCTTGGATCCTTCCACCGAGACGAGAGTGAGGTGTTAGGTAGACGTGAGTGGGAGAGATCTCCGTTCACGCCCCTGTGCTCAAACTTATCAAGTTTTGCGGAGCCCTAAATCCGACAGATCTGGCCTCTCAGCGAGCACAGAGACGGCGATGACAGCGGCGGCGCCGGCGGGAGCACGACAGGCTGAGGTGGTGCGGCGACTAGTTGCGGGCGTGCGGGATCGAGCGGCGGATGCTGCTGCAGAGTGCACGCGGGCAGAGGCTCGAGCATGAGCTTGCGCTCAGCTCGGCCATGTGAGGCAGGTGGCCGGAAGCATGCGGGCGTGCAGGTGGAGATGGTGGCCAGCGCAGGTGGTGAACGAGCTCGCGCTCGGTCGTTGGCGACGGGCGCGAACTGGCGTATCTAGAGCGGGCGAAGCGCAAGGCCTACGGTGACTACTGATGCGCGCGACAGCAACAAAGTTCAGAAACGACGGGGCACCGAGAGCACGGAGAAGATGCCGCTCCGGCGACGCGTACAGAGGACCACTGGCGGCGAAGAAGATGCAGAGAGGAGTAGGGAGTACCTCCTTACCGTAGGACAAGAAGAGGACGACAGAGACGCGCCGAAGAGGATGCAGACGATCTCTGAACTTGGCGAGGTCGCTGGTCCGCGAACAAAGGAAGAAGAAGATGACGACGTGGCCTCCGGCTTGGCGACCTGGGGCTCGGATCTGCTCCAGAACAGGCTCGAGGAGGCGTTGCGGTGCTCGTGAACGACGGAGAGGAGGCCGGCGACGACTCCTATGCTGGAGACGAGCTCTCGTTCGGGCCGGCCATGG
>LR738713.1:628887505-628954651 GCA_902687465.1 Secale cereale
GTGTGCTTACCTGAGGCGGCGCGCGAGGAGAAAAGAGGGAGGAGGAGGTACCCTAGGGGCTTAGCTGCTTGGGTTTAAAAGGAGCGGCCGAACGCGTGGCCTCAGCGTCCGTGATCACGACGCGACAGCGAGCGTGTGCTCTGTCTCTGGAAAAGAGCAATGGAGGAAGACAGAGCAGAGGGGGAGAGAGGCCGACGAGTGGGTCCGCGCGGGGAAAGGGGACGACGCGACGGTTGCTCGCGCTGGGCGCTGGTTGGGCCGCGACATGCTGCGGAGGGGCTGCTGGGCCTGGAGTAGAGGGGAGGAAGGCCCAACTACTGCTGCTGGCTGGTTTTTCCCTTTTACACATTTTCTCCTTAATAAATAAACAGCTGCATAAAAAGATAAGAACAGGGGGCTAGATGAGGAGTTTGGACAATATAAAAATATCCTCAAGCTCCTGGGTTTACACACTATTTTATAAAATTACCCTGGGCATTTTTCGAGGAAGTAAGATAATTCAAGTTTGAAAATAATTCAAACTTGAACCATTTTAAAACGCAACCAAAATAATTCTAACAGATGTTAGCTTTGCAAGGTGATTCATGACTGTGTAATTTGGAATTGGGGAGAAGTTGAACATTAATGGAATAGGCTAGGTCCCTTGCAAAAATAATTAAGGAAGGAAGAAAAAAAGGAAGGACAAGAGGTGAAAAAGAAGGAGGGGTTTAAGGGTTTGGCAAGGCATGGCTAGGCACCAACAACACTCAACAATGATCAAGGTGACCCACATCACAAACAAGGACAAGTAAAAGAAGCTAAAAATGAATATGATGCCATGATGATGATGAAGCAATGCATGGATGCCTAAGAAATAAAATGACAATGCAAAAAAAATCTTGAATGACAAGAACCCCCAAGGATAAGGACAAGGATGAAAATGAGAATTGCGTTATTGCCATAATTGGAAAGTATCACATATGGGGTGTTACACGCGTGTCCCGATCGGCGGCCGTGTCGTTCTCTCCGAGAGAGCGCCGGCTCTGGAGGGCCTCTAACCCCTTCTTCCTCCCTGCGGTATAGTGGCCAAGATGCGGCCTCCCGATGCCGTCTTTACCACATGCCAATGACCCTCAGGTATATATTCCTTCGAAACCTGCCTTGCTCTACTACCCCAGCTCCCCACTTGGCTTCATGTGGATCTTTTTCTACTTCTGTCCGCTGTTCCAAAGCCACCTAGACTTTTACTATTATTAGAGGTAAAGCTAGTTCAAACAGTCGACTCTTAGAGATGGTTCAAATAGGGAAGAAAGTGGGAAAGTTGTAGCATGAATCTAGGACTTGGTTCTAAGAGGAAACGGGGGAAAGTAGTAGATACTGGCTACCCAACCGGTTTCTTGGTTGAAAAGACGAAGAAAGCATGGTGGATAGCGAAGGGTGGGGGAAAGTAGACCTATCTCTTGGTTGAAAAAGGAAAGAAAGTGATGGGTGTTGGGGGACAACGCAAATGAGAATGAGCAGGTCTAGATTTCCTGTGCTCACATAGGAAAATGTTGCCGAGGAGATAAAAAATGGGACAAATGCAGACATGCTGCCTGAGTGTTTGCCGCTCTCGACAACCATATCTGCCTCACCACTTTATGCCTCTGCTGTCCCTAGGCCCATATCGCTACCGTTAATGTAAAATCACATGAAGCATTAAGCAATGCCACACAATGTCACTATAAGTAATGGTCTAGTGCCGTCAATAAATTGAAGCAATGCCACCACCATTTTATGAAGTGCTTCCATCTTGCTTTATTTCCCATGAATTGTGTTTTTGCAGTTACACTTAAATCTCACACCGCTAACATTGCTTCATCCTAGTGGAACTACACAAATTTGATTGCACATTTACTGACCATGTGCTACTCTCATGAAAGTAATACTAATGCTATTGTTCTGCATGTTAATCTAGTGGCAGTGTTGATGTGATGTGATGCTACTTACTTAAGGACACTTTCATATTGTCAATCTAGTGCCAGTTATAACACAATAGATGCTGCTGTTAATCATACGCCACAGCAATTATCTGTCACTGTTTAAATAACCTTATCTCGTATTTGCGCAAACGGGGATGTTTGTCTCCATATTGTTTCGGGATGTCTGTCTCCGTATCGATTCTATCCGCGCAATCAAAAGCACACACCTCATTTTTAGTGGAACTGCGCAAAATGAGATGGCTATCCCTCGTTGTCGTCCTCTAACCACCCGTCTTCCAGGTATTCCTACATTGGTAGTTACTAGGTAGAATGACCAACGCAATATAAAAGAAGTTGATTGGAACTTTTTACTTCCTGATTGAAGTGTAGGGACGAGCGAAAACAACTGCATCCTAGTGCGGAATGCACTTTCTACCAGTTCATCTATGGACCGAGGACTAGCTGGCATGGCTGCACGGCGGTTTTTTGGACAGGTGCGCGGACAAGAGGCATTGTGGTCTGCTTATTTCTGCAAATAGTGGTGCTTAAATTTAGTGGAATGCACAAGAATTTCAGCTGGTCAGTACACTACATGGTTCAGTTCAGCATTCCAGCTGAATACACAATTATAATTCGTTATTCTGGAATGAGAGAACCTAACCCTAGATGGTGGCAACAAGAAAAAACCATAGTGAACTACAGGAAATTTAAGCCTGCCGGGAGGCCCTTTGCTCAGAGAAGCCTTGCTTGTTTTTTCGTCATTTGTAAACCTTCTCAAAACTTTGTCTTTTGTTGTGAACTAGTATATGTTTGTTATGTTCTATGAATCATTGAGATGTATAAAATTGCTGAACTTATGCTTTTCATGTTTTTTATGAAGCCGAGTTTAATGTGAGTGTTCCACATGAACGCTGGACTAGCGTGTGAACGTTTAGAATTTACATTGTGGCCTCAGTTAACTGGATGAACCACTGTAAAAAGATACATAGTTGCTTATATGTCACACAGCAGATTCTTGATTGTTAGCTGGTCGATAGCCAAGTGTTGAAGCGAGTTGAGCCAATGTGTCGTGTTTTGCACAACTGCTTACAAGTGGGGTAGCACCAACAATGTTTACAAGTACTTATGTATACATCAGCGCACAGTTCTCAAACGAGTACTCTATTTCATCAAAACTCACACTTCTCGTATGACAAAACTAGTGAGGACACATCTGTTTCGGCAACAATTACGATGATTCACGGGCACACAAAAGTAGCAGTAGTTCCCATATATGGATTCAAACAGAGTACTAGCCCTAGAGGGATCGATAATAGGCAAGGTTCGGATAATTAGATAGAATCCAAACTACTATTAAACACTAGCTGGGGCAAGTATTTCATGCCTTGATCTAATTTGGGATGGACACAAGACGGACCTTGTCATGAACATCATCGAGGACGTCCGGCAGCAGCTCAATCCTGTGGACCTTCATGAAGACAACCTTGTGGCCTTGCCACTCATAAACTTGTTTGTGGAGGCATGCCACGTTATCTTCCTGCGTAAGATTGACAAGAACAGTATGCTTCACAAACGAAGGAGTAGCTTTGAACTTCTTGTGCTTCAGTACACCCTGTACGACACGCCTGACAACAGTGAGGCTGGAATACAACTCTTCATTGGTATAATCACAAATGGCTTCCAGGATCCAATAGCCTAAAAACTCTGTTTTCCCAATGCATATATTCAGGTCATCCGCCTCATAACGAGTGACATGTACAACCACACAATCCTTGTCTGCATCAAGGCTTGTCTGCATCAGGGCTCTAATTGAAACAGAAACACATTCTAGATTACTTTCCAGTATAAGAAACACATGTTATTTAAACTACTATGTATAGCATGGCATCAAAGCTAATAAAAATTTGCATTATTCATCACGACATACTTAGATGAAAAACCACAATCGAGATCGGCAAAGAAGAAAATCACCTTGGGCGGCTCAGCGGGGGCGGGGGACACATCCTCGAAGGGGGAAAACTGCTCCTGCGGTGCCACAGGGGCTATAACCTCAAACGGGGCGTTCACCATCTCAGTAGTGGCCGTGAGCGTATCTGGGGTCGGCTCGGTGGCTGCCTCCATCTTCTTGGACCTCTCTGTCTCGTGGGGATCAACCTCCCACGTCTGCTCCAATATCGGCAGATCTTTGCCTGGATCTCCTTGGTCCATCATGAAACTGACGAATACTAGGAGACCACTGAAAGGAAAAGACAATCGCAATGACAATGAAACCAAAAAGAGAGTGAGGATTGGTTACTGCTTTGCAAAAGTTTTTTTTTCTCTGAATGAAAATATACCAACATCACGGATCCGCTTACCTTTCCTTCGTTGGGAGAGAAGAATAGTGGTAGATGCGAGTGTTGCCTTTCTTGAAGATGGTGAGGGAGAAGGGGATTCAGCGAAGAGTGAAATGATGGTTGCTTCGTAAGTCAAACTTAGACTGCAGGGAGGTGGGGATTTTTGATACGACAGCTCGTTATTGCCGCGCTATGACCGGGGTGACTCTCCGCCTGGATACTGCCTTCTAATTTGGTGGATGGCATTTGGGCCCACGCGATGCATGGCCTGCATGTCGGTGAACAAAAGTATAACGTCATTCAGTAGAGGGAGATGTTTCGATGACCTAGGAGGAGCCAGAAGCGGTATTGTATCCACTGTACTAGTAGTAATTGTTTTTCTGGGTAGCTGTAGAGTGTCTCCACTGTACTAGTAGTAATTGTTTCTCTGGGCCCAAGACAAAATAGACAATCCACCCTAGTAAATAGTAACAACGGGGCTGTGTGGGGGCTGTGGCCCGTCTAGCCAGGGTTTTATTTATTTTACCGCATCATGAGCCCAGTTGTGTTTTTTTCTTGCTTAAAATAGCTAGCTCAGTTCTATTTTTTAAAGAAATACCCAAACGAGGCTTACTTGCTTTATGAGCTCTGCTGGGCTGCAAATCTTTTAAGACGAGGAGAGTTTGATTCGGTTTGCCCAGAAATGAGCTGTACATTTTTAAAACACATCAAACCAGGAATTAGTTTCAATTTTTTTTATTACAAGATTTTAAATTCCATTGATTTTTATGCGTGGAAAATTATTTGGATTTTATATTTATATAAATTATTTTTCAAAATAGTTTGAATGTGAATCGATATTTCGGGATTAAAAACAGTTAACCGCACCAAAATATGCAAAAAATTCATATACTTTTTAACCGTGGCCACAATATGAGGTGTAATGCTAACAAAAAGAAGATGGGCTTGATATGTCTCCGTCGTATCTACAATTTTTGATTGTTCCATGCCAATAATCTACAACTTTCATATACTTTTGGCAATTTTTATACTATTTTTTTGGAATATATGTGAATTTTGGGAAGCGAAACCCTAGGCCCTTGAGGCCACACCGTATGGTGGTTGATGCCCTTCTTTCTCCGCAAGAAAGCTAATTTCTGGATAAAAAATCATGTCAAAAGATGAGCCCAATCGAAGTTACGGATCTCCGGGAATTTAAGAAACGGTGAAGGGCCAGAATCTGGGAACGCAGAAACAGAGAGAGACAGAGAGACAGATCCAATCTCGGAGGGGCTCTCACCCCTCCGCCGCCATGGAGGCCATGGACCAGAGGGGAAACCCTTCTCCCACCTAGGGAGAAGGTCATGGAAGAAGAAGAAGAAGGAGGAGGGGGGCTCTCTCCCCCTCGCTTCCTGTCGTGGAATTAGCACGGCAGATGTCCGGTTTAGAGGACTTAGATGTGAGGCCATCGCGCGGGTTAGCTTGAAGAGGTTAAAAGCACACAAAGGACACAGAGGGTTTATACTAGTTCGGCCCCTTCGATGAAGGTAAAAGCCTACGTCTAGTTTGGTGTGGTATTGCTTGGGCGTCGATGAACAGGAAGCGAATCGCTTGCGTGTGTTTCGCGCTGTTGTTTCTTGTCCTTGAACCGTCGCCGGGTCGTTCCTTTATATAGGAGGCAACGCCCGGTCCGGTTTATAGAGTCCCGAGGCCGGCTCATAAACGTGTCCGCCTTGGTCTCTACTCTTTCTATCTTACATCCCAAGTTACATGATATGACGGTTCACAAACCATGGGATTTACACATGGGCTCTAAACTTCTACGGGCTGTAAGCTTTTGTACATATTCTACCGGGCTTGTTATAATACAACTATGTCAGTGTAATCTGGATCTTCCTGGCCGGTTTATACCTACTAGTAATATCCCTGACATTAGGCCCCAGATTGATTTGAACTTGTTCATGTCAGTCTTCTAAGTCTTGCATAAATCTCTTCTCTGTAATTTATCTACTTCATAAACCGGCTATGACGTCATCTCCTGGAATGGCCTTAATCCGTCATGACGTCACCCTTGTATTTAACACTTCGCCTCTGTCTGTTACCTTTATTAAATGCCGCACCGAGAATCGAGGCGACAGCGCAATCTTTATCCAATCTCTGACCTCCTCGATTCCCGTGCTTACCGTTTTCACCTCTTCACCTTATAAATACCGCTCGGGCCTGCCTCTTTTTCCCCTTATGCCTTCGTCTTCCTCCATTTCCGTCGCTCGAAGCTCCGCCGCCGCTCTTCGAGCTCCTCGTTGTCCTTGAGCCAAGGCCGCTGCATCACCCTGATCGTGACCAGAAAACCTCACCGCCGTCCTCTTCTCCGACAGGTACTCCTTCTTCTTCCTTATAGGTCTCACTCTAAGGTTTTGCCCGTAGATCCGCCATGAACCCTTGAAGCTTTACTGTTCGTCCTCATAGGTCAACTTTGCTTTAGACTTAGATTCATTTAGTTTTGATCCGAATCCATGCGTTTCCGCTCCGCCGTCATAAACCTAGTTCCTCTAGCTTTTTTAGATTCGATCTGTAGAGAAACCTCCGCAGCTCTTCTTGTATATTACTTGCGTTTTATTCCATCTTTTCCTTATGCCTTAGATCCATATTTACCTCAGCTCTTTGTGAAACTTGTTTCTTCATACTTTAGATCTGTAGCTCGTCTCACCGGTTCAGACACACTTGCACGTCATATGTTTTACTCACAGTTTAGATGTAAACCCGTATTCGTAATTGACGGTTTAGCTTCTCCTTTCCCTGTTATCATAAACCGGTAGTTGTTCGCCTCGCATCTGCGTCCGGATTATTAATGCCATTAGTCCCTTGTTTAAACCGTCGATTAGGTCCATAACTTCACACAATGCCCCGGCTTATGCTTTAGCAATTGGTAAACCGAATTTTGTACTGTAATTTTCAGCATTTCCTCAGTCAAGATGACAGGCAAGCAGTTCGTCGCTTGCAACTGGGCCCCTTCCCGCATTACTGAGGATGATTTAACAAACGCTGCTTCAATTGGTATTATGGGTCCTAAGGAGGTTCTGCACTGGCGGGCCCTAGGAGATGAGTGTCCACCTACTCCTAAGGAAGGAGAGGTCATTGTTTTCTTTGATCACCTGGCCCGAGGTTTTAGCCCTCCCGGTTCAAAATTCTTCCGGGACATCTTAGCCGCCTTTCAGCTCCATCCTCAGGACGTAGGTCCAAATTCTATGTCAAATATATGCAATTTCCAAGTATTCTCGGAAGTATATCTTCAAGAAGCACCATCAATGGATCTGTTCCGAGACTTTTTTCATCTGAACCGGCGAACGGAGTTTACTGACGGGCTGCATCAAGAGTTGGGTGGCGTCTGCATCCAAAAGAGGAAAGATGTGAGCTTCCCTCATGCTACCCTTCACAGCCATCCCAAGGACTGGAACCAAACATGGTTCTACTGTAAAGACACTTCGCCTGAAGAAGAAAACCCACTGCCGGGTTACCGCGCGTATCGCCTACCAACGGATCATCCCTTGCCACAGCGCCTCAACGCCCTGGATCGTGCCCGGTTTGCTCCTCAACTTTCTAAGCTCAGGGCCTTTCTAGCCAATGGCTTCATCGGAGTAGACTTTGTCCACTGCTGGCTTGCCTGGAGCATTCTTCCGCTGAGCCGGCGCTCAGGCCTGATGTGCGAGTAAACTGGTAAACCGGATGATCCTCAGCGCCACATTGATATAATACTTCCTGAAAAAGAAGTCACTGAATTCGCGAAGAAAATGCTCAACATCTCTCTGGAAGAGTGCAGCCGGACCGGTTTAGCTCCGTTCTGCGAAACCAATAAACCGCCAGCAGTAAGTCCTTTCTGATCTTTTCTGTTTGTCTTGATCCGGCCATATCAATTGTCTTCCATTTATTTCCTATCTTCTGCACATGCCACCGATCCCTTTAGGAAAAGGAAATCTCAAGATAAAGCGGCCAAGCAACCACGCCGGAAAACTTATGTTGTTAAAAAAAGAAAGCTGTTGCTGCCTCCGGTTCACATCTCGAGGAGGATGATCTGGATTCGGAGGTACGAATTAAACCTCGCCTGCTTTAATCTCCCTTTGTCCAAATTTATGTTAACAGTGCCTTTTCCACAGGATCTGGCGGAAGGAAGTAAAGCGGCGGGAGTTGAGGTAATTTCTCTCTCTTCTGACTCAGAACCGCTGCCCCCCCCCCCAAAATCCGCCGGGTGTCCCGGAAATACCCCTTTTCTCATCCTTACGCTCAATTGGATCCCAACTTTCTTTTGAAGAAACATCAGCATGAAGCACGCCGGACCACGCACCATAGTGGCCATGTGGTGGACTCATCCGGAATAGCTCTTACGCCAGCTCACAGGCGTCGCTCCGAGGTTTTACTTTTTCCAACTCTTCTTCATCCAAAAGCCGGCCTCATATGTAAACCGCTTAAACCGTCCGATCCTAACTATCAGGAGGCTCCTTTGTCCTCTTCCGGCGAGTCAACTACCACGCAGGTCCCCGTGTTGAAGACCATGCCTGGGTAAGTCCCTATCTCCGGTTTACCTTTATGTTCGTAACTTCATGATTCTTATTGTTCCTTTGATCCTTTACCAGAAAGCCGAAGCCTAGTAAGAAGGCGAAAGCAAATAAAGCGGCTGCTAAAACCACTGCCGCTGAACCGGCTGATGACCCTGAAGCGGCCATCCTTCCCGAGGACATCCCTGAAGCTCAGTTTGATGATTCTATCCCAATGGATCCTGATGATGCCGCTCCGGGAGATGATAATGCGGCTAAACCGGTGAGTCCTGTCCGGGTTAGCCCTCCTCGGGCTAGCCCGGCTCCTGTCAGCCCGGCGCCTACTACTGCCCCTCTCCAACCAACTGCCGCTTCATCCGAGGACGTTGAGATAACCGGGTTAGGTTTCACTGCCCCCACTGAACCTGTCATCTTGGCCAGGCATACTGCCAAGGAGGAAAAACTTCAACAGGACAAAGGCAAGTGGAGCACGGACTTATCCAGTTATGCCGAGTTGAGTGCCCATGAGCTTCATTCCGGGTATCTGAACTGGCTCTTTACCAGCCGCGAGTATGAAGCCGGGTTGGTTAACATGATGAAGGACAAGTACAAGGTAATTTCCTTTCCTTTTACTTGACTCAGTTTGGTATTCTTTGCAATCCTGTCTTCAGGCCATAGTAGCCCCCAAGTGACGGTTTAGCTTCATTGTAGATGAACCGGGACTTCCAGTGTATCTGAAAATGAACTTACATTAGCCCCCAAGTGCCAGGGGTATAACTTGTTTTATGCGCTTGGGACTTGTCTGAATTTCTCATTCGTTACTTCAATTATCTGAAAATGAACTTAGATCTGCTGCACAGGTTGGTTCTCTTATAGCACTGACCCGGGCCAAGGCATGGGTTCCGGACTTTGATCCAGATGAGGCTATGAACGGATATCCCAGCAATAAAGAGGATGGATCCACCTTCTTTGCCGAAGACCTCCGTGCCTTAACCAAATAGATGCGCCCACTCGCCAGCAAACTTGCCGATGAAGCGGATCTGACAAGGTATCATCCGGCCTATGACTTAGAAAATGAACGGGTGGAGCGGCCAGTTTACGACACTGAGAATCTGATCCCACCGGTTCGTGGCCATACTTTCGCTCCAGATGTTGATCCGTCAGATCTTATTAATGAGGAAATGTACTTCCGTGCCCTCTCCAAGATCGATTGGCACGTTCCTGATTTCCAGCCACTCCCTGAAGATGAAGAAGACCCAGAAGAAGTCGACCCTCAGCCTTCACCGCGTGAAGAGCAGTCGTAAACCGTCCGGTTTAATTCGTAGCTGCTGAACACTTTTGCAAAAAACATTAATCCGTTCGGGCCTGCAGGTGCCTTGTAATAGAATAGTTTGAAACATTGTCTTTATCCCAATGTGGATGTCACAGCTTGACTTGGCATCTGCCAATTTAATCCCTTGTTTTGCTATGGTTGATCCGTTTATGTTATATGCACCTGCATAGACAATGCTAAAAAGATGTCCTGCCGATTTACCACCGGACCTATTACATTGTTCCCATAGACATATATCGAAGGAGTATCTATTTTATACCAAAAAAATACCTCATATCACTGATTAAGTGTGCCTGACATCCTTAATCCGGTAGGAATAATTGAAAGTGTAGATTCTGATGAGGCTCTTGGATCTCTTGGTGTTTGCCTGATGACTGAGCCGGGTTATGATGAACGCCGGTTTAACTCATGCTGGTGTTCATGACCCAGACTTTTAATTTTGCAGATGTATGGTCAACTTTGAAGTTGCCCAATCCCGGATCAACAAACTTGGTTAACAACAAAAACTTGTAAAAACACAGAAACAAAGCTTTTTGGCAAATAAGACCATGTAGTCGAGGCTTTTTATGAGCTGCCAGGCTCCAAATTCGAGGCTTTTTGTGAGCGGCCTTTAAGCTCTTGGCTTTTTGCGAGCTGCCAGGCTCCATATTTGACGCATCAAGGGCGCCGGTTTAAGAGGCTTCTGATTCGAATATGATCAGTAAACCGGACCAAAGGGGTTAAGCTAGGATTCGAATACGATCATGTAGCCCCCAGTGGCTTTGGCGTTGCACCGATCAAGAGGGTACCGACAGCTCTGTTCTCTTTGGTTCGAATGCGACCTATGTTTGAACAGGAAGCCCCCTAATGACCTTGAGAAGTTTTTAACGACCCTGATTCGAATACGATCCAAGTCGGACCCAAAAAGGGGTTAAGCTATGATTCGAATACGATCAAGAAGCCCCCTAGTGAGTTTGGCTATGTTCTCTTTGTTTCGAATACGACCTATGTTTGAATAGGAAGCCCCCAAGTGACCATAGAGGCAGGGTACCTATATGGGAGTTGTGCTTTGCGGCAAACCCTCTTTGGTCCCTTAATAAATAATTTTTCCTGCGTATCAAGATAGACAGATCAAAGCATCTTGTTTCCTTGATGAAAATGACATATATCAAGAGAAATAAACTTTAGATGGATATCACCTGAGTGAATTCCCAGATGACACTTCTATTTGAAGAAGATGGCTGATCCCCCGGTTTACCGGGGGCGCTGGTTTATTTATTAATCGTAATATGTACAGGATACATGAAGCGGAGCCAATGGCTCAAGTGTAGTAAGGTCGCAGAAGAGCGATGTTCCACGGCCTCTGCGTCTCTTCCTCTGCTGTACATGAGTCTATATGTTCTCGAACGTCCACCAGGTAGTATGAAAGTTGTGTAGGTTCTTGCTGACCACAAAGGGTCCTTCCCAAGGTGGGGATAACTTGTGCATATCTGTCTGGTCTTGGATGAGCCGGAGCACCAGGTACCCCTCCTAGAACGTCCTGGTCTTAACCCGGCGGCTGTGATATCGGCGCATGTCTTGTTGATATATGGCTGATCGTGCTGCCGCTGCGTCCCGTTCCTCATCCAGCTGGTCTAAGTTGTCTTGTCTTGCTTGCTCATTAGCCGCTTCAACATAAGCTGCCACCCGTGGTGAGTCGTGCCGGATGTCACTAGGGAGAACCGCTTCAGCACCATATACCATGAAGAAGGGCGTATAACCTGTAGACCTGTTAGGTGTAGTGTTGATGCTCCAGAGGATAGAAGGTAACTCCTCAACCCAGCAACCTGGTATTCTTTGCAAAGGAACCATAAGCCAGGGCTTGATGCCTCTCAAGATCTCTTGGTTGGCCCTCTCAGCTTGGCCATTGGACTGAGGATGAGCTACTGAAGACACATCCAGGTGAATATGTTCCCTTTGGCAAAACTCTTCCATCTCTCCTTTAGATAGATTGGTGCTATTATCAGTAATGATGCCGTGTGGAAAGCCAAACTGGAAAATTACCTTTTTGATGAATTTGACCGTTGTTGCCGCATCACACTTGCTGACAGGCTCTGCCTCAATCCACTTTGTAAACTTGTCCACTGCTACCAACAGATGGGTTTTCTGATCTTGGGATCGTTTGAAGGGTCCAACCATATCAAGCCCCCAAGTCGCAAACGGCCAAGTAATTGGGATCATCCGTAGCTCCTGCGCCGGAACATGAGCACGTGTTGAAAATTTCTGACAAGCATCACATCTCCGGACTAGATCATTCGCATCAGCATGAGTCGTTAACCAGTAGAACCCATGACGAAAGGCCTTGGCTACCAATGACTTTGAACCGGCGTGATGACCACAATCTCCTTTGTGTATCTCTCGAAGAATATCACAGCCTTCTTCTGATGATACACATCGCTGAAACGCCCCAGAAACGCTGCGGTGATGAAGTTCTCCGTTGACAATGGTCATAGATTTGGATCGCCGGATTATCTAACTAGCCTCAACCTCATCATCTGGCAATTCTCCTCGGCTCAGGTATGCCAAGTAAGGGAGTGTCCAATCCGGAATAACATGAAGTGCTGCAACTAGTTGTGCTTCCGGATCAGGAACAACCAAATCTTCTTCCGATGGTATCTGTACCGATGGACTGTGTAACTCATCCAAGAAGGTATTTGGTGGAACCGGTTTACGCTGAGAGCTCAGCCGGCTTAATGCATCGGTCGCTTCATTTTTCCGCCGGTCTATGTGATCCACCTGATATCGTTTGAAATATCCTGCAACCGCTTCAACCTCTCGCGTGTAAGCTGCCATGAGCGGATCTTTAGAATCCCACTTGCCAGATACCTGTTGCGCCACTAGATCTGAATCACCAAAACACTTGACCCGGCTCAAGTTCATCTCCTTAGCCATCCGTAGGCCGTGAAGGAGAGCTTCATACTCAGCAGCATTGTTAGTGCAAGGGAACATTAGTCGGAGGACATAACAAAACTTTTCACCTCGTGGGGAAGTTAATACGACTCCAGCCCCCGAGCCCTCTAATTGCCTTGAACCGTCAAAGTGAATAGTCTAGTATGTATGATCCGGCTTCTCCTCTGGTGCTTGCAATTCTGTCCAATCATTGATGAAATATACTAGTGCTTGGGATTTAATAGCGGTACGGGGCACATACTTCAATCCGTGTGGGCTAAGCTCAATGGCCCATTTTGCTACTCTGTCAGTAGCTTCTCTGTTCTGGATTATATCCCCCAATGGAGCTGAGCTGACAACAGTGATTGGGTGGCCCTGGAAATAGTGCTTCAGCTTCCGGTTTGCCATGAACATGCCGTATACCAGCTTCTGCCAGTGCGGATACCTTTGCTTTGACTCAATTAGAACCTCACTGACGTAATAAACCGGGCGCTGAACCGGATATTCCTTGCCTGCTTCCTTGCGTTCCACCACAATTGCCACGCTAACTGCACGAGCATTGGCGGCCACGTATAATAGCAGCGGCTCGTTGTCAATAGGGGTAGCAAGAACTAGCGGTTCTGCTAATTGCCGCTTCAAATCCTCGAACGCGGCGTTTGCAGCATCGCTCCATATAAACCGGTCCGTATTTTTCAACATCTGATAAAGTGGGATCGCCTTTTCTCCCAGACGGCTGATGAATCGGCTCAATGCTGTAATTCGGCCTGCTATACGCTGGACATCATTGATACAAGCCGGTTTAGTCAAGGATGTGATCGCCTTGATCTTCTCTGGATTAGCCTCTATTCCTCTGTTTGATACTAAGAATCCAAGGAGCTTGCCTGCCGGAACACCAAAAACACACTTCTCCGGATTAAGCATCATCTTATAAACCCGGAGGTTGTCAAAGGTTTCCTTTAGGTCCTCTATCAGTGTCTCCTCCTTCCTTAACTTCACCACAATGTCATCACCATAGGCATGGACATTTTTTCGGATCTGCCCTTTGAGACAGTTCTGCACGCAATGCTGGTAAGTTGCTTGGGCACTCTTGAGCCCAAAGGGCATAGATACATAGCAGAAGGCTCCAAAGGGAGTTATTAAAGCTGTCTTCTCCTGGTCCTTAACTACCATCTTGATTTGATGATACCCTGAATATGCATCCAAAAAACTTAGCCGCTCACATCCTGCCGTAGCATCAATAATCTGATCAATACGGGGGAGAGCAAAAGGATCAGTTGGACAAGCCTTGTTTAGGTATGTGTAATCCACACACATCCTCCATGTTCCATTTTTCTTTAACACCAGAACCGGATTAGCCAACCACTCCGGATGGAACACCTCAACTATGAATCATGCGGCCAAAAGCCTGGCCACTTCTTCTCCTATAGCCTTGCGCCTCTCCCCATTGAAGCGGCGTAAATACTGTTTGACCGGTTTAACTTCGGATCAATATTAAGACTGTGCTCAGCGAGTACCCTCGATATACCAGGCATGTCAGAAGGTTTCCATGCAAAGATATCCCAGTTCTCACGGATGAACTCGATGAGCGCGCTTTCCTATTTGGGGTCTAGGTTACCGCTGATAGTGAACTGTTTGGATGAATCGCCTAGAATAAAGTCAACTTGTTTGGTCTCCTCTGCTGACTTAAACTTCAACTCCGGATCATGTTCTGTAGTTGGCTTCTTTAACGGGGACATATCCGCCGGATCAACGTTGTCCTTGTAGAATTTCAACTCCTCCGTAGCACACACTGCCTCTGCATAGGCTGCATCTCCTTCCTCGCATTCCAATGCTATCTTGCGACTTCCATGAACCGTGATGGTTCCCTTGTGACCCGGCATCTTGAGCTGTAGATAAACATAGCACGGTCTAGCCATGAACTTGGCGTAAACCGGTCTCCCAAACAGAGCATGATATGGGCTCCTGATCTTTACGACCTCAAAGGTCACTGTCTCTGACCTAGAATCCTGCTCATCCCCAAAGGTAACTTCCAGATCAATTTTCCCAACTGGGTAAGCCGATTTACCTGGCACCATTCCATGGAATACTGTGTTGGACTGTCTCAACTTCTTATCTGTCAACCCCATACGCCGGAAAGTCTCCTAGTATAAGATGTTGATACTGTTGCCGCCGTCCATGAGTACCTTTGTGAACTTGTAGCCACCTACCTGTGGTGCCACCACTAGGGCCAACTGGCCCAGATTTTCAACCTGTGGAGGGTGATCCTCTCTCCTCCACACAATAGGTTGTTCCGACCAACGTAGAAAACGTTGCGTCGCCGGTTCAACTACATGTACTGCCCGCTTCAGAACCTTTTGATCTCGTTTGCACAAACTTGTGGTGAAAACATGATATTGTCCACTGCTTAGCTCTTTGGGATTACTCTGATACCCGGATTGCTGCTGCTGCTGGCGCTGCTGATTGCCTTGGTTGTTGTAACCACCCTGACCATGCTGTTGGTTGCCTTGGTTGTTGTAACCACCCTGACCATGCTGCTGGTTATGTTGATGCTGACCGTGATATCCTGATCCGGAACCATTACCCTGGTAACCCGGACCCTGAAAACCGGGACACGATCCGTTGCCGGGGGGGTCCGTGGTTATATCTGGCTTATCTCATGGCCTCTACCATGATCCGACAGTCCTTCCATAGATGTTTAGACGGGTGTCCCTCTGTACTGTGCTTAGGGCAAGGCTCGTTCAACTGTTGATCTAGATTGAAGAACTGCCCTTCGCCACGTTGAGGTGGTTTACCTTTGCGGCGCTGCCCGTTTCCTTGAACGTTTGTATTGGCCACAAAATCAGAACCGTCTTCTGCCTTTCGCTTACCATTGTAACCCGTTCCTACCGGATTAGCTTGCGTCGGTTTACCAGCCTTGTCCTCCTTTCCGGACTTGTCTCCATCTGCATCCGGGTACTTGGTGTTATCAAAATCCCCATATTTCACCAGAGAGCTCATGAGCGTGCCCATGTCAGTGCAATCGCGTTTGAGCCGTCCTAACTTCAGTTTCAGAGACTCAAACCAGCAATTGTTTTCCAATGTCACTATCGCCGTACTAGGGTTGATACTATTGGAAGAGTGCAGGATTGCTAATACTCGCTGCACCCAGCTGCTCGTGGGTTCCTGCTCTCCTTGAACACATGCTGCTAAGTCTACCACCAACATTGGCTGCTTGCACGTGTCTTTGAAATTTTTCATAAACTGGCGACGCAACTCACCCCATGATCCGATGGAGTTAGGTGGTAGGCCTTTTAACCATGTCCGGGTTGTACCCTCAAGCATCATGGTGAAGTTCTTGGCGCATGCTGCTTCATCCACATCAAGCATCTCCATAGCCATCTCATAACTTTCAACCCACGCCTCTGGAGCCAGATCCGCTGTGTAGTTGGGTACCTTACGAGGGCCTTTGAAGTCCTTGGGTAGTTTCACGCTTCGTAAAGCAAGGATGAGACATTGTACTCCAAAGGAACTTGCTGTGACTCCCATTTCTGCTGTGGTTGGGTGAACCGGCGTCGTTTGACAGGTTTCTTCGCGGGCAGTGTGTCTAGCCCGGTTTATCGCCTCTTGGGCGTGCGCTTCTGCTCCCGCCGGATTATCCTGCCTGTGACGGTGACGTCTCCGCTCGCTGCTAGACACAGCCGGTTCATCCCAGTGCCTAGAATAACTCCGGCTTTGGCGGGGGGTTGAATGAATCCTTTCCCTGCTATAAGAGTACGCCTGCTGCTGTGTCAGCGTCGTGTCCAGTAATTCCTTAGCCCGGCGTGCTTCCATCGCCACGGGGGATGTCCCCTCAATGGGTAAAGCGGCCAGTCGTGAGGCGGCGGCGACAATGTTGTCCAACGGGTTAGAATAATGGCCGGGAGGGGTGGGGACATGCGGCGTTGGCACAACTTGGCGGTTTCGCTCTGCGGCCGGCGGCTGAACCGGCGCGCCAGTCCCCGGGGCTCCTCCTCGGTTTACCTCTGGGTTATTGCTGGCTCCCGCTCCTGGTGTGCCAAAGAGATTCCTCTCCTCGTAAACCGGCGGTAGACGAGTTTGCTGTCTTCTGTACATTACCTCCTGTGCAGAAGTCTGATCCAGCCTGAGCCGGAAAGCTTGGGAGTCTAGCTCTGCTTGCCTTGTAGCCATCCTGGCCTTCTCCGCATCCAGATCCCGTTTAGCCTGCTCAATCCGGCCCTTCAGCTGAAGGATCTCCGCATCATGTTGCGCCTTGTTGGCAGGGGCTACTTCTGCTGTCGCGAGCGCCGTCAACTCTCCAACCAAGGTGGATAGGACATCAGAGGGTGATGGGGTTTGGTTGCTTGCGCCAGCCCCTGCTACCTCTGAGGTGAACGCCCCAATCATTGAGGGCTGCTGCATAGACAGTGATCCGGCCATGAAGACAGCCACCCGGTTTGGCGGATCAAAGGGGTCTGGAATACTATCGCCATCGGATACACCTTCTGATCGGCCGTCCTGCAACAGATTCAAAGATTCGGTCTCTCCGGATGAAGATTCATCGTCAGAGTAGACAACTATCTCGCCACCAGAATCCGATCCGCCCTCGGCTTGGACTCCATGAACTGCTCCAACGAAAACACGCTTCACGGCGGGCTAAATCCGGGCCGATCTCGCACACTGAGCCGGCTCGACGATGTTGGGGAAGATGTCCGGTTCAGGTCCCGGTTCGCCGATCTTGCCGATGAAGACGTGGATGCCGCCGAAGGGGACCCGGTACCCGTATTCGATTGAATCGGCCTCGGGGCCCCAGCCTGCATCGTCGATGTAGATCCGGCCACGACGACTCTTGGTCATCCGCCCAACCGCGTAACCCTTGAGTCCTTCAAAGCTGCCCTTCAAGAACTCAAAACCATCGTGCGATAGCCCCACGGTGGGCGCCAACTGTCGTGGAATTAGCACGGCAGATGTCCAGTTTAGAGGACTTAGGTGTGAGGCCATCGCGCGGGTTAGCTTGAAGAGGTTAAAAGCACACAAAGGACACAGAGGGTTTATACTAGTTCGGCCCCTTCGATGAAGGTAAAAGCCTACATCTAGTTTGGTGTGGTATTGCTTGGGCGTCGATGAACAGGGAGCGAATCGCTTGCCTGTGTTTCGCGCTGTTGTTTCTTGTCCTTGAACCGTCGCCGGGTCGTTCCTTTATATAGGAGGCAACGCCCGGTACGGTTTATAGTCCCGAGGCCGGCTCATAAACATGTCCGCCTCGGTCTCTACTCTTTCTATCTTACATCCTAAGTTACATGATATGACGGTTCACAAACCGTGGGCTTTACACATGGGCTCTAAACTTCTACGGGTTGTAAGCTTTTGTACATATTATACTAGGCTTGTTATAAGACAACTATGTCAGTGTAATCCGGATCTTCCTGGCCGGTTTATACCTGCTAGTAATATCCCTGACACTTCCGGTGGCACCGGAGTGCCACCGGGGCCATCATCGTGTGACGGCGATCTACACCAACACCTCCGTCATCTTCACCAACATCTCCATCACCTTCCCCCATCTATCTACAGCGGTCCACTCTCCCGCAACCCGCTGTACCCTCTACATGAACATGGTGCTTTATGCTTCATATTATTATCCAATGATGTGTTGCCATCCTATGATGTCTGAGTAGATTATCGTTGTCCTATCGGTGATTGGTGAATTGCTATGATTGATTTAATTTGCTTGTGGTTATGTTGCTGTCCTTTGGTGCCCATCATATGAGCACGCGCGTGGATCACACCATAGGGTTAGTTGTATGTTGATAGGACTATGTATTGGAGGGCAAGAGTGACAGAAGCTTCAACCTAGCATAGAAATTGATGCATACGGGATTGAAGGGGGACCAATATATCTTAATGAACGTTAGTAGTTGCGGATGCTTGCTAATAGTTCCAATCATAAGTGCATAGAATTCCATGTAAGGGATGATATGCTAGCAGTGGCCTCTCCCACATAAAACTTTCTACCAGTCTAGTAACGTAGTCAATTGCTTAGGGGCAATTTCGCAACTCCTACCACCACTTTTCCACACTCGCTATCATTAAATTAGTTGTGTCCTTATCTTAACAACCCTTAGTTTTATTAACATGTTCTATATATTCTTGCGAACCTATCCCACAAAAACCACAAAGTACTTCTAGTTTCATACTTGTTCTAGGTAAAGTACATGTCAAGCGTGCGTAGAGTTGTATCGGTGGTCGATATAACTTGAGGGAATATTTGTTCTGCCTTTAGCTCCTCGTTGGGTTCGACACTCTTACTTATCGAAAGAGGCTACAGCTGATCCCCTGCACTTGTGGGTTATCAGGGCTCCAAAAAAATTCTTAAGAATTAGCAAATGGGGTGTACATTATTGGAAATAATGCACACGAGAGAAGTGATTGTTGGATATCCATCCAATGGCTCTCGTGCTTCTTCAATATCTGCTTTTCCTGCTCCAGCCGCTCAAACAAGCGCCAGCGGGACTGCCTGCTCCCTCCTCCCGCGGCCAGCTATGCTGTCGCGCAGGTCTCACCGCCCCACCGTACTCCTATCGCTGGCCTAGCCATCCCTCTACTCACCCACACCTGCTGTTATTCTCTGGGGACGGCAGACGAACCAGTAAACCCTCGTACTCCTCCACTTGGGAAACAACTGCCGAGTGTTCCCTGGCTCCGTGTCGTTCCCTTCCTAGGCCTCATCGTCGTCCACCACCCTGGTGCTCTCGGCGCGGCCTGGTCAACGTGGTCAATGAACGACATCCATCGGAAGTGGACTGTACATGGAGAGGCTGACAGCTGGGTCCATGGCCGCACGCAAGGAAATGCCTCCTTATTACGCGCAAAATAATGATTCCTCCACCTGACAGCTAGGACCCATGGGAAGGGCTTCTGTATTTCGTGAAAAAAAAACATCCCCCCCCCCCCCGCTGACAGGTCGGACCCACCAGCTATATCTTCGCACGCAAGGAAGTGCCTCCTTATGATGCACAAAAAAATGAATACCCCCTGCTAGCTGGGACCCACCATAGTGGGTGGCTGACTTGTGGGCCTACTAAGTTGACGGGGACAGAGGGCTTTGTCAAGTTAGTCAATATGAATGATTCTAGCTCTAGTGACCATACGATGTCCATCCAACGGCCATAGTGCTTCTCCAACCTCTGGTCTTCTTGCTCCAGCCTCCCAAAGCAGCGCCGGTCGTGCCACCTGCTCCTGCCTCCCGTGGCCGGCTGTGCTACAACGGAGGCCTCACCGCCCCCATACTACTCCTACCGCTGGCCAGGCCATCCCTCCACTCACCCACACCCCCTGTTATTCTGCGGCGATGGCAACCTCACACCATAGCCGGACCAGTGAACCCTCGTACTCCTCTCCACGTGGGCATCCACTGCCGCGTCTTCCCTGGCTCCATGTCATCCCCTTCCTAGGCCTCGCCGTCGTCCATCGCCTTGGTGCTCTCGGTGCGGTGTGGTCAATGTGATCAACGACCGACTTCCATTGGAAGAGTACTGTATGTGGAGAGGCTGACAGAAGGGTCCACGGCCGCCGCTAGGTCCACGGCCACAGCCCAGTTTTTTGGTGATTTGAAGTAAGTCGCTTTGTTAGGCCTGTTGGGCTGCAAATCTTTCAAGACGAGGAGAGCTTCATTCGGCTGGCCGAGAAAATGGCCTTTCAGTAATGAGAAATGGGTTGTAAATTTTTAAAACACATCAAACTGGCAATTAGTTTCAAATTTCTTTTTTTCATTTTGAGATTTTAAATTGCATTGATCTTTATGCGTGTACAATTTGTTGGATTTTATATTGATATACATTTATTTTTAAAATCAGTTTGAATGTGACTCAAAATTTCGGGGTTAAAAATAGTTCAGACCGCACTGAAATATGCCAAATTTTGTATAATTTTTTAACCATGGCCACAATATGGGTTGTAATGCTAACAAAAAGAATATGTGCTCCAAAAAAAACCTTAAGAATTAGCAAATGGGTTGTAAATTGTTAGAAATAATGGCAGATGGGTTGTATGATGTTTTCCATAGATCTGAGGCTTTCCTAAAAAAAGGTTGACACACAAGCAGTGACTGTTGGATGTCCATCCAACGGTCGTCGTGCTTCTTCAATCTCTGCTCTTCCTCCTCCAGCCGCTCAAACAAGCGCCGGCGGGACAGCCTGCTCTCTCCTCCCCGCGGCCGGCTGTGCAGCCGCGTAGGCCTCACTGCCCCATCGTACTCCCATCGCTGGCCTAGCCATCCCTCTACTCACCCACAACTGTTGTTTTCTTCGGGGACGGCAGACGAACCAGTAAACCCGCGTACTCCTCCGCGTGGGAAACAACTGTCGAGTCTTCCCTGGCTCAGTGTCGTACCCTTCTGGGGCCTCGCCGTTGTCCACCGCCCTGGTGCTCTCGGCGCGGCCTGGTCAACGTGGTCCATGAACGACATCCATCGGAAGTGGACTGTACGTGGAGAGGCTGACAGCTGGGTCCACGGCCGCACGCAAGGAAATGCCTCCTTATTACGCGCAAAATAATGATTCCTCCACCTGACAGCTAGGACCCACGTGGAGGGCTTCTGTATTTCACGAAAAAACATCCTCCCCGCTGACAGGTCGGACCCGCCAGCTATATCTTCGCACGCAAGGAAGTGCCTCCTTATGACGCACAAAAAATGAATACCCCCTGCTAGCTGGGACCCACTATAGTGGGTAGCTTACTTGTGGGCCTACTAAGTTGACGGGGATAGAGGGCTTTGTCAAGTTAGTCAATATGAACGATTCTAGCTCCAGTGACCGTACGATGTCCATCCAACGGCCATAGTGCTTCTTCAACCTCTGGTCTTCTTACTCCAGCCGCCCAAAGCAGTGCCGGTCGTGCTGCCTGCTCCTGCCTCCCGTGGCCGGCTGTGCAGCCGCGGAGGCCTCACCGCCCCCATACTACTCCCACCGCTGGCCATGCCATCCCTCCACTCACCCACACCCCCTGTTATTCTGCGGCGACGGCAGCCTCACACCGTAGACAAACCAGTGAACCCTCCTACTCCTCTCTGTGTGGGCATCCACTGCCGCGTCTTCCCCGGTTCCGCGTCGTCACCTTCCTAGGCCTCGCCGTCGTCCACTGCCTTGGTGCTCTCAGCGCGGCATGGTCAATGTGGTCAACGACCGACTTCCATCGGGAGAGTGCTATACGTGGAGAGGCTGACAGCTGGGTCCACGGCCACAACCCAGTTTTTTTGTGATTTGCCAAGTAAGTCGCTTTGTCGGGCCTGTTGGGCTGCAAATCTTACAAGACGAGGAGAGCTTCATTCGGCTGGCCGAAAAAATGGCCTATTTGTAATAAGAAATGGGTTGTACATTTTTAAAACATAACAAACCGGCAATTAGTTTCAAATTTATTTTTTTCATTTTGAGATTTTAAATTGCATTGATTTTTATGCGTGGAAAATTTGTTGGATTTTATATTGATATACATTAATTTTTAAAATCAGTTTGAATGTGACTCAAAATTTCGGGATTAAAAACAGTTCGGACCGCACCGAAATATGAAAAATTTCGTATATTTTTTTAACCGTGGCCATAATATGAGCTGTAATGCTAACAAAAAGAATATGGGCTCCAGAAAAAACCTTAAGAATTAGCAAATGGGCTGTAAATTATTATTAATAATGGCAGATGGGTTGTATGATGTTTTCCACATATTTGAGGCTTTCCTAAAAAGAAGGTTGACGCACAAGCAGTGACTGTTGGATGTCCATCCAACGGCCGTCGTGCTTCTTCAATCTATGCTCTTTCTGCTCCAGCTGCTCAAACAAGCACCGGCGGGACTGCCTGCTCTCTCCTCCCCGCGGCCGGCTGTGCTGCTGCGCAGGCCTCATCGCCCCACCATACTCCCATCATTGGCCAACCATCCCTCTACTCACCCACACCTGCTGTTTTCTCCAGGGACGGCAGACGAACCAGTAAACCCTCGTACTCCTCCGCGTGGGAAACAATTGTCGAGTCTTCCCTGCCTCTATGTCGTTCCCATCCTAGGCCTCGCCGTCGTCCACCGCCCTGGTGCTCTCGACTTGGCTTGGTCAACGTGGTCAAGGACCGACATGCATCTGAAGTGGACTGTACGTGGAGAGGCTGACAGCTGGGTCCACGGCCGCACGCAAGGACATGCCTCCTTATTACACGCAAAATAATGATTCATCCACCTGACATTTGGGACCCACCGAAAGGGCCTCTGTATTTCGCGAAAAAATCGTTACCGCCGCTGACAGCTTGGATCCACCAGTTATATCTTCACACGCAAGGAAGTGCCTCCTTATTACTCACAAAAAAATGAATACTCCCCCTGTTAGCTGAGACCTAGTATAGTGCCAGGCTGACTTGTGGGCCTACTAAATTCACGGGGACGGAGGGCTTTGTCAACTTAGTCAATATGCACGATTCTAGCTCCAGTGACCGTACGATGTCCGTCCAACGGCCGTAGTGCTTTTTCAACCTCTGGTCTTCTTGCTCCAGCCGCCCAAACCAGCTAGCAAACCAGTGCCGCATGCTCCTGCCTCCTATGGTCGGCTGTGCTGCCACGGAGGCCTCACCGCCCCCTACTATTCCCACCGTTGGCCAGGCCCTGCGGCGACGGCAGCCTCACACCGCAACAGGACCAGTGAACCCTCCTACTCCTCTCCACGCGGGCTTACACTACCGCGTCTTCCCTGGCTCCGCATCGTCCCCTTCCTAGGCCTCGCCGTCGTTCACCGCCCTGGTGCTCTCGGCGCGGCGTGGTCAACGTGGTCAAGGAACGACTTCCATCGGAAGAGTACTGTACGTGGAGAGGCTGACAGCTGGGTCCACGGCCGCAGCAAGGAAGTGCCTCCTTATTACGCGCAAAATAATTATTCCTCCACCTGACATCGGGGACCCACCGGATGGGCCACTGTATTTCGCGAAAAAATGTTTCCCCCTGACTGCTGGGACCCACCACCTACATCTTGATACGTCCAAAACGTATCTATAATTTCTGCTTGCTCCATGCCTCTTTTGTGTGATATTGCTATGATATTTATGCACTTCCATACACTTTTGATCATATTTGGACTAACCTATTAACTCAGTGCACCACAGTGCCAGTTCCTGTTTTCTGCTGTTTTTCTATTTCAGGTTTCCCCCATATTAAAAGTGCCCTAAAAATTCCGGGAAAAATACAGGAAAAATCAGCGTACCGGGAGCTTCAAGAAAAACCAAAGCAAGGCCAGAGGGGAGCCAGGGGCAGCCCAGGCGGCCCCACCCCTGGCCGCCCTAGGGGGGCGCCTGGGCCCCCCTCCCCGCTTCTGCTGACCCCCTTTGGCATATATACTCCTCGCGTCCCGAAACCCTCGAGGACGGAACCCTTTTTTACGATCTAGCCTATGTTCCGCCGCCGCCGCGCTTCCAAGATCGGGAGCACCAGGAGAACTCTTCCCGGCACCCTGCTGGAGGGGAGAACCACCACCGGGAGCTTCTCCACCACCATGGACGCTTCCCGGATGAGTCGTGAGTAGTCCCCCTTGGACCATGGGTCCATGACCAGTAGCTATGTGATGTTCTCCACCCCTCTTTGTTCTTCATGGTTTAGACCTCGTGAGCTGCCCTACATGATCGAGGCACATATGTAATCTTTATGCTGTTGCTATGCTGAGTTTGCTGGGATCCGATGGATTATGAGATTATGTTCAGATTGTGTGTGAGTAATATATTTGATTCACCTCTTTTATATTTATGTTCCTAAGTAATTCTAGCATGTTCTCCGTTACTGTTTATTGCTTTGGCCGAGTAGTAGGTAGTAACTCCAAGAGGGAGCGTTATGCTTGATTGTGGGTTCATGCCCCCTGATGACTAGCTTGAGTGACAGAAACATGAGTCTAGGGGATGTGATGTTGCCACAAGGGGGAAAACAACGGTGCTTGTACTTGCGGGTGCAAGGATTGTTTACTTTACGCAAAGTTCTTTTAACGCAGTTGTCTGTTGCTTTGAGTTTACACTTTGGGTGGGATTCGCAACTTAATACCAGCGACATGTTCTGGATATATATCTCAAGGTGGATGATTAGTAGTAGATGCAGATGGATTTCGGTCTACTTGCCTTGGCGTACCGCCCATGCTTTTGAGCCTCTACCTTTCTTTACAACATAGTTAGCATTGGTTTGCGCACATAATCATGTCAATTGCCCAGCTGTAATTTGTTTACCTCGCTTTGCTGTTTTATCGTCTTTTGGGAGAGAGACATCACTAGTGAACATCATGGGACCCCGGTCCATATTACCATCACTGATCACACCCGCTATATACTTCATGTTCTTATTTCCTAGTTGCAGACACACCTATCACTATTATCTCTTGTGTTTGATCCTTTGTAAACGACAAGGCCGGAGGGATTGACAACCTCTCTGTACTCGTTGGCAGCAAAGTTATTTGTATCTGTGTGCAGGTCCTATCAACCGCTAAGTATCTGGCGCCGTTAGCCGTTGACACCTTCTTGTCAACCCTCGGAGTCTCACGGGATTTGATCCTTGGTATCTTGCCAAGGGAAACTTGCCGTTACGCTACATCTCAAACCTTCCACTTGGGGCAACCAACGAGGGGCGAGAAGCCATCAAGCAAAGTTTCTGGCGCCGTTGCCGGGGACTCCACTCTTCAAGATAGGGGAGTTGCACGCTATCTTTTATCTTTGCTTTTTAGTCTTGTTAGTTTACCTTTCAGTTTTTGCTTTAGTGACCTTTACCAAAAATCACAAAAATAGTTATCTTGCTTGCTGCTGCTATGGGTTCCACCGAGAACACCAAGTTGTGTGACTTCACTAGTCATAACAACGATGACATTATCTGCACGCCTATTGCTACACCTGCCACTTCAGCACCCTCTTATGAGATTAAACCTGCTTTACTAAACCTAGTTATGAAAGATCAATTCTCCGGTGCTGGACATGATGCTGCTTTGCACTTAAATAATTTTGTTGAGCTCTGTGATATGCAAAAGTACCAAGAAATAGATGGTGACATTGTTAAGCTTAAGCTTTTTCCTTTCTCCTTGAGAGGAGGAGCTAAAATCTGGTGGAAATCCTTGCCTAGGAATAGCATAGATTCTTGGGACAAGTGCAAGGATGCCTTTATTGGGAAGTACTACCCCCCTGCTAAAATTATCCAATTAAGGAGTAACATAATGAATTTTAAACAATTGGATAATGAACATGTTTCCCAAGCTTGGGAACGCATGAAATCTCTTGTCAAGAACTGCCCTACTCATGGTTTGACTACTTGGATGGTTATCCAAACTTTTTATGCACGCTTGAACTTTACCTCGCGGAACTTGTTGGATTCGGCCGCGGGAGGAACCTTTATGTCAACTACACTTGGTGCTGCCACGAGGCTTCTCGATGAGATGATGACCAATTATTCCCAATGGCACACCGAACGCGCTCCAACAGGTAGGAAGGTAAACTCTGTCGAGGAGATTTCCTACCTAAATGAAAAAGTTGACTTGATCATGTCTCTACTTTCCAAGCAATCCCCTATTGATCCTCATGATGTTCCTTTAAATTCTTTGATTCCTCAAGATCAAGTAGATGTGAACTTTATCTCTCGAAACAATTTCAATAACAGTGCTTATAGGAGTAATTTTGGTAGCAACCCTAGACCGCTCCCCTCTAACTCCAATGGGAACAACAATACTTATCCTAGCACCAAGAACTCCACTTCTGAACTAGAGATTATGCTTAAAGACTTCATCACTACCCAAAAGGCCTTCAATAAGAGTGTAGAAGAAAAACTAAACAAACTAGATAATCTCTTTTCGAAGGTAGACAATTTAGCCCATGAGGTAGAGTTGCTTAAAATTAGAACTTCTCCTCTTGAGGAGAGGAAGACCACTCCTATGAATGCTATTCAAGTGCAAATTAATGAAAACATTAGGATGATGGCTAAACTTAAAGAGATATGGGCTAGAGAAAAGGAGGAAGAAGATAGAATTAAGAGCCTTCCTACCCACCACACTGTTGCTACTATCCAAGTCGTTGAGGATATCCAAACTCTTAGCACCAATGCACTCCTAGTCCTGTTGGACCTATTAATGGTGATGCTATGACCTCAACCATAGAAGAAACTCCTATGACCATAGAAGCTACCAAACAAGTGAGCCTAAAGGACACCACTACCACTTTACTTGATAGTAGTGACCTTGATTTTGATAATTGCACCCTTTTTGAAGTTATTGATTTTCTTCACAAAATTTCTAGAGATCCCCACACTAGCACACTTAATATTGCCTTCACAGAGCATATCATTAATGCTCTCATCAAAGCTAGGGAGGAAAAGCTTAGGGTAGAAGCCTCCATACCTAGAAAGCTAGAAGATGGTTGGGATCCTATGATTAAAATTAAGTTGAATAACTTCTCTTGCTATGCTTTATGTGATGTTGGAGCTAGTACCTCCGTTATGCCCAAAAGAATGTATGATATGCTTAAATTGAAATATTTTGATCCTTGTTCTTTTGGTGTTCGTCTTGTTGATTCTTCTGTAAAGAAACCTTTGGGGAAGATCGACGATGTTCTTATCGTTGTCAATGACAATTATGTTCCCGTTGATTTTACTATTATGGATATTGAATGTGAACCTTCATGTCCAATTATTTTGGGACGTCCTTTTCTTCGCACCGTTGGTGCTATCATTGACATGAAAGAGGGTAATATAAAATTCCAATTCCCTCTCAAGAAAGGAATGGAACACTTCCCTAGAAATAAGATTAAGTTGCCTTTTGAGTCCGTTACACGGGCTAGCTATTCTCTTACTCTTGATAAAACTTGATCCTCTCTTTTTGCATCATGCCTAGCTTAAAGGCATAAAAGAAAGCGCTTTTGGGAGGCAGCCCACAACGAATTAGGTTTTATTTTGCTTTTGTTGTGTCTTGATGTTTGTTACTACAGTAGCATCATATTTGTATCTTTTCTTTTCAGCTTTGTGCCAAGTTTAGCCTCTGATTGCAAGAAAGTTCAAAAGTTGCGACGTGCAGTCCAGAAAACAGATTCTGTCCTTTGACAGAAAAATTCATATAAAATCACCAGATCATCTTTTTGATCTGAATTGTTTTGACAGCATGCTCTATACAATTAGCTTTCGGGCGTTTGTTCTGAGTTTTTTGATTTGAGTTGCAGAAGTGCCCCGAAAAAATCATTTACTACATGCTGGTCTGTTTTTCACAGATTCTGTCCTGTTTTGCCTTTTCTTCGTTTTGCAAACCCTGAGCTTGCTTTTTCTTTGGAAAAAACGTTTTGGCAATCTTGAGAAACAGTAGCTCTTCAAGATTATCTTTATTTCCAGTAGGGAAAAGTTATTTTATTGTGGGTACTAACCTCGCTAATCAGATTACGATGAGTTATGTATGAAGGGAGTTTTCAAGTGTGCGAGGGAAGATGATAAAAGAAGATTCAGGAGGGTCAAACGCTCAATCTTGGGGATGCCCCCGTGCACCCCCAAGAAATATTCAAGAAGACTCAAGAGTCTAAGCTTGGGGATGCCCCCATGCATCCCCTTCTCCATCAACAATTATCAGTTTGTCTTTCGTTCCACTATGATTATCACTTCATGTGTTATGTGCTATGCTTGGAGTGTCTTGCGCTTAGTTTCCTTTTTAGTTTTCTTTAGCTTTGCCTGTTGTTCATAACAAGTTAGAACCCAGCTTTCTTTGTGTGGGAGAGAAACACGCTCCAATTCAACCTAGAACACAACATAGGATTTTCATGCTTATCTTTGTTGTGTGTGTTCTTTGTCTTTTCTTAGCTACTGTCATGTTTAGCTCTTAGTTTTCATGCTTTTATTTTTAAAGAGCTTTTGTTTAGTTGGTTGCTGAACTCTCTTGAGTTTTCATGTTATCCTCGTTAAGAGAGTTTGCCTGTTGCACTGAGTTGTGTGTCTTAACTTAAAGTAGGTAATTAAGGTTGCTATTTAATTTTAGTAGTAACTTGCAATAGTTTTGAGGTATTGCCATGAGTAATGTCTGAACTTTTGGTGTCAAGAGCTTTAGCCTATTAGTGATAGATGTCGTATTTTGGGCAATCCGTGTTTATTTTCGAAAACCTATAAAATAGTTGAGAACTTTAGCTACTAAATGGATCACTAATCTTTGGAGGGGTCGAATATTAGAGTACACTCACGTACCATGAGCCGAGGATGCGCAAGGATAACCAAATCCCCATACACTCCTCCTCGGGGTACTTGTCTCTTTGTGAACCTCCTAATTAGATTGAGAGTTACCGATAATAAGTGCATGAGTTCTTCGGACTAATGTGAGTATTCGAAAGTTGACACTTCCACCTAGCCATATTTTTCTAGCCTCTTCGGTACCGTGCATTGCCCTTTCTCACCTCGAGAGTTGGCGCATACTTCGTCGGTGCATCCAAATCCTTGGCACGATACGCTCTGTCATCATAAGCCTCATTATATCCTTCCTCAAAACAGCCACCATACCTACCTATCAAGGCATTTCCATAGCCTTTCTGAGATACATTGCCATGCAACATCCATCTTCTCATGACTTGATCTTCATGTCATACATGCTTTTTGCTTGATCGATGAGCCGCATGCTAGTTGGGCCTTGCCCTAATCATTGCTACATGACGCGCTAGTATCATTGCATATCCTGCTACACTGGCAGAGGCATACATTTGCATACATCATGATAGTTTCATTTTCTTTATGTTGAGTACTTTTGTAAAGTGTGAAAGATCTTCTAAACTTCTTGTAATTTGTAGAGTGTTGCCCCTAAAGTAAGGAAAAGATCCCAAAGAGGACAAATCAAAAGATCCCAAAGAGGACAAAATCAAAAGATCCCAAAGAGGACAAATGAGAGATAAATAGAAAGAGCCATTGAGGCCACACAAAAAAAAGAGAGAAAAAGGAGAAAAAGAAATAAAAAGAGAGAAGGGGGCACACTACTATTCCTTTTGAGAGATCCACACTCGTACTCCATCTTATACCTTGTACTCCATAGAGATTATCATTCATGCATATAGCTATGTGGGGACCTTCACACTATAGAACTTGGCTTGTATATTCCAATGATAAGCCTCCTCAAAAGAGCTCTAGGTCTTCTTGAGTAAGCAAGTTGGATGCACCCCCACTAGTTCCATTGGAGAGCTTACCTTAGCTCATATGTGCATCCGTTGCATGGCAATCCCTACTCCTCACATCATATCTATCATTTGGCTTTCTCTCGCCGATGATTGTCCTCATTGATGTGATCCTTTCACACCTTTTTTGTCTTCCCCCTCCATCATTTTTCTCTTTTTGCCATCCTAAGTGTCAACTTTCTTGCTTACGCTCATCCATTGCATGAGTGCTCAAAATATCGAAAGGGAGTGGATCATTTTGACTTGTACCTGGCTGACGGTCTGGGGATGAGTCATGATAAGATTCCAAAGAAGACCAAGTGTGAAACTTTAGTAGATTAAGTTCTCAACAATACAAAAACTATGTTTCACTCTCTCATATATCCCTATCCCCTTTCTTGCACGCAAACACCATTTGGAGACATTCGAGTCACGGACAGCGAGAGCTCTTGCACCTTTATGTTCTTATGTTACTTGTTACAATGCTAATATAGCCTCTTGCTTGTTATGACTTGAATTGAATTACATGCCTTGATCGCTTTATTTAAAAAGTTCTTATATGGTTTTTAGCATGTCACCACAGAAATTATGCTTGTTATCATTTACCTACTCGAGGACGAGCAGGAATTAAGCTTGGGGATGTTGATACGTCCAAAACGTATCTATAATTTATGCTTGCTCCATGCCTCTTTTGTGTGATATTGATATGATATTTATGCACTTCCATACACTTTTGATCATATTTGGACTAACCTATTAACTCAGTGCACCACAGTGCCAGTTCCTGTTTTCTGCTGTTTTTCTATTTCAGGTTTCCCCCATATTAAAAGTGCCCTAAAAATTCCGGGAAAATACAGGAAAAATCAGCGTACCGGGAGCTTCAAGAAAAACCAAAGCAGGGCTAGAGGGGAGCCAGGGGCAGCCCAGGCGGCCCCACCCCTGGCCGCTCTAGGGGGGTGCCTGGGCCCCCCTCTCCGCTTCTGGTGACCCCCTTTGGCATATATACTCCTCGCGTCCCGAAACCCTCGAGGACGGAACCCTTTTTTACGATCTAGCCTCTGTTCCGCCGCCGCCGCGCTTCCAAGATCGGGAGCACCAGGAGAACTCTTCCCGGCACCCTCCCGGAGGGGAGAACCACCACCGGGAGCTTCTTCACCACCATGGACGCTTCCCGGATGAGTCGTGAGTAGTCCCCCTTGGACCATGGGTCCATGACCAGTAGCTATGTGATGTTCTCCTCCCCTCTTTGTTCTTCATGGTTTAGACCTCGTGAGCTGCCCTACATGATTGAGGCACATATGTAATCTTTCTGCTGTTGCTATGCTGAGTTTGCTGGGATCCGATGGATTATGAGATTATGTTCAGATTGTGTGTGAGTAATATATTTGATTCACCTCTTTTATATTTATGTTCCTAAGTAATTCTAGCATGTTCTCCGTTACTGTTTATTGCTATGGCCGAGTGGTAGGTAGTAACTCCAAGAGGGAGCGTTATGCTTGATTGTGGGTTCATGCCCCCTGATGACTAGCTTGAGTGACAGAAACATGAGTCTAGGGGATGTGTTGTTGCCACAAGGGGGAAAACGACGGTGCTTGTACTTGTGGGTGCAAGGATTGTTTACTTTACGCAAAGTTCTTTTAACGCAGTTGTCTGTTGCTTTGAGTTTACACTTTGGGTGGGATTCGCAACTTAATACCAGCGAGATGTTCTGGATAGATATCTCAAGGTGGATGATTAGTAGTAGATGCAGATGGATTTCGGTCTACTTGCCTTGGCGTACCGCCCATGCTTTTGAGCCTCTACCTTTCTTTACAGCATAGTTAGCATTGGTTTGCGCACATAATCCTGTCAATTGCCCAGCTGTAATTTGTTTACCTCGCTTTGCTGTTTTATCATCTTTTGGGAGAGAGACATCACTAGTGAACATCATGGGACCCCGGTCCATATTACCATCACTGATCACACCCGCTATTTACTTCCTGTTCTTATTTCCTAGTTGCAGTCACACCTATCAATATTATCTCTTGTGTTTGATCCTTTGTAAACGACAAGGCCGGAGGGATTGACAACCTCTCTGTACTCGTTGGGAGCAAAGTTATTTGTATCTATGTGCAGGTCCTGTCAACCGCTAAGTATCTGGCGCCGTTAGCCGTTGACACCTTCTTGTCGACCCTCGGAGTCTCACGGGATTCGATCCTTGGTATCTTGCCAAGGGAAACTTGCCGTTACGCTACATCTCAAACCTTCCACTTGGGGTAACCAACGAGGGGCGAGAAGCCATCACATCTTCACACGCAAGGAAGTGCGCCCGGGCAAAAAAAAATGATTCGCCCCCTGACTGCTGGGACCCACCAGCTACATCTTCACGCGCAAGGAAGTGCCTGACAGTCGGGACCCACCTGGTCGAAGCGTACGTAGTGTTGCCATTCTGGTCGCGAACGTGTACGTACATACCGGTCGATGTAGAGGCGCGCACGTGTCATAGCAAAGGCTCGCACGTAGCATGTACACGTACGTACAGCGGCCAGGGTGCAAGAAAGTAAATACGGCCATGTACGTACATACGGGCGGGGTCTCGAACGCCTACTTGCGCGTACGTACGGCCAGGGCTCGTGTACATGGCTGGGTCGGAACGAAGAAACAGAGTCGTCGTCGTGTTCATGGGGAGCCAACCGGCTGGGTCGGAACGGAATGCGTCGTCGTGGTCATCGGGACGTCTTGGACGGAACAGCCGATGGAAACGAGGCCTAGCGTACCGCGGAACGGAGGAAACGGCCTTGTGTTCGACCGGCCACGTTCGAAACGGGATCATGTTCATCGGGAGGGGTCTGGCGTACCGCAAAACGGAGGAAACGGACCTCCCACGGTCAAAACGGGGTCCTGTTGATCGGAAGGGGTGTGGCATACCGCAAAACGGAGGAAACGGACTTGTGTTGGAGCTCTACGGTCGAAACGGGGCTCCTGTTCATCGAGAGGGGTTTGGCGTACCGCAAAACGGGACTCCACGAGATACTGTTCACCTCCACCGTCGACCCCCTCCAGCCTCCACGGGGTACTGTTCATCCACCGTCGACCTCCTCCAGCCTCCACATGCGACTGTTCAGCCTCCACCGTGCGCTACTCCACCGGCTACTGTTCAACCAGCCCTCTCCACGGGCTCCTGTTCAACCACCCCTCCACGAGCTACTGTTCATCCAGCCCTCCATCGTCTACTGTTCATCCTGCCCTCCACGGGGTGGCCCTGTTCATGCAGCCCTCCACGGGGTCCTGTTCATGCAGCCCCAACCTGCTCGATCGATCGGGGTTCTGTTCATCCAGAGGCAACACCACGGGGTCCTGTTCAGCCACCCCAACCGGGAACTATTCATCCAAACCCCCCAGCAACGCTCACTGTTCATGCAGAGGCATCATCGATCGGCTTCAGTTAACAGCGGTAGCGAAGGAATCGCTCGATTGGGTTCAGTTAATAGCCATCGATCAATTGCTCGGGTTCAGTAACGCGTAGCCTGCAGTGCAATCGCTTGGGTTCAGTTAGAGCCCAACGCCTCGCTCTGGTTCAGTTAGAGCCCAACACCTCGCACCCACGCGCGCGTGTGTACAAGAGAAACACGCATCGCTCGGCCCCGACCCCCCACCGTAACCGGGAAGACCCCGATATTTTACTCGCCCTTGCTTCTACCACGGTTTTTTCCATCACGGTCGGCCCACAGAATGTCATGCAGCTGCTTCTCCGGCCCGCCCAGGACGAAAATCCCATTTTATGTCATGAATTTTTGTCATAGAAGTAAGACCCCACCACATCTATGATGATATCGGGTTTTGTCACAATTATCGTCATAGAAGTGTCATAAGTATGATAGAAAAATGTTTCGTTCGGCCCAAAATTTCACGGATGTGTCTTTTTTTGTAGTGTGATCTAGTCCTCGTCCGGGCTGGATTAACTTCTCTCGATGGTCAAGCCCTGGCGGAAGATTTCCCTAATACTTTGAAAAAGGAGAGGTTGTGCTTTGTTAACTTCCTCCTAAGAGGCGTAGTATTTCCTATCCACCCTTTTCTTAGGGGGCTTCTGGAGTTATATGGCCTCCAACTGCACGACCTTACGCCGGGGTCTGTCCTGCACATTGCGGTCTTCGTTGCTCTCTGCAAGCTCTTCCTGGGCTGCGAGGCTCATTTTGGGTTATGGCGCAAGTTCTTCTTCCTCGCCCCTCGTCCCAAAAGGGATCCATATTCGAGGTTGGAGGTGCCGAAGTTCGGCGCATAGCAGGAATAGGTTATCTGCCGGGCACTCAGAAGAAAGCATCCGAAGAATGGCCCTCGAAGTGGTTCTATTTTGAAGATGTGGTCTTGTCGGACCCAATCCTGCAAGGTCTTCTCGAATACTCCAGTGCTCCGTTAAAGAAGCGTTTCAACTAGTGTCCCTGCAGTCTCAAGGAGAAGGACAGTGCGGAGGTAAAAAGACTTGCTAGCAAGATCAGAATACTTGCCCACCTCAAGCTCACGATAATCGAGGTGATGGCGATTTCAATAACGCGACGCATGCAGCCGCTCCAGGCCAGAGGATTTACTTTGTTGCACTACAATGGCCAGGATGATGCCTCACGCTGTCTGCGCCAGGGCCCAGACAACCCCGCGATCTAGCTGCTATCCTGGCCAATCTCTACAAAGGGGAGAAGGAGGACTTTCTTCGCTTGAAGTGTCGAGAGGGCTTCTCTATGTATAACCCCGTTGATTGGGTAAGGTTTTCCCCAATCGCTGGTTTTCCTTTACTTCTATTTAATTAACCGAACTGAGTTCGGTTGTTTTCAACATGAGTGGAGGAAGGTGGTCGGAATGATTAGCAGTCCCGTCCCACAGCCAGAGGACCATACTAGGGACATGGATCCCAGATTCGAAGACGATCCGGATATTGGCATAGATCTTAAAGACATAGTCTTTTACTAAACCAGCCACGATGGTACCGAAGTGGCTATTATAGTCGACTATCCTGCCCTTCTTTCTTCCTCTCAGGTAAATGCCCAGGAGATTCCTCTTCAAAGAGAATATTCCCAGTGCGCCTCACCCACCGCATTATCTCATGCTCAAAAGGGGCGGCGCTCCTCCCGTCGAACTGCATAAAGAGTGTCTTCCCAGAGAACAACACCTACGCAGGGCGGGTCTCGGAAATGAAAGAGGACCGGGGACACCACCGAACCTCCTCCTTTATCGAGGAGGTATGACTTTTTAACATATGTCTGGTGGCGGAGCCGGATCATACTTTTCCTCTTTATCTTTTATTTTTAGGAAGAGTATATGCTGGACTGTGTCCGGTGATCCTGCTGGTCATGCCCCACCCAATCCAGCTCCCGGCCCATGCACAAGGACTAGGGTGGATGTGGGGGTAACGCTGGATTGTCCTCTTCAAGAGGATTCAGATGAAGTTTCAGTTACTAATTTCGAAGTGGAGAGCACAATGAATCATCGACGGCGCAAAGCGGCCATGCGTGACCCAGCTTTCACTTAGGAGGCATTTAACACCTTCAGTTCTGCGGATGCGTATATCCGAGCCGCTCGATACGGACTTGCCGGAGCCACTCACCAGCTTTCTAAGGATATGCGGGTGAGTGTGTAATTCAATGTTCATATGCCAGTAGCCCGCGATATTTAAAGCAGTTGGCCCAACTGATTTAGGGATCACTGTGCCCGTAGGTACTCAAGGAAAAGAATAATGTTTTATCCAAGGAGTTGGAAGATTGCCAAACCAAGCTTACTAATGTTACCACCGAGTTGGAGAACTCGAACAAGTCTAGAAAGGGCTCTGATGGTAAGAACAATAGTATCCGAACAGCATGGTCCCGTATTGATCAATGATCTTTAAGTATACATTGTTTATTCTGTAGTACTAGGGCCAGTAGACTAACTGGAGGAAAAGCTAAGGGCTGCTCTGGTAGTGAAGGAGCAGGCCGAAGGGCAAAGTGCTGCTGGTGAACGTGTATTAACACGCACCATAGATGAGAAAAACAAGCTGCAGGATACCAATGTCAAGCTAGCCAAAGAGTTAAATGACGTGCAAGCCCAACTCTCGGAAGGTTTAAAAGAGAACAAGAAGCTTAAGGGTGGCATTTTAGTATGATGATAAACCTAGCTTTCATTATAGTCCCTTGATTCGAAGTTTCTTTATGAAAAAAAATGTGCTTGCAGGTTTGTTGACTGGGCGGCCCAAAGGAGAGGTGTCTTGATTTCAAGGTAATCTGCTGGAAGAGCTTTCCCATGTGCACGAGCGAGATTGTAAGGCCATGAAGAAAATGGCAAAGGCTTTATGGCCTGAAGATTCTCCTCCAGAAATTATGGAGGAGCTGGCGAGTCTATTCAAAGGGGCCCGATGCTGCTTTGAATTATGAAAAGCATCAGCATGTCGAGAAGGTGCCCGGGAAGCCTGGGCTATGGTGAAGACACGTTGTACCGGGCTGGATCCGAACTATATAGCTCGGGTCGGACCTCGAGGGACTGACGGACTTGAAATCCCTGTAAGCTTGGTGTATGATCAAGTAAACATAGCCGCCAAGTATTCCCATCAAGACTGTAAGTTATACATTCTTATAGATGGTAAAGATGAAGAATGAGTGTTTGATTCTATGTAACAATGTACTTTATCATCAAACTTATCTCCGACCGAAATATATAGAGTTTGTCATGGCTGACCTTCTGCTTTAACCTCCGAAGACTCGAGGGCTAGAGTGTCTCCAAATACTATACCTGTGGTAAATACGTGGTATGTTCAGTGGACAGGCTATCCGATCATGATTGCCTGAACAGACAAACTGTGTTCGGGGAGCTATATTATATTATTGTTTAACATAAGAAACATCTTCCAGGGAGAATAGTTCCATTAAAGGTTCCTTTCCCTGGGTCAGCATGCGTATATATATATGCGTGCCTAGGCTTTCGATCCTGTAAAGAGGATTCGAGGATGCCGTATCCTATTAAATTTGAAAAAATATGCGCTTCTAAAAGCGATATGTCGTGTATCCACCGACCAATCATTCCCTTAAGAACGCTAGCTTTCGGCTTCACCCGTCTGAGGTACAGGTCTGGATTACCCGGTTGTAACAATCGCAGAGGTGCTCCCTTTACACCCTAGCCGAACGATCGGGAACGTAGGGTATAAGCACAGGAGCTAGGCAACCCAGCTTGGCAAAAACTTAAGGCATAAAGGTGCATATAATGGCAAGGAGACTGTATGAAATAGATGACATAATTATTCTGAGAAATATGCTTTATTGATACTAGGCTTCATTATAGAAGCCCCCAAGTATTTTTGAGGTATATACATTTGAAGATGTTCTAGTTCGGTTGAGCCGAAAAATTATCGAGAAAACAAAGGAAGAGCAGAACTGTAAAAACAAGGAATAAAACCTAGACTGAAAAGGATAATATGTGCTACCAAACTATCCATAGAATCGTCGGAGCCTGGCAGCGTTCCATGGGTTCGGCTCAAGGCGATTGTCTGATGCATTTCGAAGGCGATAGGCTTCACCGCTGGGTACTTCATCAATGATGAAGGGTCCCTCCCATCTTGGTTTGAGCTTGTATGTTTTCTTCTCGAGGAGGTGTAGTACAAGTTCGCCAACGTTGTATGTCTTCGCTCGCACTTCTCTGATTTGGTGTCGCCTGGCCTGCTATTGATAAAATGCGGAACGAGCCTGCGCGATATCGTGTTCCTCTTCAAGGCTGTCTAGGTCATCCTACCGATCGAGCTCGGCCTCTCTCTCTTCGTATATGCGCACTCTAGGTGAGTCATGAATAATATCGTAGGGCAAGACAACCTATGCGCCGTACACCATGAAAAAGGTGTGTATCCGGTTGTCCGATTAGGTGTAGTTTGCAGCCCCCAGAGTACGGAGTTGAGCTCCTCCACCCAGTGTTTATCTGACTCCTGAAGGGTGCGCACTAGTCGGGGTTTAATGCCACTCATTATCAAGCCATTAGCTCTTTCTACCTGACCGTTTGTTTGAGGGTGGTACACAGAGGCATAATCAAGTTTAATGCCTCACTTAGCGCACCTATTTTTTACCTCATCAGTTGTGAAGTTGGAGCCGTTATCTGTGATAATACTATGAGGGACACCATAATAGTGTACTACGCTGGATATAAAATCTATCACTGGCCCTGCCTCAGCTGTTCGGACTGGCTTGGCTTCTATGCATTTAGTGAATTTGTCCACCATGACCAGTAGATATTTTTTATGGCTTCCCCCTTTAAGAGGTCCAACCATATCCAGCCCCCAGACCGCAAAGGGCTAGGTAATGTCAATGGTTCTGAGAGCTATGGGAGGCATATGGCTTTGGTTTGTGAAAAGCTGACATCCAACACAATGTTGGACTAAGGTCTGTGCGTCTGCGCGCACAGTTGGCCAGAAGAAACCAGTTCGGAAGGCTTTGCTTACAAGAGCTCGAGCCACGTCGTAATGGTCGCCCATGCCAACATGTATTTCGGCTAGAAGTTGTCATCCCTCCTCTTCATAGATGCACCGTTGGAGAATATCAGTTGTGCTTTTCTTGTATAGTTCACCCTCATGAACTTTATAGGCTTTAGAACGTTGAATTATGTGGCGGGCCTCATTTTGGTCATCGGGGAGCTCTTGCCTAGTAAGGTAGGCTAGGAAAGGCTCGGTCCAGGGGGCTATAACAGCCATGATTTCGTGACCCGATGATGTGATTTCCGTGTCGGAGTCCCTGATGACATATCTATTGAGTTCGGCAGAGGGCGTGTTCGGGTCCAGATTAGTGTTATTGCTCTTGTCCTGCCATGTTACTGATGTCTTGACAACCACTCCACAAAAGTGTTAGGTGGGACTGGATCGCGTTTGGCGCCCATGCGAGCAAGTATGTCCGCTGCCTGGTTACCATCCCGAGCCACATGGTGAAATTCTAGCCCCTCGAATCGAGCCGATATTTTCAATATGGTGTTTCGATAAGCCGCCATTTTTGAATCCTTCGCATCAAACTCTCCTTTTACCTGAGATATGGCGAGGTTCGAGTCTCCGCGTACCTCGTGGCACCGTATACCCATGGATACGGCCATGCGGAGGCCATGCAGCAATGCCTCATATTCGGCCGCATTGTTTGAGTTCGTGTACATGATCCACAATACGTAGCGGACTGTATCTCCTATTGGGGATATCAAGATGATGTCGGCCCCTGAAACGTCTCCAACGTATCTACTTTTCCAAACCCTTTTGCCCTTGTTTTGGACTCTAACTTGCATGATTTGAATGGAACTAACCCGCACTGACGCTGTTTTCAACAGAATTGCCATGGTGTTGTTTTTGTGCAGAAATAAAAAGTTCTCGGAATGACCTGAAACTCCACGGAGAATCATTTTGGAAAATATAAAAAATACCTGCAAGAAGATCCACATCAGGGGGACCACACCCTGTCCACGAGGGTGCCCCCCCCCCCGAGGGCGCGCCCCTGCCTCGTGGGCCCCCTGGTGCTCCACTGGCGTATCCCCAGATCCTATATATTCACTTTCGGGGAGAAAAAAATCAGGGAGAAAGAATTATCGTATTTTACGATACACAGCCGCCGCAAGCCCTAATCTCTCTCGGGAGGGCCGATCTGGAGTCCGTTCGGGGCTCCGAAGAGTGGAGATCGTCGCCATCATCATCATCAACCTTCCTCCATCACCAATTCCATGATGCTCACCGCCGTGCGTGAGTAGTTCCATCGTAGGCTTGCTGGACGGTGATGGGTTGGATGGGATCTATCATGTAATCAAGTTAGTTTTGTTAGGGTTTGATCCCTAGTATCCACTATGTTTTGAGATTGATGTTGCTATGACTTTGCTATGCTTAATGCTTGTCACTAGGGCCCGAGTGCCATGATTTCAGATCTGAACCTATTTTGTTTTCATGAATACATGTGTGTTCTTGATCCTATCTTGCAAGTCTATAGTCATCTACTATTTGTTATGATCAGGCAACCCCGAAGTGACAATAATCGGGACCACTCCGGTGATGACCATAGTTTGAGGATTTCATGTATTCACTATGTGTTAATGCTTTGATCTGGTACTCTATTAAAAGGAGGCCTTAATATCCCTTTGTTTCCAATAGGACCCCGCTGCCACGGGAGGGTAGGACAAAAGATGTCATGCAAGTTCTTTTCCATAAGCATGTATGACTATATTCGGAATACATGCCTACATTGCATTGATGAACTGGAGCTAGTTCTATGTCACCCTAGGTTATAACTTCTACATGATGAATTGCATCCGACATTTTCCCATCGACGATCCATTGCCTACGAGCTTTCCACATATTGATTGTTGCTTATTTACTTTTCCGCTGCTACTATTACAAAAAGTACAAAAACAATTCCGTTACTTTTATTGCTGCTACCGCCACTATCATATTAGTTTGCTACTAAACTATCTTGCTGTAGATACTAAGTTTCCAGGTGTGGTTTAATTGACAACTCAGCTGCTAATACTTAAGAGTATTCTTTGGCTCCCCTTGTGTCGAATCAATAAATTTGGGTTGAATACTTTACCCACGAAAACTGTTGCGATCCCCTACACTTGTGCGTTATCAAGACTATTTTATGGCGCCGTTGCCGGGGAGCATAGCTCTATTCTTCAAGTCAGTAGGGATTTATATCTGTTGATCACTATGAAGAATTTGAAGGACTCAAAAACCAAGATCTTGCCCTCTACTACGAGGGGAGGTAGGGAACTGCCATCTAGCTCTGCACTTGATTTACCATCTGTTATGGGTAAATTTGCGACACCTACTCTTGCTATTGAATCTGATATGTTGTATGTTCTTGATGATGCCACTTCTGCTATGTATGATGAAACTACTTCTATGCTTGATAATACTGTGCCACTAGGTGAATTTCTAAATGAACAAATTGCTAAGGTTAGGGAGAATGCAAATATTGAAACTGATGATATTTATGAAAGTGATGAAGAAGCTTCTCCCAATAGATATGAATTTCCTGTTGTTCCTGAGGGTTATGTTATGGATGAAGAAACTTCTAGAGACTTTCTTGCTTGCAACGATAGATATGATCTAAAGAAGTTATTAGCTAAGCTGAAAGAAAATTCTTTGAATGCTAGAATGAAACATGACCCTGCTTTTGCTACTTCACCTATCTGTGTTACCGATAAGGATTATGAATTCTCTGTTGATCCTGAGTTAATTACTTTGGTTGAATCTGATCCTTTCCATGGCTATGAGTCTGAAACTGTTGTGGCACATCTTACTAAGTTGAATGATATAGCCACCCTATTTACCAACGATGAAAAGATTCGTTATTACTATATCCTTAAGTTATTTTCTTTCTTGTTAAAGGGTGATGCTAAGACTTTGTTTAATTCTCTTGATCCTGGTTGTGTGCATAGTCCCCAGGATATGATGTACTACTTCTCTGCTAAATATTTTCCCGCTCATAAGAAACAAGCTGCCTTACAAGAAATATATAACTTTGTGCAAATTGAAGAAGAAAGTCTCCCACAAGCTTGGGGAGGCTTCTCCAATTACTTAATGCTTTGCCTGATCATCCTCTTGAGATGCATGATATACTTGATGTCTTTTATAATGGACTAACCGATGCTTCCAGAGACCACCTGGATAGTTGTGCTCGTTGTGTTTTCAGGGAAAGAATAGTTGAACAAGCTGAATTACTATTGAAAAATATGCTGGCCAATGAAAATAATTGGACACTTCCTGAACCAGCCCCTAAGCCAACTCCGAAGAAATGAGGTGTTCTATTTCTCAGTCCTGAAGATATGCAAGAGGCAAAGAAATATATGAAAGAAAAAGGTATTAGAGCTGAAGATGTTAAGAATTTACAACCTATTGAAGAAATACATGGTCTTGATAACCCGACACAGGTAGTAAAGGTAAATTCTCTTTATAGATGTGATGAAGGTGATATTCCTCGTTATAAGTCTGCTAGCCAATGTTTAGATGAATTTGACAATTTTATTGTGAAACAAGAAATCTTTAATGCTTATGTTGGTAGACAATTACAACACAATGCTTATATGATTGAACGCTTGAGTGATTATCTGTCTAGAGCCAAAGGTGAACTGAAACTCATTAGTATACATGCTTCTATGGTCACCACTCAAGTAGAACAAGTACTTAAGGCTCTGAATGATTTGCTTAGTGAATTGAATAGTAAGAATAATGACTATGCTGTTAGAGTTGCTACTAGAGTTGGTAAGATGACTCGGGAACCTTTGTATCCTTAAGGCCACCCTAAGAGAATTGAGCAAGATTCTGAGAGAGCTAATTTAGATGCACCTAGTTCTTCTAAGAAGAAGAAAAAGAAAAATGATAGAACTTTGCATGCTTCTAGTGAACCTGTAGCTGACACACCTGAGAATCCCAATGATATATATGTTTCTGATGCTGAGACACAATCTGGTAATGAACATGAACCTAGTGATAATATTAATGATGATGTTCATGATGATGCTCAACCTAGCAATGATAGTGATGTAGAGATTGAACCTGCAGTTGATCTTGATAACCCACAATCAAAGAATCAACGTTATGATAAGAGAGACTTTGTTGCTAGGAAGCATGGTAGGGAAAGAGAACCATGGGTTCAGAAACCCATGCCTTTTCCTCCTAAACCATCCAAGAAAAAGGATGATGAGGATTTTGAGCGCTTTGCTGAAATGATTAGACCTATCTTTTTGCGTATGCGTTTGACTGATGTCCTTAAAACAAATCCTTATGCTAAGTATATGAAGGATATTATTACCAATAAAATAAAGATACCTGAAGTAGAAATTTCCACCATGCTTCCCAATTACACTTTCAAAGATGGAATACCTAAGAAACTAGGAGATCCAGGAGTACCTACTATACCTTGCTCCATTAAGAAAAACTATGTTAAAACTGCTTTGTGTGATCTTGGAGTCGATGTTAGTATTATGCCTCTCTCTTTATATCGTAGACTTGAATTGAGTAAGTTGACACCTACCGAAATATCCTTGCAAATGGCTGATAAATCAATTGCTATACCTGTCGGTATTTGTGAGGATGTGCCTGTTGTAGTTGGAAATGTTACTATTCTAACGGACTTTGTTATACTTGATATTCCCGAGGACGATAGTATGTCTATTATTCTTTGAAGACCCTTTTTGAATACTGCAGGGGCTATTATTGATTGCAACAAAGGCAATATCACTTTTCATGTCAATGGTAATGCGCATACAATACACTTTTCGAGGAAACAACCTCAGGTCCACAGTATCAATTTTATTGGAAAAATTTCAACTATCACTATTAGAGGTTTTGAGTTTCCTCTTCCTACTGTCAGGAATACATATGACATTCTTATTGTTGGGGACATACATATCCCCATTGAGGTAACCTAGTGTTATTCGAAAATTCTCCAGTTGCATGTTATTCGAAAAGAGTTTATTAACAAGACCTGATCAACCTTGTTAATGGATTTCTTTTGATGAGCATGGGATAGGTGAATCTACATAGCACCACCTTCTGTACCTTCCTTTTACTTTCTGTTAATTAGGATAAATAAAGCAAAAATAGTATTTTATGTCTGTTTCCAGACTTATCTGTGCAATAAAAAAATACCCCGAAAATAAAAGTTCTCCAAATGCCATGAAAATGAAATATGATTTTTTTCTGGAATATTTGAGAAAATATGGCACATAACACACAGCGAGGGGAGCCAGCACCTGGCCACAAGGGTCCAGGTCACGCCCCCCTGCCTCGTGGGCCCCACGTGCCCCCCTCCACTTATTCCTGCACCCACACTCTTCTTATTCCTCCCAAAAAAATCACTAACCAGCTCAAACCTGAGTTCTAGCTCATCTTGCTGCCATTTTCGATCTCCTTGCTCAAAGCACCATTCACCAAACTGTTTGGGGAGACTGTTCCTTGAGGAGGAAAATGATAAAGAGATTGTTGAGGGGTTCCTCCAGTAAAACAGAGGATACATCTCAGTACACTGGAGGGAGTAGCTTCGATCCGTGGCCATAATCCAACTTGGGCCAAAAGCCTAAGCTTGGGGGAGTACGTGTTTCTCATCGACTTTACATTCATATTCACAAACTTATTCTAGTTGTCGGTGCCCACACTCTTTCATTGTACCATCCATGTTTAGTTTCATTTCCTTTTCTTAGTCTTTTTCTCGTGTGCTAGAAAAACCTTAAGAAAAACAAAAAAATATTAGTTGTAGCTTCTAGCTAGTTTACTTTCCTTGCTTGTAGTAGTAGTAATTAAAAGAAGACCCAAAAAGATTTCTCATTCTTCTTTTGCTTGTTGGGAGTTTTCCCGTGTAAATAGTTTCTTTTCTTTTCTTTGGGGTTAAGAATAGAAGAACATGATTTAAATGCTTAGTGGCTCTCATATGCTTTATTGTTGATTTAACCTTGAGCCATATTACCTTGTCTTCTCTCTTGTATTAAATGTCTGCAGATTCCTGGAGGAAATATGCCCTAGAGGCAATAATAAAGTTGTTATTTATATTTCCTTATATCATGATAAATGTTTATTATTCATGCTAGAATTGTATTAACCGGAAACTTAGTACATGTGTGAATACATAGACAAAACAGAGTGTCCCTAGTATGCCTCTACTAGACTAGCTCATTGATCAAAGATGGTTATGTTTCCTAACCATAGACATGAGTTGTCATTTGATCAACGGGATCACATCATTAGGAGAATGATGTGATGGACAAGACCCATCCGTTAGCTTAGCACTATGATCGTTTAGTTTTACTGCTATTGCTTTCTTCATGACTTATACATGTTCCTATGACTATGAGATTATGCAATTCCCGAATACCGTAGGAACACCTTGTGTGCTATCAAACGTCACAACGTAACTGGGTGATCATAAAGATGCTCTACAGGTGTCTCCGAAAGTGTTCGTGGTGTTGGCATAGATCAAGACTAGGATTTGTCACTCCGAGTGTCGGAGAGGTATCTCTGGGCCCTCTCGGTAATGCACATCATAATAAGCCTTGCAAGCAAATAACTAATGAGTTAGTCACGAGATGATGTATTACGGAACGAGTAAAGAGACTTGCCGGTAACGAGATTGAACTAGGTATAGAGATACCGACGATCGAATCTCGGGCAAGTAACATACCAATGACAAAAGGAACAACGTATGTTGTTATGCGGTTTGACCGATAAAGATCTTCGTAGAATATGTAGGAGCCAATATGAGCATCCAGGTTCCGCTATTGGTTATTGACCGGAGATGAGTCTCGGTCATGTCTACATAGTTCTCGAACCCGTAGTGTCCGTACGCTTAACGTTTGATGACGATTGGTATTAAGAGTTTATGAGTTTTGATGTACCAAAGGTAGTTCGGAGTCCCGGATGAGATCACGGATATGACGAGGAGTCTCAGAATGTCCAAGACATAAATATTGATATATTGGACGACTATATTCGGACACCGGAAGTGTTCTGGAAAGTTTCAGAATTTACCGGAGTGCCGGGGGGGGTTACCGGAACCCCCCGGGGGAATGATGGGCCCTGGTGGGCCATAGGGGAGAGAGAGGGCAGCAGCCAGGAGGTGGCGCGCCCCCTCCCTAGGAGGAGTCCGAATAGGACTAGGGGAAGGGGGCGCGGCCCCTCTTTCCCTCTCCCTCTCCCTCTCTTTCCTTCCCCCCTTTTCCTTCTTTGGTAGATTCCTACTAGGAATAGGATTGCAATCCTATTCCTAGTAGGATTGCAGCCCTAGCCGCACCATAGGAGGGCCGGCCGGCCTCCTCCCTTGCTCCTTTATATACGGGGGCAGGGGGCACCCAAAGACACACAAGTTGAATTGTTCTAGCCGTGTGCAGGGTTCAACTGGATCAAGAGCTCGTGGGACGTCATCAAGCTGAACGTGTGCTAAACCCGGAGGTGCCGTACGTTCGGTGCTTGATCGGTTGGATCGCGAAGAAGTTCGACTACATCAACCGCGTCACTTGACGCTTTCGCTTCCGGTCTACGAGGGTACGTAGACACACCCTTCCCTCTCGTTGCTATGCATCTGGTAAATAGATCTTGCGTGATCGTAGGAAAATTTTAAAATACTATGTTCCCCAACAATTCCAGCTTAGTCCAATGCACGTGCACTATTATTATTATCCACACCGTTCGGTCGTGCGAGTGAAAGGAAATAAGGATGATATATGATGAACTAATTGAGATGAGAAAAGCTGGTATGAACTCGACCTCTCTTGTTTTTGTAAATATGATAGTTCATCGTTTCTGATTCAGCTTGTTATGAATGAAACATGCTTGCAATGACAATTAGGGATCATAGCTGCTTATGCCATGCTTAATTAGCTGAGAGTTTATAATGGTCTATCTTGCGTGCCAACATGATATTAAAATGGTTGTGATGTGGTATGATGGGGTGGTATCCTCCTTTGAACGATTTAAGTGATCTGACTTGGCACATGTTCACGCATGTAGTTGAAACAAATCAACATAGCCTCCACGATATTTATGTCCATGGTGATTTATATCCTTATCATGCTTGCATTCATTGTTGATTAATTTTAATGCATGTTCATGACCGTTGTTGCTCTCTAGCTGGTCACTTCCTAGTCTCTTTCTAGTCTTCACCTGTACTAAGCGGGAATACTGCGTGTGCATCCACTTCCATAAACCTCAAAGTTATTCCACATGAGTCCACTATAGCTTCCTATATGCGGTATTTACCTGTCGTTCCAAGTAAATTTGTATGTGCCAAAATCTAAACCTTCAAATGAAATTTTGTTTTGTATGCTCGAACAGCTCATGTATCAACTAGGGTTGTCTATATCTTCCATGCTAGGTGGGTTATTCACGCGATGAGTGGACTCCGCTCATCATTCACGAGAAAATGGCTCGTAATCGGGATGCCCAGTCCCATGCTCAAAATCATAATAATTAAACAAAACTCCCCCAGGACTGTTGCTTGTTTGGACGGTACCCCGTGGATTCGGATGGCCGTGGGGTGTGCTTGCTGGTGGTTGGGGGAGTATAAACTTTACCATTCTGTTTGGGAACCGCCTATAATGTGCCTAGCATGGGAGATATCGAGATTCTTGGTTGTTATGTTGACAATGAAAGTATACCGCTCAAATTGTATTCATCTCTATTTAAAAATTGAGCTCTGGCACCTCTACAAATCCCTGCTTCCCTCTGCGAAGGGCCTATCAATTTATTTTTATCCAGAGTCATCATCCTCTTATAAAAGAGCACTAGTAGGAGAGCACCTCTGTCATTTGCATGTATTACTATTAATTTGCATTGAGTATGATAATGACTGGATCTCTTTTACCATGAATTACAATGTCTAGTTAGTCATTGATCTTTAAAGGTGCTCTGCATTTATGTTTTGCGGTCTCAGAAAGGGCTAGTGAGATACCATCTTGTTATATCATATCATGATTGTTTTGAGAAAGTGTTGTCATACGAGGTTTATTATTATTGCTCGCTAGTTGATTATGCCATTGGTGTGAGTAGACTTGAGACCAGAAAGTTATTGTGAATATGGTTAGTTCATGATCTTGCTGAAAACCTGAATGCTGGCTTACATATTTACAACAACAAGAGCAAACAGAGTTCGTCAAAGTTATTATTTATCATTTTCAGTTTATCAATTGAATTGCTTGAGGACAAGCAAAGGTTTAAGCTAGGGGGAGTTGATATGTCTCCAATGTATCTACTTTTCCAAACCCTTTTTCCCTTGTTTTGCACACTAACTTGCATGATTTGAATGGAACTAACCCGGACTGACGTTGTTTTCAGAAGAATTTCCATGGTGTTGTTTTTGTGCAGAAATAAAAAGTATCGGAATGACCTGAAACTCCACGAAGAATTATTTTGGAAAATATAAAAATACCTGCAAGAATATCCAGACCAGGGGACCCACACCCTGTCCACGAGGGTGGGGGGGCACCCCCCCTAGGGCACGCCCCCCTGCCTCGTGGGCCCCCTGGTGCTCCACCGACGTATCCCCAGATCCTATATATTCACTTTAGGGGAGAGAAAAATCAGGGAAAAAGAATTATCGCATTTTACGATACGGAGCCATCGCCAAGCCCTAATCTCTCTCGAGAGGGCTTATCTGGAGTCCATTCGGGGCTCCGGAGAGTGGAGATCGTCGCCATCGTCATCATCAACCTTCCTACATCACCAATTCCATTATTCTCACCATCATGCGTGATTAATTCCATGGTAGGCTTGCTGGACGGTGATGGGTTGGATGATATCTATCATGTAATCGAGTTAGTTTTGTTAGGGTTTGATCCCTAGTATCCACTATGTTCTGAGATTGATGTTGCTATGACTTTGCTATGCTTAATGCTTGTCACTAGGGCCCGAGTGCCATGATTTCAGATCTGAACCTATTATGTTTTCATGAATATATGTGTGTTATTGATCCTATCTTGCAAGTCTATAGTCACCTACTATGTGTTTGATCCGGCAACCCCGAAGTGATAAAAATCGGGACCACTCCTGGTGATGACCATAGTTTGAGGAGTTCATGTATTCACTATGTGTTAATGCTTTGGTCCGGTACTCTATTAAAAGGAGGCCTTAATATCCCTTAGTTTCCAATAGGACCCTGCTTCCACGGGAGGGTAGGACAAAAGATGTCATGCAAGTTCTTTCCCATAAGCATGTATGACTATATTCGGAATACATGCCTACATTGCATTGATGAACTGGAGCTAGTTCTGTGTCACCCTAGGTTATAACTTCTACATGATGAATTGCATCCGACATAATTTCCCATCACCGATCCAATGCCTACGAGCTTTCCACATATTGCTTGTTGCTTATTTACTTTTCTGCTACTACTATTACAAAAACTACAAAAACACTATCGTTACTTTTATTGCTGCTACCGCCACTATCATATTACTTTGCTACTAAACTATCTTGCTGCAGATACTAAGTTTCCAGGTGTGGTTGAATTGACAACTCAGCTACTAATACTTAAGAGTATTCTTTGGCTCCCCTTGTCTCGAATCCATAAATTTGGGTTGAATACTTTACCCTCGAAAATTGTTGCGATCCACTACACTTGTGGGTTATCATCCCCCAATCCGGCTAACATTTTGGAACCGTGGAAATACATTGTCAAGTGGGAGTATGATCTGTACTCTTTAGGGGGTTCGGCTTCAGTCCATTCTGCGACAAAGTCGGCCAACACCTGGGATTTAATGGTCCGCCGTGGTTTGCATGTTATTTTGAACGGTAAGAGCTCGATGGCCCATTTGGCTATGCGTCCATTGGCGTCTTTATTGTTTATGATATTGTTGAGTGGTACTTCAGATGCCACTGTGATTGAACACTCTTGAAAGTAGTGTCGGAGCTTCCGAGATGCCATGAATACCCCACAGGCAATTTTTTAATAATGGGGGTATCGTGACTTGCCCGGTGTGAAAACCTCAGATACATAGTATACTGGTTTTTGAACTGGGAATTTATGTCCCTCTTCATTTCGTTCGACGATGAGCACTGCACTCACTACCTGGTGAGTGGCGGAGATATAAAGCAGCATTGGCTCGCCAACCTCTTGAGCGGCTAGGATTGGGTTACCTGCTAATAAAGTTTTTATTTCCTCTAGTCCGGCCGTGGCCGCCTCCGTCCATTCGAAGTTGTCTATGCGTCGTAGTAGTCTATAAAGCGGTAATGCTTTCTCCCCTAATCTAGAAATAAAGCGGCTCAAGGCCGCTATGCAACCTACTAGCTTTTGCACTTGTTTGAGATTGGTCGGTGTAGTTAGCTGTGACAGGGCCCGGATTTTAGCTGGGTTCGCTTTGATTCCTCTATGGGATACGATAAACCCTAATAGCATTCCGGCCGGAACGCTGAAGACGCATTTTTTCTAATTGAGTCGTATGTCATATGTTCGTAAGTTATCGAACGTGAGGCGGAGATCATCCACCAAGGTTACGACGTGTTTGGTCTTAATGACCATCGTCGACATATGCCTCCACTGTTCTGCCAATTTGTTTTTCTAAGCATGTTTGAATCATGCATTGATATGTGGCACCAGCGTTTTTGAGTCCAAATGGCATACTGTTAAAGCAAAAGGGGTCGTATGGAGTGATAAATGCCGTAGAGGCCTAATCGGAATCCTTCATTTTTATATAATGGTATCCGGAGTAGGCGTCGAGGAAACACAACGAGTCATGTCCTACGGTTGCGTCGATAATTTGATCAATGCGGGGCATGGGAAAGGGATCCTTAGGGCAGGCCTTGTTTAGGTCTGTGAAGTCGACACAAAGGCGCGAGGATTTTTCCTTCTTTGGCACCATGAGCATGTTTGCTTTCCCTTATGAATCTAGCTTCCAATAGCTTGGCCGGCTCTTCCCCCATAGCATGTCTTTTGGGTTCGGAAAATCATTGTAATGACATCCTGACTATCTTGAACCCTTTGATAATGTTGAGGTTGTGTTCGGCCAGCCTGCGTGGGATTCTTGGCATATCTGAAGGATGCCAAGCAAATATATCCCAATTTTCGCGAAGGAAGGCGCGTAAAGCGCTGTCTACCACCAAAATCCAGTTGTGCCCCAATAGATGTCGTTTCGTTAGGGTCCGTTGGGTGCACTTGAAATTTCACAATTTCATCTACTGGCTTGAAAGAGGTAGATTTCGATCGTTTGTCAAGGACTATGTCGTCCCTGTCCATCATAGATCGCAAGGTAGTTAGTTCTTCCGCCGCGAGGGCTTCAGATAGTGCGTCTAGGGCTAAGCATGCAGCTTTGTTCTCGGCATAGAGCGCTCTATCCAGATCACTTGCAACTGTGATTATTCCATTGGGCCCTCGCATCTTAAGCTTCATGTACCCGTAATGGGGTATAGCTTGAATGCGTGAGAAAGCGTCCCGCCCTTAAATGGCGTGGTATCCGCTGTTGAAGGGGACAATGTGGAAGAGAAGTTCCTCCGACCTGTAGTTCTCAGGTGTACCGAATACTACTTCGAGCTTAATGCTTCCCGAACACCAGGCTTCCTGGCTAGGGATGATTCCTCGAAAGGTTGTATTACTTTGTTCAATGCGGGATTTGTCAATCTGCATTTTTGCAAGCGTGTCCTCGTATATGAGGTTGAGTCCGATGTCTCCGTCCATGAGTACTTTAGTGAGGCGGAAGCCATCTACTATGGGATTCAGTACGAGAGCGGTTGTGGCTCGGACCGGCCGGACTCGTGATTTATCTTCGGCAGAAAAGGTGATTGTCGTACTGTTCCACGGGCTTGCAATTTTGATTTGATTGACCTCTGCAAGATCATGTTTTGCTTTCTTGCGCCGGTTATTTGAGGATAATGTCTCGAAGATTGTGAAGAAATCGAGGCCTTTCTCCCATGGCGTTGCGGTGGTAAGGATTGATTCACCGCTTTTTGCTACCTGTCGGAGGACCCAACATGCTCTAAGTGGGTAGGGATATTGTCTGGGGTGGCATGTATTTGGCAAGGTTGATCTAGCAGTTCATCCAGAACGGATCTGTGCGTTGTGAAAGGCCTGTTTTTTTTTGCCATTGCGTGTATTATCGAACGCCCTACCGGGGCATGTCCATTTTTCCTTATCGACGTGTGCTCCAAAGATGGACTGTTCTAGAGGTGTACTCTCGGCTTTCCAAGTGTTTTCCACGGCACAGTACTTTCGTACCCAGTGTGAAAGTTCTACAAATATCCGTATTCAATGGCGGTTGAGGGCGTTCAGGACTCCCTCGTCCGTGCAATTGCGGTGAAATATGGGCACCATATCATCATCGTGGCAGTCCTTAATCTTGTTTTTAACAAGTAGGAATCTGGCCCAGAAGTGATGAACTATTTCCTGGGGCCGCTGTCGTATATACGTGAGGTCATGTATGTCTGATAGTCCGGATTTACTTGGAGAGCGTGTATTGTGGTGGGTGCGTGTGGATAAATTTAAGTCTCGACCCGACGTAGTGTCCGAGGTTTGCACAACCTCCGGTGTGGACGGTTTGGGCCCAACAGGGTCTGAATATTCCGCGGGCCCAATGTTTGTCCTAGAGCTCGGAGGGCACGGTGCGCCACCTGCTAGACGTATCTTCGGCTCGATGGGTTCGAAGATCCAAATAGTGCCGGTCTCCGTTTTAAGAAGTGATGTATTCTCAGTTCGATCCTCGATCGCCGCCGCCAGGTGAGTGGTCGGGGTTGAATTGACTTCTTGACCGGCTTTAAGTACGATCTGGTCATCTGACGATGAGAGCCTTACGGCGGCGATGCGATCCAGCAGCTCGTTTAAAGGCGAGGAATCCGCCGAGGTCACGTCATCGAGGAGGTCGAAGCCAACGTAGGAGTGGTGCTCAATGGCCGCGGGAAGTGCGGCCGGCCTAGAGGCCACGCGGGTGCATATAGCAAGCCCGCCGAGCTGGAGGATATGTCCCATGGCCAAGTTGTTTCCAAGGGTGATCTCATCGTTGATGACGAGACGAGCCATTCATCGCTTTTCGTGAGCGCACAACGAAGCTCTCAATGAAAGCACCATTGTCGGTGTCAAAACCGGCAGATCTCGGGTAGGGGGCCCAAGTTGTACGTCTTAGGATCGATGGTAACAGGAGACAGGGGACACGATAGTTACCCAGATTCGGGCCCTCTCTATCGAGGTAATACCCTACTTCCTGCATGATTGATCTTGATGAATATGGTTACAAGAGTTGATCTACCTCGAGATCGTAATGGCTAAACCCTAAAAGTCTAGCCTATGAGATTGCTATGATTTTGCCGTCTCTACGGACTAAACCCCTCGGCTTATATACATGCTGGAGGGGGCCTAGGGCTACAAAGGTTACGTGGGGAGGAAGGAATCATTACATCCGTACATCTTTCTTGCCTTACTACATACACTGGAGTCCTAACCGGACACGGGGAGGGCCTTCTGCTTCTATCTTCACGGCCCATCAATTCGACCTAGCATCAACGACCCGAACGCCTGAGGACCCCTAAATACAGGACTCCCTCAGCGCGCGCCCACCCTTGTGGATGGCATGTGGCCCCCCTCTGGTACTTTCTTGGCCCAATATTTTTTATATTTTCCAAAATAAATCTCCGTGAAGTTTCAGGACTTTTGGAGTTGTGCAGAATAGGTCTCTCAAATTTGCTCCTTATCCAGTCCAGAATTCCAACTGTCGGCATTCTCCCTCTTCATGTACAACCTGTAAAATAAGAGAGAAAAGGCATGAGTATTGTGCCATAATGTGTAATAACAGCCCATAATGCAATAAATAATTATATAAAAGCATGATGCAAAATGGACGTATAATCTATCCAGGGATCATAGCCGTCTGGCCCAGTGAGCGCGTGTCCTCGTGATCCGTAGATGGAACGAGAATGTGATAGCCTGGCTTATTAGGGATGATAGACTACTCATATCAATAAGGAATCTCTTCTTTTCCGAGAGCCCATTCAGAAAGAACTCTAAAGTTAAGCGTGATCAGCTTGGAGTAGTTTCAGGATGGGTGACCGACCGGGAAGTTGCTCCCGGGTGCGCATGAGTGAGGACAAAGTGCGCAGAAAAGACTAGTATTGATATGTGAGGCCAGCCTAGATCCCTCCAGGAGTAACGACCACCAGCGGATGTGTCCGGATGCACAGACGTTTGTGCCAAGAAGGAATGTTCCTGTGGCCCGACGAGGACGTCGATTCCTCTGAGTGGGGATGTATGTGATAGCCTAGATTATTAGGGATGATAGATTACTCATATCAATAAGGAATTCCTTCTTTTCCGGGAGCCCATTCGGGAAGAACTCCAAAGTTAAGCGTGCTCAGCTTGGAGTAGTTTTAGGATGGGTGACCGACCGGAAAGTTGCTCCCGGGTGCGCACGAGTGAGGACAAAGTGCGCATAAAAGACTAGTATTGATATGTGAGGCCAGTCTAGATCCCACCAGGAGTAACGACCACCGGAGGGTGTGTCCGGGGCGTTACAGGGAAGGTGCCCGGTTCTTCTTGATGTGACGTCGAACATCGTGAGGGTCTAAGTAGTCCACATGGTCTTTGTTGTAACAGCACGGAGGGGGTCGAGGGTTGGTATTTTTCCGTGTTGGCCTGTCGCGTCCTCTAGGGGGTCGGACCAGATCGTCGACGGCCAACTCGTTGTCGAACTCCGGTAGTAGACACCTACGTGGGTAAGACTTCGGTGCACTATGACGTCAGTCTTTCAGATCTTGCTCGGCAAAGAGCACTACGACCCACTTTTCATTTAGTGCGTCGTTATTGGCTTGCAGCTACTGCTTCTTACGCTTCATGTTATGAGCCGTGGCGAGTAGGCATCGTCAGAAATTATCTAGTTCGAAAGGGTCTTCGGGGATGATGTAGTCATCAAAACTGAGACTCTCGTCCTCCTCATATTCCGGCATGCAGTTGACTTCAGCCCCTTCAAAGAGGTCATCAGGATCTAGATCCTCAAGATGTCCTTCGGGTGTGCCGTTCCGCGCTGGGGAAGCTTGAGGATCTTCCTCAGGGTTGTCGACCTCACCGGCTTCTACCTCGCCATTATCAGCGGTGGCGTTGTTACCATTGGGTTCCCCGTTGTTAGCCCTTCTGCATCTTCACCGACGACTTGGAGGGGAGTTAGGGGTGTCCATCATGTAGACATCATAGGTGGATGATGTAGTCCACTTGCCCGTGTTTGCTACAAGCAAGGTGTTCTTTGTGGGTCCATCAGCATCGTCATCCATGTCTGTGGCCTCGTCATAATCTAACACGTCGGTTAAGTCATCGATCGTGGCAACTAGATGGGTGGTGGGTGGGATGTAAATTTCTCGGTCGTCAGCTTTAAGTCTGATCTTGTCGTAGACCGAGGTCTTGTCATCGGAGATCAAAATTCTCTGGATACAGTCGAGCATCTCATTTATGTGAGATAACTCTTCTGGGTTATGGGCCTAAATGTAGGTGGGGCTGCCTCGAAGTATGCTCGGTGTGTAGCCTGGCATGTCCTCGGCGTGGATGGTATCCGGTGGTGATTCCGGCTCCTACGCCGGGATCGGCTCTATATCCGATATGGTGATGAGGCTAGCGGTCGGGCCGGGCTCTAGTCCTGGGGTCGGAGCGGGGTCTTTAGGGGAAGCCGAAGTGCTAGATCCTACGCCCTTGAGAGAGATCGGTTCCGGGGTCATGCCCCCGATGAGTGTCAAATCTCCCACCTGGCCGGGCATCCTACCAGTCAGGATGAGCTCGCCATGGAGATCCTGTTGTATTCTAGGCCTACAAAGGTAACAATCTGACCCTGGTCATAGTTTTTGGCGGAGGCCAGATGGCCCGTCGAGTCGGCGCAGAACATGATGCTGCCGAACATGAAAATTTGGCCAGGGACATAAACATTCCTGGTGCCGTTGCCACAGTCGATCTGCTGGTCAGCCATTAACCCTTTGTTTATCGTACATCAGGACTCTCAATGAAAGCACCAGTGTCGGCTTTAAAACCGGCATACCTCAAGGTAGGGGGTGTCGAGCTATGGATCCCGGATCAATGGTAATATGGATAAGGGAGATGACGTTTACCCAGGTTCGGGCCCTCTTGACAGAGGTAAAACCCTATGTCCTGCTCTTGTTTATATTGATGGAGATGTATCGAATACATAGTTGATCTACCTCGAGATTGGAATGTGTGGTCTAACTCTAGGGCTAGGTGAATGATATTGTGTTGATGTCTCCTCGACGGGCTAAACCCTTTGGCTTACATACACGCCAGGGAGAGGATCTAGGGTTTCAAGGTCGGTATCTAGGAGTGATACATCCATTTTGCATCATGTTTTTATGTTGATATTTATTGTATTATGGAATGTTATTATACTTTATGATGCAATCTTATGTCTTTTCTCTCTTATTTTCCAAAATTCACATGAAGAGGGAGAATACCGACAGCTGGAATTCTGGACCGGAAAGGAGCAAATCTGAGATCCCTATTCTGCACAACTCCAAATGTCCTGAAACTTTACGGAGAATTATTTTGGAATTAAAAAATATTGGGTGAAGAAATATCAGGAGGGGACCCACAAGGGGCCACAAGCCTGGGGGAGCATCTAACACCCTATGGTAATATCAGGAGCATGAACAGGAACAAATCCTATGAAAGTGTCACTCCGAGGCTTGTGGAGGACACAATGAGGGAGACAGAACTGCACACAAGCTATTACAATATGGTTTTTATTGGCCTACTATTTTCAAAGATGCACGTAAGTTTGTTCTATCTTTTGATGAATGACAAAAATTGGTAATATTGGTAGACGTTGGGAAATGCCTATGAACTATTCACTTGTTATTGAACCATTTGACGTTTTGGGATTTGATTATATGGGGCATTTTCCTTCCTCCAATGGGTACACTCACATTCTCGTTGTTGTCGATTACATTACTAAGTGGGAGGAAGCTATTCCAGCTGGCAGTGCCGATCACAACACTTCTATTAAAATGCTTAAAAGAAGTTATTTTCTCGAGGTTTGGAGTCCCTAGATATCTAATGACAAATGGTGGTTCACACTTTACTCATGGTGCTTTCCGTAAACTCATTGCCAAATATTATGTTAACCATAGAATTGCATCTCCTTATCATCCCCAGTCTAGTGGTCAAGTAGAATTAAGTAATAGGGAAATGAAGATAATCTTGCAAAAGACTGTTAACAGGTCTAGAAAGAATTGGTCTAAGAAACTTGACGATGCACTACGGGCTTATAGAACTGCCTATAAGAATCCTATGGGTACATCTCCATATAAAGTGATTTATGGAAAAGCATGTCATTTATCTCTTCAACTAGAACATAAAGCTTACTGGGCAATTAAAGAGATCAACTACGATTTTAAACTTGCCGGTGAAAAGAGATTATTTGATATTAGTTCACTTGATGAATGGAGAACCCAAGCCTATGAAAATGCTAAACTGTTTAAAGATGAGATTAAAAGATGGCATGATAAAAGAATACAAAAGCGGTAATTTAATGTATGTGATCAAGTCTTGCTATGAAATTCTCGTTTAAGATTCTATGCAGGAAAACTTCTTTCCAAATGGGAAGGACCATACGTCATCGAAGAATTTTATCGCTCCGATGCTATCAAGATCAACAACACTGAAGGCACCAACCCGAGTGTGGTGAATGGACAAATAATTAAGCATTATATATCAGGTACTCCTAAAAATATTGAGACCAATATTATTCACTCCATAACACCAGAGGAGTACATAAAAGAAACCTTTGCGAACACTCTAGAACCCTGAAGAGGAATAGGTATGAGCTATGGTAAGCAAACCAACTCCAAAAGTTCCATAGAGGTATTTTTTTCTCCATTTTGAAATATAAAAAAGGAAAATAATAAGTAGTCCGGAAAGCCCACGACAGGCGACAAGCCTGGGGGGGCGCCTCCCGAGCTAGTGGTACCCTCGTACGCCGTCTGTACTCTGTTTTCTCCCAGATTACTTGTTTTGCACGATAAAAATTCATTATATAATCTCCTAGGGGTTTTTACCTCCGTATTGCGACAATATCGTCTGCTCTTGTTTCGAGCTATTTTGCTGGCAGATCTGAAAGTATGTCGTCACAAAATTCAGATGGAGAGAGCTATGTTTCCCACTATGTTGTAGATCCAAGGATCTTTGGGGATATATATCTGTATCTATGGTCCACAGATGATGATCAAGAGGCCAAATCGGGAGAGACGGATGACGCGAGCTCAGATGAAGACGATGTTCCCGTACCTCAATCAGGGGATATGCATGTGGAGTTCAAGAAGTCGAGCCTTCCAAACACAGTAAAGAAATCTAAGGTCCAATTTATCCCGTCCCATTTTCAGCAAGAAAGAAAAGAGGCATTATGCAAAAAGATATTGACGCCCGAGCAAGAGAACGATGACTTGAGGGAGGAAAATTTAATCCTCAAACGCAAGCTGGAGAAGCTCACTACTTCATCACCACCACCTTCAAAGAAGGAGGCTTGAGTACACGGGTATGTGCGCTCCCCTTGGCTTGTGGCAAGCTTAAGGAAGGAGCCCCGGTATCGTATCACCATCACATTTTTATCATTATCATCTATCTTAGTTCGATCATTTTGATTAAATCGTGATCTAGTAGAATAAAAGTTTTGGTATGATATAGTCTTTATGTTTTTGCTTCGTGATGTATCTATGTAATTGAGTGTGAGATTTATATAATAAAGATTAGTTTTGAGTTGAGTGCTTTGCTTTCTTGTTTTGATCTTAAAGATGAAAAAGAATTAGAAAATAAAAGATCATATGACAAGCTTATGGAGAGTGATGACTTCACATATAAGAAGTATAATGCATGAATTTTTTTGAAGGTTGACAAACATAGTATTGGTCATTGTTGCAATTAATGAGAAGTAATAAAGAAAGAGAAGTTTCACATATAAATATACTATCTTGGACATCTTTTACGATTGTGAGCACTCATTAAAATATTATATGCTAATAAGTTGATCTTAGACAAGGAAGACAATATATAATGAGTTATGTTTGCTTATATCCGAATAGAAGTTATATTGTCATGGATCCTCTAACATTTGGAGCTTGCTTTATATCCCCATGCTAGCCAAAAATTCCGCACCAAGTAGAGATACTACTTGTGCATCCAGAATCTTTAAACCCATTTTTGTTATAAGAGTCAGCTATACCTACATATGGATTGAGTAAGACCCTTCAAGTAAGTTGTCATCGGTGCAAAGCAATAAAAATTGCTCTCGAAATATGTATGATCTTTTAATGTGAGGAAAATAAGCTTTGTACGAACTTGTGATGGAGAAGTAATAAAAGCAATGGAGTACATAACAAAGGTCACTATCACAAGTGGCAATATAGAGTGATGTTCCTTTGCATTAAGATTTTGTACATCTAGATAAAAAGCACATGACAACCTCTGCTTCCCTTTGCGAAGGTGCTATCTTTTATTTTAAATACCTACCTTTATGCATGAGTCATGGTGATCTTCACCATCCTTTTTTTATGTTTCTCCTTTTGGCGGGCACCATGTGTTGGGGAAAGATCTAGGCACATATACCCAGTCGAATATAGGTGATCATGAGTTATTATTATTGACATCACCCTTGAGGTAAATGGTTGGGAGGCGAAATTATAAGCCCATATATTTCTATGTGTCTAACGAAAGCTTTACCAATTAAGTATCGCATGAGTATTACCAATTATGAAAGACTAAATGATGGTTTAGTATGTGAACTTGCTAAATAAAGGCTCTTACATAAACTCTCTCTAATATTGCGATGAATTGCAACTGCATCAATGACTGAGATCATAGTTTGTTAGTTTTCAATGAAGTTTATGGTTCATAATTTACTTGGTGAACGATTTGTCACTTTAATATGAGAAGTTATGTGACATTATACTGTTGTTCCAGTGATGATCATGATGCCCTCATGTTCGTATTCTGTTTTTATCAACACATCTATCTCTAAACATGTGGTCGTCATTATCGATTTCGGTTTTCGCTTTAGGACAAGCGAGGTCTAAGCTTGGGGGGAGTTGATACTTCCATTTTGCATCACGTTTTTATGTTGATATTTATTGCATTATGGACTATTATTTTTACTTTATAATGCAATTCTTATGCATTTTCTCTCTTATTTTGCAAGATTCACATTAAGAGGGAGAATACTGGCAGTTGGAATTCTGGACCAGAAAGGAGGAAATCTGATATCCCTATTCTGCACAACTCCAAATGTCCTAAAACTTTTCGAATAATTATTTTGGAATATATGAAAAATATTGGACGAAGAAATATCAGGAGGGGACCCACCAGGTGGCCACAAGCCTGGGAGCACGCCCTACCCCCCCCCCCCCCAGGGCGTGCCCCCTGAGCTTGTGGGCCCCCTGGCCAGCCTCCGGTGCCCATCTTCAGCTATATGAAGGGTTTTGACCTAGAAAATAAATAAGGAGAGGACTTTCGAGACGAGGCGCCACAATCTCATGGCGGAACCTGGGCAGAGGCAATCTCAAGGCTTCGTAAGGAACTGATTTGGATCCACATGTTTAATGTATGGTTAGATTTATCTTAATTCTTTTCTCGTAGTTGCGAATGCTTGCGAGAAGGGTTAATCATAAGTGGGAGACTTGTCCAAGTAAGGACAGCACCCAAGCACCGGTCCACCCACATATCAAATTATCAAAGTAGCAAACTCGATCATATGAGCATGATGAAAACTAACTTGACGGAAATTCTCATGTGTCCTCGGGAGCGCTTTGCTTTATATAAGAGTTCATCCAGGATTATCCTTTGCTATAAAAAGGATTGAGCCACCTTGCCGGACCTTTGTTACACTTATTACTTATTACCCGTTACGAATTACCTTGCTATCAACTATCTGTTACCAATAATTTCAGTGCTTGCACAGAATACCTTGCTGAAAACTGCTTGTCATTTCCTTCTGCTCCTCCTTGGGTTCGACACTCTTACTTATTGCAAGAATTACGATTGATCCCCTATACTTGTGGGTCATCAAAGAGCAAGGCGACATGAGAGATCTTGGAGCATACATCAAGTCTTTGATGGAGGCAGTCTTGATCACGCCTCCAATACACAGCCTCCGGAGTGCACCTTGATCACGCATGAGGGCACATTGGCCCACCCGAAGAGACGGGCCGACTAGGTTAGCACCCCCTATGTAATGCCCCGGATGTAATACTTTCCCTTTTGGGCATATAATATATCTCCGGCTTCATCTATTCCATTTCGGGTTCTTTGTCTTTCGGGTTTTCGCCATTTTGTTGTGTGCTTGTGTGGCATTCATTCATATCATGTAGTCATGTGCATCGCATTGCATTTGTGTTGTTGCTTGCATCCGGTTCCACGCGTTCCTTCCCGTTGTCCGTTTCGCGTTCCGGAGCTCCCTCACGTGTCCGTGGCGTCCCGTAGGCCTACTTTGTTGTTTGGCCGTGTAATGTTTCCGGTTTGGCGCGAGTCTTGTCGTGTGTTGTTGTTTTGGTGTGTGTAACCCGCCTGTCAATCTCGTCGCGTTTCGAGTCCGTTTGCTACCCCAACAGTTATTCTCGTGGGCTCAAAGTGCCTCCAATTTGAGGCCCAAGACACCCCTCCAACAGCCCACCAAACCACTCCTAGCCATTCCCTTCATCTAGGCCATCCAAATCTGATCTTGTGGCCGAAAACCGCACTCCATTTGGACAACCCTAGCTACTTGTGCCTATATATTTGTCCACTCCCCCAAATTTTGCCCCAAATCAAGGAAACCCTAGCCCCCACTTCATCCCCTTCCTCCAGCCACCACCTCGCCGGAGACTTCGCCGGAGTTCGCCGGAGATCACCACCACCTCGTCGGAATCCTCCTCACCACCTCCTCTCACCTCACAACCAACCACCACCTCCCCTCAGGCCGCCGGAACCTTCTCCCTCAGCCGCCCCGGCCATTCCCCGCACCGGATCCAGCCCCTGCGGTCGACCCTCCGCGCCATCGACCGAACCGCCGGCGAGTGCGTCCAGATCGAGCGGAGCGGAGCCTCTCGTCCAGATCCGTTCGGCGCCGTCGAGTCAACGCCCGATCCAGCCGGGCCTCTTCCTTCCGCCTCGCCAGGCGCCCCGGTGGGTCGCTCCGCAGCCGGCCCGGGTCGCGAAGCCCACCAGCTGCCTCCCTCCAGCGCATCGCCTCCAGGCCGAGGCAGTCGCCAGATAGCCGGGCCTCTCCCCTGGGGCTCCGCCAGCGAAGCCCAGCGCCCGCCGCTGCGGGTCGGCCACCCCGCACCATGGGCCTCCTCCCTTCCACCGCGCGGCCCAGTCCCGCATCGCCCCCAGGCCGCCTCCAGGCCTAGCCGGGCCTCCTCGTCAGGCCGCGCCAGTTCCGCTGCGGGCCGAAGCCCACTCCGCGCCGAAGGATCCAGCCGCCACCGATCCGCGGGCGAGGCCCGTTGACCGATTTTTCTCCAGATCTAAAGGTTGCCCCCAATTTTTCACTAAGTCCCTATGTTTTTGAGTGCTGATGCTATCTTGCAATTGTGATATCTTTTTGTGTGGAGCTTCGATTTGCGCAAATGACATGTCCAAACGTTCGTGGTGACTAGCACTACGTTTCATTCCATTGTGCCATGCATGTTTGGGATCATCTAGGTGCTTATTTTTCTGTTGCAAGAGTGCATCCCGATATAAACTGCTGCTATGTGTTGTTTTTATGCCATCTTTGCATAGTGATAACTTTTAGCTCGTTTATCCGAATGATGCAAATGACATGTCCACGTGTTCGTCTTGCCATGCTCTACTTGTTGCTTGTGTTAGGTTGCATGATAGATTTATTCTTACCATGTTTATCCTCGTTGCAAAGTGCTATGTGGCTGTTTAGTTGATAAACTTGTTATGAAATGCCATATTGTTGAGCTCATTGCTATCGTTGTGGTTATCTCCATGATGCATGCTTGTATGTTTCGGAATCACCATCATGTGTACTTTGATGTGGTGCTTACCACTTGCCATGTTTCGTTTTGAGGTGACTTAAACTTGCTCTTATAGATGCCATGATGAAACTGCTGTTTAACACTTAGTGGTTTTTCACTAAGTCTGGAATCTGTAATGTTCTGATGCCTTGTTTGCGTGCTGTTCTAGGACAAACCATGATAGTTTTGGAGTGTCTCTTGATGGTTCCTTGTAGTATATGTTGTTAGCTATCCATTCATGTTCTCACATGCTTATTTGAGTGGCTGTAGCATATTTAACTTCTGCTCCAAAGTTTCAATAAATTACTGCTGTCAGGATTTTGTTGTCAAGTTCAATATGTCCAAGCTTGTTGCTATTGATCCGTGGCTCCTTTGGGTGTGCACCTTTGGACTTATTTGCTGTAGGATATGTCTAGTTTCTGTTCATGCTCTTTGCCATGATGTTTGAGTGTTGTAGCTTATTTATCTAGTGCTCCGAAGTTGCTATGTTGCTGTAATTTCCAGCTTGTGCATATTTCTTGTTTCAGGCATAACTTTTAGCCCGTAGCTCCGTTTTCCGCAAGTCTTATATGAAACTTGATTGATTTTCCGTGTAGATTCATAATATCCTATTGTTATCATGTTTTGAAGCTTTTGCTTGAATGTTTATTTTCCGTGCGCCGTGTGCTCTCATAGTGCATCCATCATGCATCCATCATTTTCTTGTGTGCGCATTGCATCTTGTTGATTCGTTCCTTGTGTGATTGTAATGTTTAGAGCCGGAAGCTGAGACCGAGTTTGAGTACGAGAACGAGGATACCACCGAGCTTGTGAACGAGGACCCTTCTTTCGATCCGAACGACAACTCTTCAGGCAAGATGACCGAACCCCGATAACATTACTATCTTTGCCTATTGCTAGTAGTCTCGATCTATAATTTTGCCTCGATGCCCATGTCTTTCCTGTCAGCCTCCTACTTGTAACCATGACCATGTTTAACCACCCTACCTATGCAAACCGTTGCTTGGCTAAGTACGCTTCGCTCAGCCCCTCTTATAGCATTGCTAGTTGCAGGTGAAGATCCAAGATGCTTGCTTCATGTTGAAGTTTGTGGGCTTATATCACACTATATTAATGCTTAAATGAAATCATCTATATATTGGCAATGGGTGGAAGGCTAAGCCTTTTGCTTGGTGATTTGTTCCACTCATGCCGCTAGGAACCGTATAAACCGGTGTTATGTTCCTTGATTATGCGTTCCTCACACGGTTGGGGTTTATGGGACCCCCTCGATAAACCGCTAAGTGCTAAGTCTTTTCCAGCAAGTCCCAACATTGGTACTATTCGCCTAATCAACTAAAACTTTCCGATGGAGTAATTAACCCGAGGCTTAATTAATTCAACCCCCCTGGGCCAGTGCTCGATGTGAGTGTTGGTCCAAACTAGAGTCGTGTGCGGGGCCCCCCTTGGCAACTTGGGTATTTCGGCCACTGTACGCTGTGCTCATCCGGTCGTGGCCTGAGACTAGATACGCGCGGCTACTATCTGGGTGTCGGCACGCCGGGAGGATTTGCTGGATTAGCCTTAACTTAGTTCGGAGTATCTTGAGCACGGGATTCCGAGAATACTCGGGTCTTCCCACCTTGGAGTTGCGACTCCGCGGATCGTGGGCTTGTCATGGGCCAAGTTGGAACACCCTTGCAGGGTTTTGAACTTTCGAAAGCCGTGCCCGCGGTTATGTGGCAGATGGGAGCTTGTTAATATCCGGTTGTAGATAACTTGACACATTGTTCTAATACACTACCAGCGTGTGTACCGTGACTGTCAATTTCCGAATAGGGATTCGGGAGTTGAACACGGTAGGGTTATGTTTGTTGAGCTTTAGCTAGGATCACTTCGTGATCATCTCTCGACCGAGGCACTTCTCTTCTCGCACTCTTTCACGTAAGCTAGTGCTAGTTGCTGCTGCAGACTCTTATTCTTTTCTTCAGCCTTATCCTCTCCCGAGGCTTAAATAGTCTTGTTACCCGGGAACGGGATTGCTAAGTCCTCTGTGGCTCACAGTTACTTCACCACACCAGATGCAGGTCCAGTGGTGAGCTACCCAGGTGATGGCACCGAGCTAGACTGGGAGTATGACGAGGAGCGTAGTCGATACTATGTTCTTTATCCTGATGATCAGTAGTGGAGACTTCTACTAGGATTCGATCCGACCTGTGGATTTAAATTATGTTTGGTATCTTGTCATTTGGATTTTACCCTTAGAAGGGCTATGATGTTTTATTGAATGATGATTTGAATCATGTAATGTATTTGTGTGACGTGGCGAGTGTAAGCCAACTATTTTATGTTTTCCATCCCCATCTTTTACATGAGTTGTGCAAAGATACCAGACTTGCGATCATTCCAGCATGGGGTTATGTCTCTAAGTCGTGCCTCGACACGTAGGAGATATAGTCCCATCCTGGGCATTACACCCTAATCCAGGACACCGCCAGACATGTTCACGGTAGAACCTGGATGGATGGCACAAATGACACCCACAAGTAGTGGACCTAGGCAGACCCATCATGTCGCCGCCAAATCCGCACCTAGACCATAACATCCCTAAAAACCAAAAACTAGAGCACGCAAAAGACAGGTCGCCATGATGAACTAAAGAGCAACAGCAGGACCAAGATCAAAGAAATGAGCTTTGGCTCTCAGAGTGACACCGTCGGAGGGGATCCCTATCCCCTCCCATCCTGGACCATGGGTACTAGATAAGATACACTACGGACAAAGAGCACCCCAAGATTATGGTCATGAACCAAGGAGGACACCACCATCACTGGATAATTGTTGCTGCCTCTCACACCCATCGCACACATCTCAACAAAGTCCAACATCCAAACTTTCTTCCTAAGTGGTGCCTTCAAGAAGGATACGAAGCCAAAGCCGTCTCCGGCGCCCAACAATTTTGGGGGTTTCACCTGGGAGGTAAAGGGCAAGGGGACGGGGAATAATTTCTGATGACGCCTCTAGGAAGGTGAGCGGCGCCCGTGGCCGTTGCCATCATCGAAGTCGGCAGGGTTGGCTTGGGATTTCTAAATTTGTTATCGCATCAGATTCTAAACAGGTGGTCAGTGACATTTTGAGAGATCTTGTTGTGGAGTGTACGGAGCTATCATTAAGGAGGTCAAACAGAGATCATCATCTGTTAATTGTACCTACTTTTGAAAGCAGAGCGGCTAATAGAGACGCTGATAGATTAGCTAAGTTGTGACACGTCTGGTTGGTTGCACTTGCACCACATGATTCATCTTCTATTCCACACCATATGAACTTTGATCAATAAAGCTCAGTTTAACCCCTAAAAAAATCTATGCTAGGCTTAGTTCGGAGCAATATATATCCTCATACTATATATACGTACGTACACCTACAGATCGAGCAGATCACTCCGTAGTAGCTATCGTCTCTTGAAACTAAAGTAGCTATGGACGCTAGCAGTGTCAGCCCCTCGATAGCCTCCGTGCCAACGAGCCGATTACTCCCGATACGCACGCCGAGATCGGCACCGGCCGAATGGACGACGACGGACAATTCCTCTGCGGCTACGGAGGAGGAGCCTGTCACCCCTACTGCAAGACTAATGGAAGGTATATACATCGTCGTTACCATCGGCCTTGGTTCGCCGGTAAACCTCCCCGTCTTCAGCGCCGGCGTTGCCGCGGAACTTGCCCGTTTCCCACGCTTCCGCTGCATCCAGGTATATCTACATGCATAGGTTAATTTCACCCGTGAGTGCTCTTATCTTACCAATAAAAGCTATAAGCAGCGATTTTCACTAGGCTAATTTCACCCGTGAGTGCCTGCTTTCGTTCACGGCAGGTGACAGATGGTTCAAAGGACGGCAACAACCCGCGGTGGGCGCGCACGGCGGTGAACGTGGACGACCACATGATCGTCCCGACGCTTGACCCCGCCGCCGTGGCGGCCGACCCGGACAGGGCCGTGGAGGACTATGTGGCCTCAGTGTACACGCTCCCCATGGACCGCTCTCGCCCTCTATGGGAGTTCCACTTCCTCGACTTCCCAACCTCCGAGGCGGCCTCCACCGTGGTGCTCCGCGTGCACCACTCCCTCGGCGACGGGATGTCGCTCATCACACTCCTCCTGGCGTGCGCGCGCAGCTCCGCGGACTCAACACGCCTGCCTGCCATGCCAGAGCAGCCGGCGCGCACAGGCGCGATCTACGCGCCGCAGCGCCGAAAGCCGTCATCCGCTAGCGCCCTAGCGGCGGTCATCACGTGGATCTGGCCATATCTCGTGCTCGCATGGAACACCATGGTGGACTTGAGCTTATTCGTTGCGACAACTGTGTTCCTGAGGGACCCGTGCACTCCCTTCAGGCGTGCGGAAGGCGACGTCACGTTCAACCCCCGTAGGCGCTTCGTGCATCGGAGCTTTAGCTTGGACGACGTCAAGTTCATCAAGAATGCCATGAGTTGCGTAAGTATATGTCCTAGCAATCTTTTTTCTTTTGCGAAAATATGTCCTAGCAATCTAGCTGCATGTTCAATAGATCGACGATCATATAACTCTTCTAAAATCACCTCTGAAATCCTCACATGTACCTATGGTATCCCCCC
>LR738713.1:628954726-629001235 GCA_902687465.1 Secale cereale
GCGAAGCCAGATAAAAGTAGTTGTACAATTAGTTCGCATCAATATATATCCTCATGCTATATATGCATACACCTACTTGTACCCAGTACAACACGTCCGAAGAATAATGAGGCTAGTCCGCACAATGCTACATCAACGGATTTTACTTAGGACACTGACATCTGACACAAGTATGGCATGGAAGAAGGCGCATCACACGTCTTTAAAGCAAACAGATTGCCACGTCATCGTATACATGCATGTGAGAATCCTTTTCGATTTTTAGTTTTATCTCTTAAATGAAAAATCGAATTGAAAATCCGTTTTCACAATTAAATCCGTCGCGACGAGATATTCGAAACTAGATCTCATATCGATATGTTTTGATGACTTTTTTGAAATTAAAAGTTGACATGTCTATTGCACATAATTTGTCATGGTGTTTACATTAAAGTTGACATGATATATTTCAAATACCTGTTCTTCTACGTTTAAAGTAAATTTTGACATATTATAAAATAGGAAATTAAGAAACTAAGCTTGCCGTGATGAATTACTAAATTTTGCAATGATCCATGAAATAATTTTGACATGGTTCGTAATTAAAAAAATCGTCAATTACAATAAAAATGCATGATCAATGACTTAAACTTTCCATGAACCATAAAATAAAATTGCCATGGTGAATTACTTAAATTTGCCATGATACATGCACTAAAATTTGCCATGGTCCATATAAAAAATATTTTTCATGGTCAAAATACTAGAATTGCCATGGTCAAAATACTAAAATTGTTATGATCTATAAACTAAAATTGACATGATTTATAAACTAAATTTGCCATGTTAAATTACTAAAAAATGCCATGATCCATAAATTAAATTTGACGTAGTTAATTACTAAAAATTTCCATGGTCAATTAATAAAAAATGCTGTAAAAAGTAGTTGAAATACAATGGTAGCCTTAAATCTAAAATAAAAAAAACTAGATGAAACATGTAATGACAAATTTAGTGTAAACATCGTGGCAACTTTTGGCTGAAAAAAAGTCGTCGAAATATATGAACAAGTGATCTAGTTTTGAATATCTCATCGAGACGGATTTAATGGTAAAAACAAATTTTTAATCAATGTTTTTATTTAGGAGATAAAACATTTTTTGTCTGAAAATGAAAAAGATTCCTTCTGATGTCATATATTTCGACATGGCAAAATGGATGATAATGGAGGCGCTTGGAACCAGGGACGGAGCTGTTTGGTAGGCATTGGGGTCAATTGACCCCAATGAAATCCTGAAATGCTTCATTAAATTAGTACTAAAGACTATCTATTTATTGAAGATGACCCCACTGCCATAGACTTGACCCCAGCAAACATTTTTTCTAGCTTCGTCCCTGCTTGGAACATATTGCTTCGTGCCCCTCGTGTGACACTTATCATTTCAGTTTACTTAAGCTTTATATAGAGATGTTGACCTGGCAATCTTTGATCCGATTAAGAGGGAGGCTGGCCCCACCCCGCTGAAAATTAGGGGCGATGGAGAGTATCAGGGGAAAGCCCCGTAAAAAGTTGTGTGTTTAGCATTTTCAGGCTAGCCTAGAGTACAACACGTTTGAGGGATGTGGGTAGTTGAACAATAATGCTAGATCTACGGGGCCTTTAATTACAGGTACGTTATGGAGCCCCTCACTCTCCTTCTTTCAATTTTTTCCACATATCCTTCTTTCCAATCCCCCTTTGACTCTCAGCCCGTAATTAATCTAAGCCTATAGGGCTGCTCGTAGAGGGTAGTATCATAAGACTAGCCATAATGGGTAATAACATAGAGTAGTAACATGCCCATGTTACTACTCTATGTTACTACCTCTATAGTGGGGAGTAACATATGTGTGGTAACATGGAAGACTTCATTTATTAGGCCATAGACTCATCTTACCTTGATATGTGTGATGTTACTCATACTAGTAGTAACTAGCTATGTTACCACATGCTTCTCTTTCTTCATTTATTGCTTGCCACATCATCTTTTTTATCTAGATATGTGTGATGTTACTACCTATGTTACTCCCACTATGGGTAGTCTAAGCTAGTATCATGCTTATGATTTTGTATCTTTTTAACCAAAAGTCTAAACTAAATTTTGTTAGCAAATTTGTGTTTTTGATGACGGGGACTTTCAAATGAGAACCATTACGAATACATTTGAGTTTTAAAATTTCGTTAGGTTTGAACTTCTTAAACTTGGTACGAGCGACCAACAACATGTAAGTTTCAAAACCCGCGACCGACAAAATAGTAACTTTTCAGTTTCAACCCTGAAACTTGGCATGAGCGTAAGTTTCAGAACATACGACCTATAAAATCATAAGTTTCAGAAACAAAATCATAAAACTTGGTGTGCACTTGTGTGGGATTCAACGACTTCGCGAATCGCAAGTCAATTTGACGGCTCGCACGGCTGAGCAGGTGTGTGCCCATGCAATTTTCTGATGCTTTATGCATACATATACAAAAGGAATAAATGTAACATTGTTGCCGTAATTTGTTAAAATTAAAAATTTTAAAAATGTTGTAACTCGACACCTTCGATGATAACTTTACTGCATTACCGTGTGGTTACTAAAAGTGTTCAATTTTCTTATCCAAATCTCAATATGAGGTTACCACTTATTGTAGACATACAGTTTAAGCTAGAATATTTTTAAATCTCAAAACCATCTTTAATCTGATATCATCAATATTATCTCCTGACATGTGTGTGGCCTTTGGTTATAATTATGCTTCTGTGTGCGTCTAGCTATTTACGTGCTAATATTAGGTGATATGACACACAGATTGAAGTGAGTTGTGCCATGTGCCTGAACATTAACGCGCGGCTGCTCTGTTTATTTTCTATTAGTATTAATTATTATTTTCCTTTTTTGTGAATAATTAATTTTTTCAGTGTTTTTTTTCTGGAGACTGTCAATGATGTGCTGGTTGGGGCAACTTCCGCTGCTCTGTCACGCTATTACTTTCGCAAGTCTGGTAAGTAATGTAAGCCGGACAACGAGGGTATACAGTTTCTCCCACAAGCCAACGTACCGTGCTTACTATACTCATTAATTCATGTAAATGGCCTTCAACTTGTGTTAGGTGGCACTGACACCTACAGAACATGGTTGCGGTCTGTCCTGCTTGTCAATACAAGGCCAACCGCTAGCCTCCAAGTAAGTTTTTCATTTTCCTCAGAAGAAAAGTTTTTCTTTCATCAAAATATGTAATTGTCCAAAAAATGTCATTATTGATATTCATTTATGTTTCTGCACTCCGAATGACTACACCTTACTTATGTAAATATATGACATATCCAGTTGTCAGAACGATTTTCAACGCAGAAGTTTTGGCCCATTGCTTTTCATTTGAATGTTAGTAAAAGAAGTACTGCAAATCATTGTATTATGAAAGAACTCTTGTACAACTATTGACATCATACTAGTAGTTTGACTGCGTGTGTGTTGAAACGTAAATTATTCTGAAATGCAAGAGATCATGTCATTACAAAGCATATCATTATTTTTGTCTAATGTTTTCTTACAACTATGTACAGACATATGCTAATATGATAGAATCCGGTAGGAGCGATGATGTGGCATGGGGAAATCAACTAGGCTACATTCTCCTTCCATTTCATTTAGCGATGCATGATGATCCACTTGCATATGTTCGCAAGGCTAAGATGGTCGTGGACAGGAAAAAGAGCTCCCTTGAAGCTATCTTCACGTGTAAGACAAGTGAAATTTTTGTCAAAATGTTTGGTCTGAAGGTATATTTTCTACCCATTTACTTATATGTTTTCTGTAAAATCAGATTACACAAACTATGAAACTCCTTTTTTAACAAACTAACATTGTTTTTTAGTTATTATCCAAGTGTGTAACTGTTTGACTTGACAATCCAAGCAGGCTGGCACTTTTATCTTCTGTCGTATGTTCGCCAATACAACTATTTCGTTCTCAAACTTGGTTGGACCAACTGAAAAAATAGAGTTGTATGGGCATCCAGTTGTCTTCATTGCGCCTAGCGTTTATGGAGTTCCACAAGTAAGTCACCCACGATCTTACGTAGAAAGACCTTCAATCTTAAACCATATTTTTATCAAACTCAATTAATCTACTAGACATATATAACTAGACGGACCAAATTTGAGTTAAAGAGTACTCAAAACTAGTTGAGGTGTACTCTGAAACCTCTCTCCAATGGAGTTTATAGAACAAGGAGATAGTTAGGAGTATCTGCACTGCTGCATTCCCTCATCCTCCTCTTCTTTTGTAAGTGAACTTGAACCCAAGACACTACATATGGTTAGATGCAATTCTAGATATAACTATGTGGATAATTTTTTCATTAAAGAGCTACGCAACTAAGGAGATAACTTGGTCATGTGTGGGCATACCTGAATACACACACCCAACCAAGCTAAGGTTAACATCTTGGAACAATACAAGTAAAACTTCACCGTGGAAAGAAAAGAGAAATGCAAGTAAACATATAAAATTCAATCATTCTGCCACCCTGATTTGTAATTAATCACAAATGTTTCTTTTGTAGGCTTTGATCGTTCACTACCAGAGTTATAATAACACTATTAAGATAGTTTTATCAGTTGATGAGGAAATAATTCCAGATTATAGTCAACTTTTGGATGACTTTGTCGTGTCCTTCGGGCTCATTAAGGATTCGGCTTCAAGGCTTTCAGAACTCATCAAGAAAGAGTAATCAATGGTCATTACTTAGTTCCCTTATGAAAATTGTATAATGCCAACATTATACTCCTACATATTCAATATGTGTATCATGATGTATCACAAGGAATAATATGAATTCTACATTTATACGAGGACCATGCTAATTAATTAATTGTCCTCCTATGAGATTTCAGTTTTGTACTCATAACTCTAGAATTGTCTTTGTTATGTCCATTAACACAAAAAATTAAAATACTACGTCTTTTTGAAGCCTAATACTGGGTTACTCTATGCCCATGGACACACATTGTTTACCAATAATGTGGCATCCACCTCTGTTTTTTCCACATTGTAATGGTACACTAGTAGAAAAAGGGTCAAACGTGAAGCACATTAGTGCCGGTTTGAATTTGAGCCGGCACTAATGTGTACACTAGTGCCGGTTCCAACGGCTAGCCGGGGCGCTCTCATTAGTACTGGTTCGTGGCGAACCTTAAGCACCGGTTCGTGTCACGAACCGGTACTAATGAGAGTGGTGGCAGGATGTTGTCAGTCTGGGGCCCTCCAGCACCTTTAGTACCGGTTCTTGGCACGAACCGGTGCTAAAGGTGGTCGTACATAAACCCTTCGTCCACCCGAGCTCACTCTGTTCTTCCCATTTCCCCTCTCCCTCTCTGTTCTTCCCCTCTTCCTCTCGAGCTCATCACACATTTTGCCTAAAATTTGTCAAGATTTGAAGGCCCTCATCCATTCAAATGATCACCAAGGTTAGCAACTTTTTCCTTTCATCTCTCATTGCTAAATTAGCTCTTGCAATGCTTTATATAGTGATTAATTTGTGAGTTTAGTAATATGGGAGGAAATATATGTGCTAGTATTTGATTTATATGCAATTTGAGATCCAAAATAACACTTAGTTTGCATATCTAGGAGAGGTTAAATTTAGTTGAAAGATAAAACGAGTACTTGAAAGAAGAATTGAAAAGAACTGAGGACGAGAAGATGGAATTGGAGTTGCATCTTGCCGATGTCGTCGATGATCACAAGATCAAGATGGAGAAAATGCGCTTTAAGATTAGAAAGATTAGAAAATATGCCATCTATAGTGAGGCTTGGTATCATTATGCTGTTGGATCAATTGTTACCTTAGTTGCGATCTTGATCGCATTTGTTGTTGCATTTAAATGCTTTAGCTAGAGAGTTATTTGTTTGTTGCATTTAAGTGTTGTATGGACTTTATGTATGAACTTGTATTAAGTTGGTGTTTTTGGTGCTGTGTATTGAAGATGAGCCGACAATGGATGTACGATGACCGATGCTCTCCCGAGTTCATTAATGGCGTGCAAACTTTTCTGCTTGCGGCTGAGGCAAACAAGCGGGCGGATGGTTTTATGCCTTGTCCATGTGTTGTATGTAAGAATGGTCAAAATTACTCTAAGTCAAGAACCATTCACGTCCACCTGTTTAAGTCCGGTTTCGTGCCCCACTATAATGTTTGGACCAAGCATGAAGAAAGAGGGGTTATGATGGAAGACAATGAAGAAGAAGAGGACGACGACAGCTATCCTGGCCATGGGTTCCCTGAATACGATGATACAACAATGGGGGAAGAAGCTGAGCCGGTAATGCGGGAAGAAGCTGAGCCAGCAATGCGGGAAGAAGCTGAAGAAGAGGCATCAGATGAGCCCGTTGATGATCTAGGTTGGGCCATTGCCGATGCAAAGAGAAACTGCGCAAGTGATTTGGAGAAGAAGAAGTTGCAGCGCATGTTAGAGGATCACAAAAAATTGTTGTACCCGAATTGCGTAGGTGACAAGAAAAAGCTGGGCACCACACTGGAATTGCTGCAATGGAAGGCAGAGAATGGTGTATCTGACAAGGGGTTTGGAAAGTTGCTGGTAATGATAAAGGATATGCTTCCAAAGGACAACGAATTGCCCGAGAGTACGTACGAAGCAAAGAAGGTTGTCTGCCCTCTAGGGTTAGAGGTGCAGAAGATACATGCATGCCCTAATGATTGCATCCTCTACCGCGGTGAGTACGAGGATTTGAACGCTTGCCCGGTATGCGGTGCATTGCTCTATAAGATCAGCCGCGATGACCCTGGTGATGTCGAGGGCGAGCGCCCCAGGAAGAAGATTCCTGCCAAGGTGATGTGGTATGCTCCTATAATACCACGGTTGAAACGTTTGTTCCAAAACAAAGAGCATGCCAAGGCGATGCGATGGCACAGAGAAGACCGTAAGAAAGACGGAAAGTTGAGAGTACCCGCTGACGGGTCTCAGTGGAGAAAAATCGAAAAAAAGTACGGGAAGGAGTTTGCAGATGACGCAAGGAGCGTATGGTTTGGTCTAAGCGCAGATGGCATTAATCCTTTTGGGGAGCAGAGCAGCAACCATAGCACCTGGCATGTGACTGTTTGTTTGTATAACCTTCCTCCTTGGTTGTGCATGAAGCGGAAGTTCATTATGATGCCAATGCTCATCCAAGGCCCTAAGTAACCCGGCAACGACATTGATGTGTTCCTAAGGTCATTAGTTGAAGAACTCTTACAACTGTGGAATGGAACAGGTGTACGTGCGTGGGATGAGAACATGAGGGAAGAATTTGACCTAAAGGCGTTGTTGTTCGTGACCATCAATGATTGGCCTGCTCCTCAGTAACCTTTCAGGACAGACAAACAAGGGATACCGCGCATGCACGCACTGTTTGGACGATACCGAAAGTATATATTTGGCTAACTGTAAGAAGAATGTGTACCTGGGACATCGTCGATTTCTTCCAAGCAGGCATCTCGTAAGAAAGAAAGGCAAGCATTTCAAAGGTGAGGCGGATCACCGGACGAAGTCTCGCCACCCTACTGGTGCTGATGTACATGATATGGTCAAGGATTTGAAGGTGGTCTTTGGAAAGGGTCCTGGTGGACAACCTGTTCCGAATGACGCTGACGGACGCGCACCCATGTGGAAGAAGAAATCTATATTTTGGGACCTACCCTATTGGAAAGACCTAGATATCCGCTCTGTAATTGACGTGATGCACGTGACGAAGAATCTTTGTGTTACCCTGCTTGGCTTCTTGGGCGAGTATGGGAGGACAAAAGATACACCTGAGGCACGGGAGGACCAGCAACATATGCACGGAAAAGACGGCATACATCAGGGTCATGCAAGCTACGCTCTTACCAAAGAAGAGAAGGAAATCTTCTTTGAATGCCTACTCAGTATTAAGGTACCGTCTGGCTTCTCGTCGAATATAAAGGGAATAATAAACATGGCGGAGAAAAAGTTCCATAACCTAAAGTCTCATGACTGCCATGCGATTATGACGCAACTGCTTCCGGTTGCATTGAGGGGGCTTCTATCGAAAAACGTTCGATTAGCCATTGTAAAGCTATGTGCATTTCTCAATGCGATCTCTCAGAAGGTAATCGATCCAGAAATCATACCAAGGTTAGAGAATGATTTGGTGCAATGTCTTGTCAGTTTCGAGTTGGTGTTCCCACCATCCTTCTTCAACATCATGACGCACGTCTTAGTTCACCTATGCGAAAAGATTAATGTTTTGGGTCCTGTATTTCTACATAATATGTTCCCTTTGAGAGGTTCATGGGAGTCTTAAAGAAATATGTTCATAACCGTGCTAGGCCAGAAGGAAACATCTCCAAGGGCCATGAGAATGAGGCGGTCATTGAGTTTTGTATTGACTTTATTCCTGACCTTAAGCCGATTGGTGTTCCTGAATCGCGGCATAAGGGCGGACTGGATGGAAAAGGCACGCTAGGAGGGAAACATAATATGTATGGACGGACATTCTCTCACTGAAGCACACTACACAGTTCTACAGAATTCCGCCTTGGTGGCTCCGTATATGGATGAATACAAGAATTTGCTACGCTACAAACACCCGGAGCGGTCTGATGACTGGATTACACGTGAACAAAGCAGGAGTTTCGCCAGTTGGTTGCACACACGTATCATGCATGACACATCTATTGAAGATGACCTGTACTTGCTGTCCCAGTTACCATCTTCGAATATAATGACTTTCAAAGGGTACGAGATAAACGGTAATTCATTTTACATGATCGCCCAAAATAAAAAGAGCACCAACCAAAACAGTGGTGTCCGCTTTGATGCAGAAACCAAGACAGGAAAGGAAACATATTATGGTTATATACAGGACATATGGGAACTTGACTATCGACGTGGTTTGAAGGTCCCTTTGTTTCGGTGCAAATGGGTCAATATGACACGAGGCGGGGTAACGGAAGACCCGCAGTACGGAATGACAACAGTGGATCTCAACAATCTTGCGTATGCAGACGAACCATTCGTCCTAGCCAATGATGTGGCACAGGTTTTCTATGTGAAGGACATGTCTACCAAGCCAAGAAAAAGAAAAGATAAGGAAGCGAATGCATCGTACGATGAGCCAAAGCGGCACATAGTTCTTTCTGGGAAGAGAAACATCGTGGGAGTGGATGACAAGATAGACAAGTCAGAAGATTATGAAAAGTTTGATGAAATTCCTCCATTCACAGTGAATATTGACCCGAGCATCCCGTTAAATGATGAAGATTTTCCATGGTTACGGCTCAAAGGGACACACGCGAAGAAAAAGTTTCACACCCAAAGATCTGGGATGTGATCGGCTTCACTATCATCACTTTCTTCTGTGTTTCACACCCAGAAGGGAATCTCTGTAATAGTTAGGGTAGTTATGTGTTCTGGCATTTCAAACGCGAAGAAATTTTATGTGCAAACAAATTCTTTCATGCATTTCACTGTAACGGAAGAAAACTCATCTGTTACAAAGGCATTTCATTTTTTTTAAATAATCTAAGCATTACCAAATTGAATATAATGATAAAACACACTAATATTAAACATAATAAAAAATAATCGCTGAAAAATGAATTTTTAAAGTTAAGTTATTCACAAACTAGTGATTCACACAAATTTCAAATAATTCAAAATTTAAACTATTCACACAAATGCAGAAAAGAAAAAAAGAAAGAAAAAAACCGCCTACTGGGCCACAGCGGCCTGCATACGACTAGAAACACAACCTGTTGTTGGGCCAGGATGCAGGCTCGCAAGCCCAACAGGCCCCACATGGCAGAGTAGCAGAGGTAGGCCCAGAAGGCCTGCATTTGAGAGGAGCTCAATGCAGTGCCCGCGCTGGGGCTTATAAACAGGTCATGGCGCTCTTCGACTAGCGAGGTGGGACTAAACATATGCGCTCTCGCCTGCGAGCGCACCCCTTTAGTACCGGTTACCGGTTGGAGCCACCAACCGGTAGCAAAGGGGGTGCGTTTCCCGCCGCTTGGCCTTGCCAAAACAGGCCTTTAGTACCGGTTGGTGCCACCAACCGATACTAAAGGTCTGTTCAATATACGAAAACACTTCAAAAATTTCAGTTTCTCATCTGCTTCTTCTCCTCTGCACCCTCGCCGCCCCGTCGTCGCCCCGTCCGCGTCGCCGCCCCATCCTCGTCGCCGCCCCGTCCCCGTCGTCGCCGCCCCGTACGTCCCCGTCGTCGTCGCCGCGCCCGTCGCCGCGCCCGTCGCTGTGCCCGTCGCCGTCCCCGTCGCCGCCCCCTCCGCCTCTCCCCTCGCCGGTGAGCGCGCGCACACACACACACATACATTTTTTTATTTTTTAGTTATAGAAATAGTTATAAAAATGTTAGAATTTTTTCTTTTTTTTAGTTATAGAAATAGTTAGTTATATAGCATTCTTAGAAATGGTATAGAAATGTTAGAATTTTTTTGTTTTTCAGTTATAGAAATAGTTATAAAAAAGTTAGAATTGTTAGAAATTTTTCTGTTTTTTAGTTATAGAGAAATAGTTAGAAAAAAGTTAGAAAAATTTCTTTTAGATGAATTAGCTAGATATTAATTAGGTATATATATGAGATTTGAACTAGTTGAATTAATATAGCTAGTTTATTTTTAGTATGAAAATTAATAGAACAAGTTTATTTTTAGTATGAAAATTTAGGTATATGAGATTATTTGAACTAGTTGAATTAATATAACTAGTTTATTTTTAGTAAATGCGGAGTTGAACTAGTTGAATTAGTACAACTAGTTTATTTTTAGGTATATGATATTTGATGATCTAATTAAAATATTACTATATATAGCTACTTTATATATTTTAGTAAGAAAATTAATAGAACTAGTTTGTTTTCAGTAAATTCTTAGTTGAATTAGTTGAATTAATATTTTTAGTAAGAAAATTTAGATATCTGAGATTTGATGATCTAATTAATAGGAAATATCATCTGACGACGAAAATGATTTCATTACGTGCGAATACTGTGAAGACCGGCGCGGCCTGTGCGACAGAAATTTCCTTGTTGATGATAGGCGCTTCAGCATAAAGCTGGATGAGACCTTCGAAGTGGATACAGTAAGTCACAACGACAAGTCTTTTTTCGTAATTAAGCATGACTTATATATGCTTCATTTGCTTCAACTTATAATTTTAAATTTTCACTATTCTACTAGCGCATCCCCTGCCATGCAAGAATTTTTGTCTTGGATAAGATAGGTTTCAGTTCTATGGAAACTATGGAGGTAAAGAGAGTTTACCTGAAGACCGAGCATGGTTATACTTTCAACTTTAAATTATACAATGCAGAAACGTACACCTATTTTGAATGCAAAACTTGGCAAGCACTATGCAAGGCTTATGCATTTGAGCCTGATATGGTTATCACCTTTGATATTCGTCCGGAAGATGATATTGAAGGTAATACACATATCTGGGTCGATGTGCAGACGCCTCCAGTTCTACCATTATGTGAGTTTCTCAACCATATTTATGTCTTTGATATTGTTTATTTAAAAATAGTTGACAACTAATTTCTATTGACAGCTTATTTCCATTCAAGCAAAAAACATGTCCGGCGCTTGGTAGACAAGACATACTTCTGTCCCGGAGTTGAACTAAACTGCGTGGAGATAAGTCATTATGTTTCATGGCTTGAGGATCTTCATACTGTCAAGACAAATTATCTTCCTGCACTTAGAAATGTTAGTACTCAAAACGTACGACCAATAGTGATCATATTGAACTACGGTCACATCTATTTACGAGTCATGGTAAGATTTTTACTATTTGTCCTCTGTGCATCTTTTGCATAAATTATTTTTTTTCTTAAATTTCATTGCTAAGTATATTAATTACTATACGATGTTCTTCAACAGGGACTCCTGATGACAGTTGTGCCTCAGTGGATCGAGACTAAAGGTCACATGTCAATGGTTAGCTTACGGCCAAGATATCCTACATTGCACATGAGTGCATTCAGGATTTCTAAAAGCGATGAATGCTTAATAGTGAAAGATTGGAGCAAAATTGTTAACAATCCCAGAGAAGTACTAGGGGGCAGCAAGGAGAAGCGCAGCCCACGATTAGGATACAGGTTCATCTGCATGCTCCAGTATGATGAATCAGGAGAGCTATACATGTTCTATGCTATTTTACCTGAGAGAGAGAGCAGCAGGAGTGATTTAGCTAGTTCATGCTCTTAGATATATGCATAACGTGTGCAATGTGTAGTATCGTAAAATACCAGCAAACGAAAAAGAATTAAATGGAAAACACAAAATTAAATGAAAAAGAAATCATAAAACCAACCCCCCCCCCCCCAAAACCTTGTAGTACCGGTTGGTTTTACCAAGCGGTACTAAAGGGCTCCCGGCCCCCGGAGCTGGCTCGTGCCACGTGGTTGCCCTTTAGCACCGGTTCGTGCTGAACCGGTACTAAAGGGGGGGGGCATTTAGTGACCACACTTTAGTGTCGGTTATGGAACCGACACTAAAGAACCTTACGAACCGGTGCTATTGCCCAGTTCTGCACTAGTGGTATCACATCTTTTTTAGCAAGAACACATTTTAGTACTTTTAAATCATTCTTTAAGCCGATATTTGGGATGCTCATTTTTATTGTCTCTTGTCCAGTGGCAATGGCCATCACGGCATTGTATTGCTCTCCAAGCTATCGCCATGTAAACGATAGCAAATACATTCATAAAAAATGGTAAAACTCCATTAAGGGCTCTCCACATGATTTGAGATTATTGGTCGTCTGATCAAACTCACCGACCTACCTGATTGATACAACACCCTGTAGGATTTCTCCCTCTCGCGATTTGTTCAATCCACCCTAAGCAAGTTGGCGCACTGCAAAAACTGATAGAACCAGTATACTTCGTCGCACCGATCGACGGCCGAAGGCCTAAGTAGCCCACAGAAAGGATAGACAGTGATCCGAGCGACTAGAGATGGGCCGGCCCACTTTGAAAGGTTACATGGTGCTACCCAACAAGTTTTTGAAACCTTATAGTAGGTCCCGTGAACCTGTTTTTCTGTTTGTTTTCTTTGCTGGTTTTATTGGGTTTCTTTTGGCCGCTTCTTCTTCCATTTGTGTGTGTGTGTGTGTGTGTGTGTGTGTGTGTGTGTGTGTGTGTGTGTTTTCACAAATTTCAAATATTATTCGTGATTTCATTAAAAATGTTTACTATTTCAAAAAATGTTCGTGTTTTTGAAAAAATTAATATTCATAAGTTTGAGAAAATGTTCACATTTTCAATGAAGTTTCTTTTCTTAAAAAAATGTTTGAACATTTCAAAATTTGATCGTGTTTACAAAAATTGTTCATGTTTTAAACAAGGGATTTCTATATTCATGCCGCTCCTTCCTTTGTTCTGCTCAGTTTCGTCCAAGCCATCTAACATTCCTCACAACCGCTCAGCCCACCCTCACAAATGCCAAAACAGGGGCTTGCCCGTCGGGTCAAAGTAGTTGACCGTTACTTGGCTCAGTTAGTGACGCGTAGGACACCCCCTGCTGGCCCATCTGTTAGTGGCTGCGCACTCATAGGCGGCCCCAAAGCCCATCTGCCAGTGTCTAGTTAATTGGCCAAAAAAGGTGGGTTATAACGCCATGAGAGCGACTCGAACTCGAGCCCGACCGCTAAAAATGCATCGGTCGGGCCACTTGAGCTTGTGTGCGTGTGCGTGGGCGTGGCCCGTGCGTGCAGGCTTGCGTGCGTGTGTGCGTGTGTGTGTGTGTGTGTGTGTGTGTGAGAGAGAGAGAGAGAGAGAAAGAGAGAGAGAGAGATAGAACTGTGTCTTTTTATCCTAAATGACGCGAAGGATGGACCCGAGATTCAGTGACCCTAGAAATGGTGGAGTGCCAACGGTGTGTAACAACCCCAACCAGAAACCCAAGACCATTTGCAATCTTTGTAATATATTTTGGAGCATATTGCAAAATGGTGTGTGGTATTATTTAGTTTTCCATTTTCTTTTCTTCATGCCTTTAAATATTTCAACCCAAGTTAAAAACTATGATCATTTTCAGATAGTCAGCTGAGCTTCCTTCTGTTCTTTTAATGGCCTTCTAATTTTCCCTATCAAACTTTCCAAAAATGATCAATCAATTTCATAGTTCAAGTTTGGTCTCCTAACTTTGCGACAAATTCTTTTTGCATTTATCAAAGCTCCACCAAAAATCTCGAGATTTTGGACACTTCTAACACCTAATCCTAGTTCAAACTCATTTGAATTAAATTCAAAAGAGTTTTAATTTATATCTTTCAAACATGCCCACAATCTTTTTCCTGAATCACACTTGTTTTAAAAGTCTGGGAAAAATAGCATCTTGCACAAACTCTTCTCCTAAACCTATGTACATTTCTTGTAGTCTCCTTTTTTATTAAATAGAAAAAGGAAAAGCAACATATAGAGAGAGAGAAACCAGAGCAGCGCGACCCACTTAACCTTTCCCCCTCTCTTTCTATTTTTCACCCCGCAGCCCAACCCATCAGTGAACCATGTTCATTGTTTTTCTTTCTGGGGTAACTTTCCCCTCAGTTTTTTTAGAAAAGGAGGATGACCCCTCACCTCTGCATCTGGGCGATGCATATGGTCACTTTATTAATTATTCTCACAAGATCTTACAAAGCCATATAACAACAAGACTAAAGTCACCATCTAAGCAACAACTGTCGCTACACCTATCCAATTGATGAAGTGGCACAGATAATCTGAGCCTAATACCAAACAGACATTGCAGCCAAACCTAAACATTTAAGACCTGAGGTTCCAACCAGGACGCCTGCCGGGTATGGGGCACCTACCAGTCCGGCGCAGTCCTCAATCAGGACGCCTGCCGGGTATGAGGCTGCCGCAGCCACCTGCCACCAATCCATCTTCAGAGTTGTACTGTTGCATGTACCGTGCCAGGTCTCTCTGCCATCGACGCCACGCCACCACGACGCCCGACAGCGTCGTCCTCCTGCATGAGTCCATCGTCCCACAACGAACTCCGAATCTGCACCGCGCCACGCCGTCAAGATCCGTCGCCATCAGTCTGTAGGATGAAGCACCGCTCCACCAAAGAATCCGTCCTCTGGTCCCTCGATCACGTGTGTACCTCCAAGAATGACGCCCCCAAGGGAGGAACGACGCCAGAGCGCCGCCGTCATCCGATCATCCGATCTGGGGTTTCCCCCGAAGGTAGCAGAGAGTGGCCTTGAACTTCTCCACGGCGATGCCTTCAAGAAGGGAACGACGCAGATAGAGCCACCACCACCGGCCTTAGCAGGAGTCGAAGGCAAGTTTTCACCCAGATCAGTTCGAAGGGATCCAATTCTCGTGCCCGGGCCGCCGTCACCACCAGCACCACCAGCACCACCAGGCAGACCCTGGAGTACCGGCAGATCAGCGAGCCACCGGCACCACCGCATCCAGATCGCCAGCCACGCCGGGCCGCCGCCATCCCCCGCGCTGTCCGGGTCAAAGACGAAGCCGCCGACCGCGCACAGGGACCGCCGTCGACTGCACACGCCGGAGCCCGCCACCGCTTGCCGAATCCAACCGTCCGAGCACTGGCGCCACCGTGGAGCCATCAGATCGGGGAGGAAGACGCGCACCGACTACCCTCGCGGACCCTGCCGCACGCCTAAGAGTCGGCGCCACCGCGACGCCATCAGATCGAGATGAAGACGAGCCCGCATGCTCCCCGCCCCGCGCAGACCACACCGCCGCCAGTGCCGCAGCGCCACCAAGCAGGGGAGCCTCGCCCAGATCCGCCGGCAGCCCGACCTGCCGCCGAGCCGAGCGCCGCCGCGAGGGCCGGCCGTCCCGCGCTGCCCAGGAGCCTCGCGAGGGGGGAGGGAGCCCCGCCGCCGACAACGCACGCGCGAGCTTTGCCCGGTGGCGTCCCCTGGTGGTGGCGAGGGAGAAGGAAGGCCGGAAAAGGGAGCGCCGGTGGCGATCTAGGGTTCTGCCCGGGCCGCTCGCGGGAGCGGCACAGGGTCAGGAGGTCGTAGCCTGGTTTTGGCCTCAGTGAAAACCAGGACATGGCCAGCGAGCCTGGACTTTCATTTTCTCCATCAGCGACTAGAAAGAGAGATAAGTGTTGGAAATATGCCCTAGAGGCAATAATAAAAGTATTATTATTATATTTCCTTGTTCATGATAATTGTCTGTTATTCATGCTTGAATTGTATTGTACGGAAACAGCGATACATGTGTGAATATATAGACCATAATGAGTCCCTGGTAAGCCTCTAGTTACTAGCTCGTTGATCAACAGATGGTCACGGTTTCCTGACCATGGACATAGGATGTCAGCGATAACGGGATCACATCATTAGGAGAATGATGTGATGGACAAGACCCAATTCTGAGCCAAGCACGAGATCATATAGTTCGTAATGCGTAAGCTTTTCGGTGTCAAGTATTTATTCCTTAGACCATGAGGTTGTGCAACTCCCGGATGCCGTAGGAATACTTTGGGTGTGCCAAACGTCACAACGTAACTGGGTGGCTATAAAGGTACGCATCGGGTATCTACGAAAGTGTTTGTTGAGTTGGTACGAACCGAGACTGGGATATTGTCACTCCGTGTGACGGAGAGGTACCTCTGGGCCCACTCGGTAAGACATCATCATAATGAGCTCAAAGTGACTAAGGAGTTAGTCACGGGATGATGGATTACGGAACGAGTAAAGAGACTTGCCATGACGAGATTGAACAAGGTATCGGGCATACCGACGATCGAATCTCGGGCAAGTACCGTACCGATGGACAAAGGGAATAACATACGGGATTGAGTGAATCCTTGACACAGTGGTTCATCCAATGAAGATCATCGAGGAACACATGGGAACCAACATGGGTATCCAGATCTCGCTGTTGGTTATTGACCGGAGAGTCGTCTCGGTCATGTCTACGTGTCTCCCGAACCCGTAGGGTCTACACACTTAAGGTTCGGTAACGCTAGGGTTGTAGAGATACATGCACATGGAAACCCGAATGTTGTTCGGAGTCCCGGATGAGATCCCGGACGTCACGAGGAGTTCCGGAATGGTCCGGAGGTAAAGAATGATATATAGGAAGTCCAGTTTCGGCCATCGCGTGAACTCCGGGGGTCACAGGGAGTGTCCCGGGACCACAGGAGGGGTCCCGGGGGTCCACCGGGTGGGGCCACCCATCCCGGTGGGGCCCCTAGGCCGCAAGGGGGAAGAGGCCAGCCCCTGGTGGGCTGGCGCACCACATGGCCCCCCTCTTCATGCGCCTAGGGTTGAAACCCTAGGGGAAGGGGGCGCCCCCTATGCCTTGGGGGGCAAGTTTCCCCCCCTAGGCCGCCGCCCCCTGGAGATCAGATCTCCCAGGGCCGGCGCCCCCTCCTGGCCCCTATATATAGTGGGGGGAGGGGGCAGCCGCACCCCAAGCCTCTGGCACCTCTCCCCCTCCCCGTCACACTTCCTACTCCTCCGCAGGGCGCCGGCGAAGCCCTGCAGGATTTCCTGCTGCATCCATCACCACGCCGTCGTGCCGCTGGATCTCCGACGACCTCTCCTCCCCCCTTGCTGGATCAAGAAGGAGGTGACGTTGTTGTACCGTACGTGTGTTGAACGCGGAGGTGTCGTCCGTTCGGCGCTAGGATCATCGGTGACGAAGAACGCGAAGAGTACAACTACTTCATCCACGCTTCTTCGAACGCTTCCGCACGCGATCTACAAAAGGGTATGTAGATGCACTCCGATATGCTCGTTGCTAGATGACTCCTTAGATTGATCTTGGTGAAAGCGTAGAATTTTTTTGAATTCTGCTACGTTCCCCAACAGTGTCATCTGAGCTACGTCTTTTGCGTAGCATCTTGCACGAGTAGAACACAAAGCAGTTGTGGGCGTTGAGTTTGCTCAATTTTCTTGCCGTTACTAGTCTAATCCTGATTCGGCGGTATTGTGGGATGAAGCGGCCCAGACCGACCTTACACGTACGCTTACGTGAGACTGGTTCCACCGACAGACATGCACTAGATGCATAAGGTGGCTGGCGGGTGTCTGTCTCTCCCACTTTAGTCGGATCGGATTCGATGAACAAGGTCCTTATGAAGGGTAAATAGAAATTGAAAAATCACGTTGTGGTTTTGGCGTAGGTAAGAAACGTTCTTGCTAGAAAACCTATAGAAGCCACGTAAAACTTGCAACAACAATTAGAGGTCGTCTAACTTGTTCTTGCAACATGTGCTATGTGATATGGTATGGCCAAGAATATGTGATGAAGGATATATGTGATGTATGAGGTTGATCATGTTCTTGTAATAGGGAATCACGACTTGCATGTCGATGAATTTGACAACCGGCAGGAGCCATAGGAGTTGTCTTAATTATTGTATGACATGCGTGTCACTGAATAACGCCATGTAATTACTTTACTTTATTGCTAAACGTTAGCCATAGTAGTAGAAGTAATAGTTGGCGTGACAACTTCATGAAGACACGATGATGGAGATCATGGTGTCAAGCCGGTGACAAAGATGATCATGGTGCCCCGAAGATGGAGATCGAAGGAGCAAGATGATATTGGCCATATCATGTCACTTTATATGATTGCATGTGATGTTTATCATGTTTATGCATCTTGTTTACTTAGAACGACGGTAGTAAATAAGATGATCTCTCACTGAAATTTCAAGAATTGTGTTCCCCCTAACTGTGCACCGTTGCTAAGGATCGTTGTTCCGAAGCACCACGTGATGATCGGGTGTGATAGGTTCTAACGTTCGCATACAACGGGTGTAAGCCAGATTTACACGAGCAATGCACTTAGGGTTCACTTGACGAGCCTAGGATGTACAGACATGGCCTCGGAACACGGAAGACTGAAAGGTCGAACATGAGTCGTATATAAGATGCGATCAACATGAAGATGTTCACCATTGATGACTAGTCCGTCTCACGTGATGATCGGACACGGGCTAGTCGATTCGGATCATGTATCACTTAGATGACTAGAGAGATGTCAATCTGAGTGGGAGTTCATTAAAATTTGATTAGATGAACTCAATTATCATGAACTTAGTCTAAATTCTTTACAATATGTCTTGTAGATCAAATGGCCCACGCTCATGTCACCCTCAACTTCAACGCGTTCCTAGAGAAATCCAAGCTGAAAGACGATGGTAGCAACTATACGGACTGGGTACGTAACCTGAGGATCATCCTCATAGCTGCCAAGAAAACTTATGTCCTAGATGCACCGCTAGGTGACGCTCCCGCCCCGACAAACCAAGATGTTATGAACGCTTGGCAGTCGCTTTGTGATGATTACTCCCTGGTTCAGTGCGGCATGCTTTATAGTTTAGAATCGAGGCTCCAAAAGCGTTTTGAGCACCACGGGGCATATGAAATGTTCCAAGAGCTGAAAATGGTTTTCCAAGCTCATGCCCGAGTCGAGAGATATGACGTCTCCGACGCATTCTACAGTTGTAAGATGGAGGAAAACAGTTCTGTCAGTGAGCACATCCTCAAGATTTCTGGGTTACACAACCGCTTGTCTCAGTTGGGAATGAATCTCCCAGACGAAGCGGTCGTTCACAGAATCCTCCAGTCGCTCCCACCAAGCTACAAGAGCTTCGTGTTGAACTTCAATATGCAGGGGATGGAAAAGACCATTCCCGAGGTGTATTCAATGCTGAAATCAGCGGAGGTGGATATCAGGAAAGAACATCAAGTGTTGATGGTAAATAAAACCACTAAGTTCAAGAAAGGCAAGGGTAAGAAAAACTTCAAGAAGGACGACAAGGGAGTTGCCGCACCCGGTAAGCCAGTTGCCGGGAAGAAGCCAAAGTATGGACCCAAGCCTGAAACAAAGTGCTTTTATTGCAAGGGAACGGGTCACTGGAAGCGGAACTGCCCCAAATACTTAGCGGACAAGAAGGCCGGCAACGTCAAAGGTATATGTGATATACATGTTATTGATGTGTACCTTACCAGCGCTCGTAGTAGCTCCTGGGTATTTTATACCAGTGCAGTTGCTCATATTTGTAACTCTAAGCAGGAGTTGCGGAATAAGCGGAGACTGGCGAAGGACGAGGTGACGATGCGCGTCGGGAATGGTTCCAAGGTCGATGTGATCGCCGTCGGCACGCTGCCTCTACATCTACCCTCGGGATTAGTTTTAAACCTTAATAATTGTTATTTAGTACCAGCTTTGAGCATGAACATTGTATCTGGATCTCGTCTTATGCGAGATGGCTACTCATTTAAATCTGAGAATAATGGTTGTTCTATTTATTTGAGAGATATGTTTTATGGTCATGCCCCGCTGGTCAATGGTTTATTTTTGATGAATCTCGATCGTGATGATACACATATTCATAGTGTGAATGCCAAAAGATGTAAAGTTGATAATGATAGTCCCACATACTTGTGGCATTGCTGATGGGGAACGTAGTATTTTAAAATTTTCCTATGATCACGCAAGATCTATCTACCAGATGCATAGCAACGAGAGGGAAGAGTGTGTCTACGTACCCTCGTAGACCGGAAGCGGAAGCGTCAAGTGACGCGGTTGATGTAGTCGAACTTCTTCGCGATTCAACCGATCAAGCACCGAACGTACGGCACCTCCGTGTTCAGCACACGTTCAGCTTGATGACGTCCCACGAGCTCTTGATCCAGTTGAGCTTCACGGGAGAGTTTCGTCAGCACGACGGCGTGGTGACGGATATGATGTATTCACCGGCGCAGGGCTTCGCCTAAGCACCGCGACGGTATGACCGAGGTGTGTTTCTGTGGAGGGGGGCACCGCACACGGCTAGAACAATTCAACTTGTGTGTCTTTGGGTGCCCCCCTGTCCCCGTATATAAAGGAGCAAGGGGGAGGCCGGCCGGCCCTTGTTTGGTGCGGCTAGGGTGCAATCCTACTAGGAATAGGATTGCAATCCTATTCCTAGTAGGAACCACCAAAGAAGGAAGAGAGGGAATAGGAAAAGAAGAAGAGGTGGCGCCCCCCAACTCCTAGTCCAACTAGGAACCCTAGGTGGGGCGCCGGCCAGCCCTATGGGCTGCCTCTCTCTTTTCCATAAGGCCCACTATGGACCATCCCCCTTCATAGGGGGTTCCGGTAACCCCCTCCGGCAATCCCGTTAAATTCGAAACTTTTCCGGTAACTTCCGGTGTCTGAATATAGTCGTCCAATATATCAACCTTTATGTCTCGGACATTCCGAGACTCCTCGTCATGTCCGTGATCTCATCCGGGACTCCGAACTACCTTCGGTACATCAATACACATAAACTCATAATACCGATCGTCATCAAACGTTAAGCGTGCGGACCCTACGGGTTCGAGAACTATGTAGACATGACCGAGACTCATCTCCGGTCAATAACCAATAGAGGAACCTGGATGTTCATATTGGCTCCTACATATTCTATGAAGATCTTTTATCGGTCAGAACCGCATAACAACATACGTTGTTCCTTTTGTCAACGGTATGTTACTTGCCCGAGATTCGGTCGTCGGTATCTCTATACCTAGTTCAATCTCGTTACCGGCAAGTATCTTTACTCGTTTCGTAACACATCATCTCATGACTAACTCATTAGTCTTTTGCTTGCAAGGTTTATTATGATGTGTGTTACCGAGAGGGCCCAGAGATACCTCACCGACACTCGGAGTGACAAATCCTAATCTTGATCTATGCCAACACCACGAATACTTTCGGAGACACCTGTAGAGCATCTTTATGATCACACGATTACGTTGTGACGTTTGATAGAACACAAGGTGTTCCTACGGTATTCGGGAGTTGCATAATCTCATAGTCATAGGAACATGTATAATTCATGAAGAAAGCAATAGCAGTAAAACTAAACGATCATGGTGCTATGCTAACGGATGGGTCTTGTCCATCACATCATTCTCCTAATGATGTGATCCCGTTGATCAAATGACAACTCATGTCTATGGTTAGGAAACATAACCATCTTTGATCAATGAGCTAGTCTAGTAGAGGCATACTAGGGACACTTTGTTTTGTCTATGTATTCACACATGTACTAAGTTTCCGGTTAATACAATTCTAGCATGAATAATAAACATTTATCATGATATAAGGAAATATAAATAACAACTTTATTATTGCCTCTAGGGCATATTTCCTTCAGTCTCCTACTTGCACTAGAGTCAATAATCTAGCTCACATCGCCATGTGATTTAATACCGATAGTTCACATCGTTATGTGAATATCACCCTTAGTTCACATCACCATGTGACCAACACCCAAAGGGTTTACTAGAGTCAATAATCTAGTTCACATCGCTATGTGATTAATACCCAAGAGTAATAAGGTGTGATCATGTTTTGCTTGTGAGAGAAGTTTAGTCAACGGGTCTGTCACATTCAGATCCGTACGTATTTCGCAAATTTCTATGTCTACAATGCTCTGTATAGAGCTACTCTAGCTAATTGCTCCCACTTTCAATATTCATACAGATTGATACTTAGATTCATCTGGATTTAGTGTCAAATCTTGCATCGGCGTAACCCTTTACGACGAACTCTTTATCACCTCCATAATCGAGAAACATTTCCTTAGTCATCCAGTTAATAAGGATAATTTTGACCGCTGTACAGTGATCTACTCCTGGATCACTATTGTACCTCCCTGTCAAACTCATGGCAAGGTACACAACGTGTTTTGTACACAGCATGGCATACTTTATAGAACCTATGGCTGAGGCATAGGGAATGACTTTCATTCTCTCTATATTTTTCTGCCGTGGTCTGGCTTTGAGTCTTACTCAACTTCACACCTTATAAGTCAGGCAAGAACTCCTTTTTTGACTGATCCATTTTGAACTACTTCAAAATCTTATCAAGGTATGTACTCATCGAAAGTCTTATCAAGCGTCTTGATCTATCTCTATAGATCTTGATGCCCAATATGTAAGCAGCTTCACCAAGGTCTTTCTTTGAAAAACTCCTTTCAAACACTCCTTTATGCTTTCCAGAAAATTCTACATCATTTCCGATCGACAATATGTCATTCACATATACTTATCAGAAAGGTTGTAGTGCTCCCACTCACTTCTTGTAAATACAGGCTTCGCAAGTCTGTATAAATCTATATGCTTTGATCAACTTATCAAATCGTATATTCCAACTCCGAGATGCTTGCACCAGTCCATAGATGGATCGCTGGAGCTTGCACATTTTGTTAGCACCTTTAGGATTGACAAAACCTTCTGATTGCATCATATACAAGTCTTCTTTAATAAATCCATTAAAGAATGCAGTTTTGTTATCCATTTGCCAGATTTCATAAAATGCGGCAATTGCTAACATGATTCGGACAGACTTAAGCATCGCTACGGGTGAGAAAGTCTCGTCGTAGTCAACTCCTTGAACTTGTCGAAACCCTTTCGCAACAAGTCGAGCTTTGTAAACAGTAACATTACCGTTTGCGTCGGTCTTCCTCTTGAAGATCCATTTATTTTCGATGGCTTGCTGATCATCGGGCAAGTCAACCAAAGTCCACACTTTGTTCTCATACATGGATCCCATCTCAGATTTCATGGCCTCAAGCCATTTTGCAGAATCTGGGCTCATCATCGCTTCCTCATAGTTCGTAGGTTCATCATGGTCCAGTAACATGATTTCCAGAACCGGGTTGCCGAACCACTCTGGTGCGGAACGTACTCTGGTTGATCTACGAAGTTCAGCAGTAACTTGATCTGAAGTTTCATGATCATCATCATTAGCTTCCTCACTAATTGGTGTAGGAATCACTGGAACTAGTTTCTGTGATGTACTACCTTCCAATTCGGGAGAAGGTACAATTACCTCATCAAGTTCTACTTTCCTCCCACTCACTTCTTTCGAGAGAAAACTCCTTCTCTAGAAAGGATCCATTCTTAGCAACGAATATATTGCCTTCGGATCTGTGATAGAAGGTGTACCCAACAGTCTCTTTTGGGTATCCTATGAAGACACATTTCTCCGACTTGGGTTCGAGCTTATCAGGTTGAAGCTTTTTCACATAAGCATCGCAGCCCCAAACTTTAAGAAACGACAACTTTGGTTTCTTGCCAAACCATAGTTCATTCGGTGTCATCTCCACGGATTTAGATGGTGCCCTATTTAACGTGAATGTAGCTGTCTCTAATGCATAACCCCAAAAGCGATAGTGGTAGATTGGTAAGAGACATCATCGATCGCACCATATCTAATAAAGTACGGTTATGACGTTCGGACGCACCATTACACTGTGGTGTTCCAGGTGGCGTGAGTAGTGAAACTATTTCACATTGTTTTTACTGAAGGCCAAACTCGCTAACTGGAATATTTTACCTCTACGATCATATCGTAGAAACTCTTATTTTCTTGTTACGATGATTCTCCACTTCACTCTGAAATTCTTTGAACTTTTCAAATGTTTCAGACTTGTGCTTCATTAAGTAGATATACCCATATCTGCTCAAATCATCAGTGAAGGTCAGAAAATAACGATTCCCGCCGTGAGCTTCAACACTCGTTGGTCTGCATACATCAGTATGTATGATTTCCAACAACTCTGTTGCTCGCTCCACAGTTCCGGAGAACGGAGTTTTAGTCATCTTGCCCATGAGGCATGGTTCACAAGCACCAAGTGATTCATAATCAAGTGATTCCAAAAAGTCCATCACTATGGAGTTTCTTCATGCGCTTTACACCAATATGACCTAAACGGCAGTGCCACAAATAAGTTGCACTATCATTATTAACCTTGCATCTTTTGGCTTCAATATTATGTATATGTGTATCACACGATCGAGATCCAACAAACTATTTTCATTGGGTGTATGACCATAGAAGGTTTTATTCATGTAAACAGAACAACAATTATTCTCTAACTTACATGAATAACCGTATTGCAATAAACATGATCAAATCATATTCATGCTTAACACAAACACCAAATAACACTTATTTAGGTTCAACACTAATCCCGAAAGTATAGGGAGTGTGCGATGATGATCATATCAATCTTGGAACTGCTTCCAATACACATCGTCACTTCATCCTTTAACTAGTTTCTGTTCATTATGCAACTCCCATTTCGAGTTACTACTTTTTAGCAACTGAACCAGTATCAAATACCGAGGGGTTGCTATGAACACTAGTAAAATACACATCAATAATCTGTATATCAAATATACCTTTGTTCACTTTGCCATCCTTCTTATCCGCCAAGTATCTAGGGCAGTTCCACTTCCGGTGACCATTTCCTTTGCAGTAGAAGCACTTAGTTTCAGGCTTGAGTTTAGCTCTGGGTTTCTTCATGGGAGTGACAACTTGCTTGTCATTCTTCTTGAAGTTCCCCTTCTATTCCTTTGCCCTTTATTTGAAACAAGTGGTCTTATTAACCATCAACACTTGATGTTCTTTCTTGATTTCTACCTTTGCCGATTTCAGCATTGCGAAGAGCTCGGGAATTACTTTCGTCATCCCTTGCATATTATAGTTCATCACGAAGTTCTACTAACTTGGTGATAGTGACTAGAGAACTTTGTCAATTACTATCTTATTTGGAAGATTAACTCCCACTTGATTCAAGCAATTGCAGTACCCAGACAATCTGAGCACATGCTCACTGGTTGAGCTATTCTCCTCCATCGTGTAGGCAAAGTACTGTCAGAGGTCTCATACCTCTCGACACGGGCATGAGTATGAAATACTAATTTCAACTCTTGGAACATCTCATAAGCTCCGTGGCGTTCAAAACGTTTTTGAAGTCCCGGTTATAAGCCGTAAAGCATGGTGCACTAAACTATCAAGTGGTCATCATACCGAGCTTTTGTCAAAACGTTCATAACGTCTACATCTGCTCCTGCAATAGGTTTGTCACCTAGCGGTGCATCAAGGACATATTTCTCTGTGCAGCAATGAGGATAATCCTCATATCACGGAACAATTCCGCATCATTGCTACTAACATCTTTCAACTTAGTTTTCTCTAGGAACATATAAAAAATAAACTGGGAGCAACATCGCGAGCTATTGATCTACAACATAGATATGCTAATACTACCAGGACTAAGTTCATGATAAATTAAAGTTCAATTTAATCATATTAATTTAAAGAACTCCCACTTAGATAGACATCCCTCCAGTCATCTAAATGATCACATGATCCAAATCAACTAAACCATGTCCGATCATCACGTGAGATGGAGTAGTTTTCAATGGTGAACATCTTATGTTGATCATATCTACTATATGATTCACGCTCGACCTTTCGGTCTCCAGTGTTCCGAGGCCATATCTGCATATGCTAGGCTCGTCAAGTTTAACCCGAGTATTCTGCGTGTGCAAAACTGGCTTACACCCGTTGTATTTGAACGTAGAGCTTATCACACCCGATCATCACGTGGTGTCTCGGCACGACGAAATTTCGCAACGGTGCATACTCAGGGAGAACACTTATACCTTGAAATTTAGTAAGGGATCATCTTATAATGCTACCGTCGTTCTAAGCAAAATAAGAAGCATAATAAGATAAACATCACATGCAATCAAAATATGTGACATGATATGGCCATCATCATCTTGTGCTTTTGATCTCCATCTCCAAAGCACCGTCATGATCACCTTCGTCACCGGCGCGACACCTTGATCTCCATCGTAGCATCGTTGTCGTCTCGCCAACTATTGCTTCTACGACTATCGCTACCGTTTAGTGATAAAGTAAAGCATTTACATGGCGATTGCATTTCATACAATAAAGCGACAACCATATGGCTCCTGCCAGTTGCCGATAACTTTACAAAACATGATCATCTCATACAAAACCGTATAACTCATCATGTCTTGACCATATCACATCACAACATGCCCTGCAAAAACAAGTTAGACGTCCTCTACTTTGTTTGTTGCAAGTTTTACGTGGCTGCTACGGGCTTAGCAAGAACCGTTCTTACCTACGCATACAAAACCACAACGATGTTTCGTCAAGTATGTGTTGTTTTAACCTTCACAAGGACCGGGCGTAGCCACACTTGATTCAGCTAAAGTAAGAGAGACAGACACCCGCCAGTCACCTTTAAGCAACGAGTGCTCGTAACGGTGAAACCAGTCTCGCGTAAGCGTACGCGTAATGTCGGTCCGGGCCGCTTCATCTCACAATACCGCCGAAGCAAAGTATGACATGCTGGTAGGCAGTATGACTAGTATCGCCCACAACTCATTGTGTTCTACTCGTGCATATCATCTACACATAAACCTGGCTCATGATGCCACTGATGGGGAACGTAGTATTTTAAAATTTTCCTACGATCACGCAAGATCTATCTACCAGATGCATAGCAACGAGAGGGAAGAGTGTGTCTACGTACCCTCGTAGACCGGAAGCGGAAGCGTCAACTGACGCGGTTGATGTAGTCGAACTTCTTCGCGATTCAACCGATCAAGCACCGAACGTACGGCACCTCCGTGTTCAGCACACGTTCAACTTGATGACGTCCCACGAGCTCTTGATCCAGTTGAGCTTCACGGGAGAGTTTCGTCAGCACGACGGCGTGGTGATGGATATGATGTATTCACCGGCGCAGGGCTTCGCCTAAGCATCGCGACGGTATGACCGAGGTGTGTTTCTGTGGAGGGGGGCACCGCACACGGCTGGAACAATTCAACTTGTGTGTCTTTGGGTGCCCCCCTGCCCCCGTATATAAAGGAGCAAGGGGGAGGCCGGCCGGCCCTTGTTTGGTGCGGCTAGGGTGCAATCCTACTAGGAATAGGATTGCAATCCTATGTTGGGGAACGTAGTATTTTCAAAATTTTCCTACGATCACGCAAGATCTATCTACTAGATGCATAGCAACGAGAGGGAGAGTGTGTCTACGTACCCTCGTAGACCGGGAGCGGAAGCGTCAAGTGACGCGGTTGATGTAGTCGAACTTCTTCGCGATCCAACCGATCAAGCACCGAACGTACGGCACCTCCGCGTTCAGCACACATTCAGCTTGATGACGTCCCACGAGCTCTTGATCCAGTTGAGCTTCATGGGAGAGTTTCGCCAGCACGACGGCGTGGTGATAGATATGATGTATCTACCGGCGCAGGGCTTCGCCTAAGCACTGCAACGGTATGACCGAGGTGTGTTTCTGGGGAGAGGGGCACCGCACACGGCTAAAACAATTCAACTTGTATGTCCTAGGGTGCCCCCCTGCCCACGTATATAAAGGAGCAAAGGAGAGGCCGGCCCTAGAGGGGGCGCGCCAAGTGTGGGGAGTCCTACTAGGACTCCCAAGTCCTAGTAGGATTCCCCTTTCCTTTCTGGAGTAGGAGAGAAGGAAAGAGGGGGAGAGGGAGAAGGAAAAGGGGGCTGCACCCCTTGTCCAATTCGGACCAGAAGGGGGGTGCACGCCTCCTTCCTTTTGGCCTCTCTCCTCTATTCCCGTAACTCCCCGGTACTCCGAAAATACCCGAATCACTCGGAACCTTTCCGATGTCCGAATATAGTCGTCCAATATATCGATTTTTACGTCTCGACCATTTTGAGACTCCTCGTCATGTCCCCGATCTCATCCGAGACTCCGAACTCCTTCGGTACATCAAAACTCATAAACTCATAATAAAACTATCATCGAAACCTTAAGCGTGCGGACCCTACGGGTTCGAGAACTTGTAGACATGACCGAGACACGTCTCCGGTCAATAACCAATAGCGGAACCTGGATGCTCATATTGGCTCCCACATATTCTACGAAGATCTTTATCGGTCAAACCGCATAACAACATACATTGTTCCCTTTGTCATCGGTATGTTACATGCCCGAGATTCGATCGTCGGTATCTCAATACCTAGTTCAATCTCGTTACCAACAAGTCTCTTTACTCGTTCCGTAATACATCATCCCGCAACTAACTCATTAGCTGCAATGCTTGCAAGGCTTATAGTGATGTGCATTACCGAGTGGGCCCAGAGATACCTCTCCGTCAATCGGAGTGACAAATCCTAATCTCGAAATACGCCAACCCAACAAGTACCTTCAGAGACACCTGTAGAGTACCTTTATAATCACCCAGTTACGTTGTGACGTTTGGTAGCACACAAAGTGTTCCTCCGGTATTCGGGAGTTGCATAATCTCATAGTCATAGGAACATGTATAAGTCATGAAGAAAGCAATAGCAGTAAAACTTAAACGATCATAGTGCTAAGCTAACGGATGGGTCTTGTCCATCAGATCATTCTCCTAATGATGTGATCCCGTTGATCAAATGACAACTCATGTCTATGGCTAGGAAACATAACCATCTTTGATCAATGAGCTAGTCTAGTAGAGGCATACTAGGGACACTCTGTTTTGTCTATGTATTCACACATGTATTAAGTTTCCGGTTAATACAATTCTAGCATGAATAATAAATATTTATCATGATATAAGGAAATAAATAATAACTTTATTATTGCCTCTAGGGCATATTTCCTTCAGTCTCCCACTTGCACTAGAGTCAATAATCTAGTTCACATCGCCATGTGATTTAACACCGATAGTTCACATCGTCATGTGATTAACACCCAAAGGCTTTACTAGAGTCAATAATCTAGTTCACATCGCTATGTGATTAACACCCAAAGAGTACTAAGGTGTGATCATGTTTTGCTTCGTGAGAAAATTTTAGTCAACGGGTCTGTCACATTCAGATCCATATGTATTTCGCAAATGTCTATGTGTCTACAATGATCTGCATGGAGCTACTCTAGCTAATTGCTCCCACTTTCAATACGCATCCAGATTGATACTTAGAGTCAGCTGGATTTAGTGTCAAAGCTTGCATCGGCGTAACCCTTTACGACGAACTCTTTATCACCTCCATAATCGAGAAACATTTCCTTAGTCATCCAGTTACTAAGGATAATTTTGACCGCTGTACAGTGATCTACTCCTGGATCACTATTGTACCATCTTGACAAACTCATGGCAAGGTACACAACATGTTTGGTACACAGCATGGCATACTTTATAGAACCTATGGCTGAGGCATAGGGAATGACTTTCATTCTCTCTATATTTTTCTGCCGTGGTCTGGCTTTGAGTCTTACTCAACTTCACACCTTACAAGTCAGGTAAGAACTCCTTCTTTGACTGATCCATTTTGAACTACTTCAAAATCATATCAAGGTATGTACTCATCGAAAGTCTTATCAAGCGTCTTGATCTATCTCTATAGATCTTGATGCCCAATATGTAAGCAGCTTCACCAAGGTCTTTCTTTGAAAAACTCCTTTCAAACACTCCTTTATGCTTTCCAGAAAATTCTACATCATTTCCGATCGACAATATGTCATTCACATATACTTATCAGAAAGGTTGTAGTGCTCCCACTCACTTCTTGTAAATACAGGCTTCACCGCAAGTCTGTATAAATCTATATGCTTTGATCAACTTATCAAAGCGTATATTCCAACTCCGAGATGCTTGCACCAGTCCATAGATGGATCGCTGGAGCTTGCACATTTTGTTAGCACCTTTAGGATTGACAAAACCTTCTGATTGCATCATATACAAGTCTTCTTTAATAAATCCATTAAAGAATGCAGTTTTGTTATCCATTTGCCAGATTTCATAAAATGCGGTAATTGCTAACATGATTCGGACAGACTTAAGCATCGCTACGGGTGAGAAAGTCTCATCGTAGTCAACTCCTTGAACTTGTTGAAAAACTTTCGCAACAAGCCGAGCTTTGTAAACAGTAACATTACTGTCAGTGTCAGTCTTCCTCTTGAAGATCCATTTATTTTCGATGGCTTGCCGACCATCGGGCAAGTCAACCAAAGTCCACACTTTGTTCTCATACATGGATCCCATCTCAGATTTCATGGTCTCAAGCCATTTTGCGGAATCTGGGCTCATCATCGCTTCCTCATAGTTCGTAGGTTCATCATGGTCCAGTAACATGACTTCCAGAACCGGGTTACCGTACCACTCTGGTGCGGAACGTACTCTGGTTGATCTACGAAGTTCAGCAGTAACTTGATCCGAAGTTTCATGATCATCATCATTAGCTTCCTCACTAATTGGTGTAGGAATCACTGGAACCAGTTTCTGTGATGTACTACTATCCAATTCGGGAGAAGGTACAATTACCTCATCAAGTTCCACTTTCCTCCCACTCACTTCTTTCAAGAGAAACTCCTTCTCTAGAAAGGATCCACTCTTAGCAACAAAGACCTTGCCTTCGGATATGTGATAGAAGGTGTACCCAACAGTTTCTTTTGGGTATCCTATGAAGATTTACTTCTCCGATTTGGGTTCAAGCTTATCATGTTGAAACTTTTTCACATAAGCATCGCAGTCCCAAACTTAAAGAAATGACAGCTTGGGTTTCTCGTCAAACCACAGTTCATACGGTGTCATCTCCACGGATTTAGATGGTGCCCTATTTAACGTGAATGTATCTGTCTCTAATGCATAACCCCAAAAGCGATAGTGGTAGATCGGTAAGAGACATCATCGATCGCACCATATCTAATAAAGTACGGTTATGACGTTCGGACACACCATTACACTATGGTGTTCCAGGTGGCGTGAGTAGTGAAACTATTTCACATTGTTTTTACTGAAGGCCAAACTCGCTAACTCAAATATTTTACCTCTACGATCATATCGTAGAAACTCTTATTTTCTTATTACGATGATTCTCCACTTCACTCTGAAATTCTTTGAACTTTTCAAATGTTTTAGACTTGTGCTTCATTAAGTAGATATACCCATATCTGCTCAAATCATCAGTGAAGGTCAGAAAATAATGATACCCGCCGCGAGCTTCAACACTCATTGGTCCACATACATCTGTATGTATGATCTCCAACAAATCTGTTGCTCGCTCCATTGTTCCGGAGAACGGAGTTTTAGTCATCTTGCCCATGAGGCATGGTTCGCAAGCACCAAGTGATTCATAATCAAGTGATTCCAAAAGTCCATCACTATGGGGTTTCTTCATGCGCTTTACACCATTATGACCTAAACGGCAGTGCCACAAATAAGTTGCACTATCATTGTTAACCTTGCATCTTTTGGCTTCAATATTATGAATATGTGTATCACCACGATCGAGATCCAACAAACTATTTTCATTGGGTGTATGACCATCGAAGGTTTTATTCATGTAAACAGAATAACACTTATTCTATGACTTTAAATGAATAACCGTATTGCAACAAATATGATCAAATCATATTCATGCTCAACGCAAATGCCAAATAACATTTAGTTAGGTTTTACACTAATCCCGAAAGTATAGGGAGTGTGCGATGATGATCATATCAATCTTGGAACCACTTCCAACACACATCGCCACTTCACCTTTAACTAGTCTCTGTTCATTCTGCAATTCTCGTTTCGAGTTACTAATTTTAGCAACTGAACCGGTATCAAATACCCAGGGGTTGCTATGAACACTAGTAAAGTACACATCAATAATCTGTATATCAAAATATACCTTTGTTAACTTTGCCATTCTTCTTATCCGCCAAGTATCTAGGGCAGTTCCACTTCCAGTGACCATTTCCTTTGCAGTAGAAGCACTTAGTTTCAGGCTTGAGTTTTAGCTTTGGGTTTCTTCACGGGAGTGACAACTTGCTTGTCATTCTTCTTGAAGTTCCCCTTCTATCCCTTTGCCCTTTACTTGAAACAAGTGGTCTTGTTAACCATCAACACTTGATGCTTTTTCATGATTTCTACCTTCGCCGACTTCAGCATCGCGAAGAGCTCGGGAATTCCTTTCGTCACCCCTTTCATATTATAGTTCATCACGAAGTTCTACTAACTTGGTGATAGTGACTAGAGAACTTTGTTAATTACTATCTTATCTGGAAGATTAACTCCCACTTGATTCAAGTAATTGTAGTACCCAGACAATCTGAGCACATGCTCACTGGTTGAGCTATTCTCCTCCATCTTGTAGGCAAAGTACTGTCAGAAGTCTTATACCTCTCGACACGGGCATGAGTATGAAATACTAATTTCAACTCTTGGAACATCTTATATGCTCCGTGGCGTTCAAAACGTTTTTGAAGTCCCGGTTCTAGGCCGTAAAGCATGGTGCACTTAAACTATCAAGTAGTCATCATACCGAGCTTTTGTCAAAACGTTCATAACGTCTACATCTGCTCCTGCAATAGGTCTGTCACCTAGCGGTGCATCAAGGACATAATTCTCTGTGCAGCAATGAGGATAATCCTCAGATCACGAAACAATTCCGCATCATTGCTACTAACATCTTTCAACTTAGTTTTCTCTAGGAACATATAAAAAATAAACGGGGAGTTACATCGCGAGCTATTGATCTACAACATAGATATGCTAATACTATGAGGACTAAGTTCATCATAAATTAAAGTTCAATTTAATCATATTACTTAAGAACTCCCACTTAGATAGACATCCCTCTAGTCATCTAAATGATCACGTGATCCAAATCAACTAAACCATGTCCGATCATCACGTGAGATGGAGTAGTTTCAATGGTGAACATCTTATGTTGATCATATCTACTATATGATTCACGCTCGACCTTTCGGTCTCCAGTGTTCCGAGGCCATATCTGCATATGCTAGGCTCGTCAAGTTTAACCCGAGTATTCTGCGTGTGCAAAACTGGCTTACACCCGTTGTATTTGAACGTAGAGCTTATCACACCCGATCATCACGTGGTGTCTCGGCACGACGAACTTTCGCAACGGTGCATACTCAGGGAGAACACTTATACCTTGAAATTTAGTAAGGGATCATCTTATAATGCTACCGTCGAACTAAGCAAAATAAGAAGCATAATAAGATAAACATCACATGCAATCAAAATATGTGACATGATATGGCCATCATCATCTTGTGCTTTTGATCTCCATCTCCAAAGCACCGTCATGATCACCTTCGTCACCGGCGCGACACCTTGATCTCCATCGTAGCATCGTTGTCGTCTCGCCAACTATTGCTTCTACGACTATTGCCACCGCTTAGTGATAAAGTAAAGCAATTACATGGCGATTGCATTTCATACAATAAAGCGACAACCATATGGCTCCTGCCAATTGCCGATAACTTTACAAAACATGATCATTTCATACAAAACCATATAACTCATCATGTCTTGACCATATCACATCACAACATGCCCTGCAAAAACAAGTTAGACGTCCTCTACTTTGTTGTTGCAAGTTTTACGTGGCTGCTACGGGCTTAGCAAGAACCGTTCTTACCTACGCATACAAAACGACAACGATATTTCGTCAAGTATGTGCTGTTTTAACCTTCACAAGGACCGGGCGTAGCCACACTTGATTCAACTAAAGTTGGAGAAACTGACACCCGCCAGCCACCTGTGTGCGAAGCACGTCAGTAGAACCAGTCTCGCGTAAGCGTACGCGTAATGTCGGTCCCGGCCGCTTCATCCAACAATACCGCCGAATCAAAGTATGACATGCTGGTAAGCAGTATGACTAGTATCGTCCACAACTCACTTGTGTTCTACTCGTGCATATCATCTACGCATAGACCTGGCTCATGATGCCACTGTTGGGGAACGTAGTATTTTTAAAATTTTCCTACGATCACGCAAGATCTATCTACTAGATGCATAGCAACGAGAGGGAGAGTGTGTCTACGTACCCTCGTAGACCGGGAGCGGAAGCGTCAAGTGACGCGGTTGATGTAGTCGAACTTCTTCGCGATCCAACCGATCAAGCACCGAACGTACGGCACCTCCGCGTTCAGCACACATTCAGCTTGATGACGTCCCACGAGCTCTTGATCCAGTTGAGCTTCATGGGAGAGTTTCGCCAGCACGACGGCGTGGTGATAGATATGATGTATCTACCGGCGCAGGGCTTCGCCTAAGCACTGCAACGGTATGACCGAGGTGTGTTTCTGGGGAGAGGGGCACCGCACACGGCTAAAACAATTCAACTTGTATGTCCTAGGGTGCCCCCCTGCCCACGTATATAAAGGAGCAAAGGAGAGGCCGGCCCTAGAGGGGGCGCGCCAAGTGTGGGGAGTCCTAGTAGGATTCCCCTTTCCTTTCTGGAGTAGGAGAGAAGGAAAGAGGGGGAGAGGGAGAAGGAAAAGGGGGCTGCACCCCTTGTCCAATTCGGACCAGAAGGGGGGTGCACGCCTCCTTCCTTTTGGCCTCTCTCCTCTATTCCCGTAACTCCCCGGTACTCCGAAAATACCCGAATCACTCGGAACCTTTCCGATGTCCGAATATAGTCGTCCAATATATCGATTTTTACGTCTCGACCATTTTGAGACTCCTCGTCATGTCCCCGATCTCATCCGAGACTCCGAACTCCTTCGGTACATCAAAACTCATAAACTCATAATAAAACTATCATCGAAACCTTAAGCGTGCGGACCCTACGGGTTCGAGAACTTGTAGACATGACCGAGACACGTCTCCGGTCAATAACCAATAGCGGAACCTGGATGCTCATATTGGCTCCCACATATTCTACGAAGATCTTTATCGGTCAAACCGCATAACAACATACATTGTTCCCTTTGTCATCGGTATGTTACATGCCCGAGATTCGATCGTCGGTATCTCAATACCTAGTTCAATCTCGTTACCAACAAGTCTCTTTACTCGTTCCGTAATACATCATCCCGCAACTAACTCATTAGCTGCAATGCTTGCAAGGCTTATAGTGATGTGCATTACCGAGTGGGCCCAGAGATACCTCTCCGTCAATCGGAGTGACAAATCCTAATCTCGAAATACGCCAACCCAACAAGTACCTTCAGAGACACCTGTAGAGTACCTTTATAATCACCCAGTTACGTTGTGACGTTTGGTAGCACACAAAGTGTTCCTCCGGTATTCGGGAGTTGCATAATCTCATAGTCATAGGAACATGTATAAGTCATGAAGAAAGCAATAGCAGTAAAACTTAAACGATCATAGTGCTAAGCTAACGGATGGGTCTTGTCCATCAGATCATTCTCCTAATGATGTGATCCCGTTGATCAAATGACAACTCATGTCTATGGCTAGGAAACATAACCATCTTTGATCAATGAGCTAGTCTAGTAGAGGCATACTAGGGACACTCTGTTTTGTCTATGTATTCACACATGTATTAAGTTTCCGGTTAATACAATTCTAGCATGTATAATAAACATTTATCATGATATAAGGAAATAAATAATAACTTTATTATTGCCTCTAGGGCATATTTCCTTCATCCTATTCCTAGTAGGAACCACCAAAGAAGGAAGAGAGGGAATAGGAAAAGAAGAAGAGGTGGCGCCCCCCAACTCCTAGTCCAACTAGGAACCCTAGGTGGGGCGCCGGCCAGCCCTATGGGCTGCCTCTCTCTTTTCCATAAGGCCCACTATGGACCATCCCCCTTCGTAGGGGGTTCCGGTAACCCCCTCCGGCAATCCCGTTAAATCCGAAACTTTTCCGGTATACTTCCGGTGTCCGAATATAGTCGTCCAATATATCAATCTTTATGTCTCGGACATTCCGAGACTCCTCGTGATGTCCGTGATCTCATCCGGGACTCCGAACTACCTTCGGTACATCAATACTCATAAACTCATAATACCGATCGTCATCAAACGTTAAGCGTGCGGACCCTACGGGTTCGAGAACTATGTAGACATGACCGAGACTCATCTCTGGTCAATAACCAATAGCGGAACCTGGATGTTCATATTGGCTCCTACATATTCTACGAAGATCTTTTATCGGTCAGAACCGCATAACAACATACGTTGTTCCTTTTGTCAACGGTATGTTACTTGCCCGAGATTCGATCGTCGGTATCTCTATACCTAGTTCAATCTCGTTACCGGCAAGTCTCTTTACTCGTTCTGTAACACATCATCTCGTGACTAACTCATTAGTCTTTTGCTTGCAAGGCTTATTGTGATGTGTGTTACCGAGAGGGCCCAGAGATACCTCTCCGACACTTGGAGTGACAAATCCTAATCTTGATCTATGCCAACACCACGAATACTTTCGGAGACACCTGTAGAGCATCTTTAATTGCCGCCTTGGCCATATTGGTGTCAAACGTATGAAGAAGCTTCATGTTGATGGACTTCTGGAGTCTCTTGATTATGAATCATTTGACATGTGCGAACCATGCCTCTTGGGCAAGATGACCAAGACTCCGTTCTCCGGAACAATGGAGCGAGCAACCAACTTATTGGAAATCATACATACCGATGTGTGCGGTCCAATGAGTGTTGAGGCTCGCGGAGGCTATCGTTATGTTCTCACCCTCACAGATGACTTGAGTAGATATGGGTATATCTATTTGATGAAGCACAAGTCTGAGACCTTTGAAAAGTTCAAGGAATTTCAGAATGAGGTTGAGAATCAACGTGACAGAAAAATAAAGTTCTTACGATCAGATCGTGGGGTTGAATATTTAAGTCATGAGTTTGGCACGCACCTTAGGAACTGTGGAATTGTTTCACAATTGACACCGCCCGGAACACCTCAGCGTAACGGTGTGTCCGAACGTCGAAATCGTACTCTGTTGGACATGGTGCGATCTATGATGTCCCTCACTGATTTACCGCTATCTTTTTGGGGTTATGCTTTAGAGACTGCCGCATTCACTTTAAATAGGGCTCCATCAAAATCCGTTGAGACGACACTGTATGAACTTTGGTTTGGCAAGAAACCGAAGCTGTCATTTCTGAAAGTTTGGGGTTGCGATGCTTATGTCAAGAAACTTCAACCTGAAAAGCTTGAACCCAAATCTGAAAAATGCGTCTTCATAGGATACCCAAAGGAAACGATTGGGTACACCTTCTACCACAGATCCTAAGGCAAGGTCTTTGTTGCCAAGAATGGATCCTTTCTGGAGAAAGAGTTTCTATCGAAAGAAGTGAGTGGGAGGAAAGTAGAACTTGATGAGGTGATAGTCACCCCTCCCGAACCGGAAAGTAGCGCAGCGCAGGAAATTGTTCCTGAGGTGCCTGCACCGACAAGGGAGGAAGTTAATGATGATGATCATGAAGAAACAGATCAAGTTACTACTGAACTTCGAAGGTCCACAAGGGCACGTTCCGCACCAGAGTAGTACGGCAACCCTGTCATGGAAATCATATTGTTAGACAACGGTGAGCCTTCGAACTATGAAGAAGCGATGGCGGGCCCGGATTCCAATAAATGGCTTGGAGCCATGAAATCCGAGATAGAATCCATGTATGAAAACAAAGTATGGACTTTGGTGGACTTGCCTGATGATAGGCACGCCATAGAAAATAAATGGATATTTAAGAAAAAGACAGACGCGGATGGTAATGTGACCATCTATAAAGCTCGGCTTGTCGCTAAGGGTTATCGACAAGTTCAAGGGATTGACTACGACGAGACTTTCTCTCCCGTAGCGATGCTGCAGTCAGTCAGAATCATGTTAGCAATTGCCGCATTCTATGATTATGAGATATGGCAAATGGACGTCAAAACGGCATTCCTTAATGGATTCCTCAAGGAAGAGCTGTATATGATGCAGCCGGAAGGTTTTGTCGATCCAGAGAATGCTAACAAGGTGTGCAAGCTCCAGCGCTCGATTTACGGGCTGGTGCAAGCATCTCGGAGTTGGAACATTCGCTTTAATGATGTGATCAAAGCGTTTGGCTTTATACAGACTTATGGAGAAGCCTGTATCTACAAGAAAGTGAGTGGGAGCTCTGTAGCATTTCTCATATTATATGTGGATGACATATTGCTGATGGGAAATGATATAGAATTCTTAGAAAGTGTAAAGGCCTACTTGAATAAGAGTTTTTCAATGAAGGATCTTGGAGAAGCTGCATACATATTAGGCATCAAAATCTATAGAGATAGATCAGGACGCCTCATTGGTCTTTCACAAAGCAATACCTTGATAAGATATTGAAGAAGTTCAATATGGATCAGTCCAAGAAAGGGTTCTTGCCTGTTTTGCAAGGTATGAGATTGAGCAAGGCTCAGTCGCCGACCACGGCAGAAGATAGAGAAAAGATGAGTGTCATTCCCTATGCCTCGGCCATAAGTTCTATCATGTATGCCATGCTGTGTACCAGACCTGATGTGAACCTTGCCATAAGTTTGGTAGGGAGGTACCAAAGTGATCCCGGTATGGAACACTGGACAGCGGTCAAGAACATCCTAAAGTACCTGAAGAGGACTAAGGATATGTTTCTCGTTTATGGAGGTGACGAAGAGCTCGTCGTAAAGGGTTATGTCGATGCTAGCTTCGACACAGATCTGCATGACTCGAAGTCACAAACCGGATACGTGTATATTTTGAATGGTGGAGCAGTCAGCTGGTGCAGTTGCAAGCAGAGCGTCGTGGTGCATTCTACATGTGAAGCGGAGTACATAGCTGCTTGCGAAGCAGCACAGGAAGGAGTGTGGATGAAGGAGTTCATCACCGACCTAGGAGTCATTCCAAGCGCGTCAAGCCCGATGACTCTCTCCTGTGACAACACTAGTGCTATTGCCATTACCAACGAGCCCAGGTTTCACAAGAAGACCAAACACATCAAGCGCCGTTTCAACTCCATCCGGAATTATGTTCAAGATGGAGACATAGATATTTGTAAAGTGCATACGGATCTGAATGTCGCAGATCCGTTGACTAAACCTCTTCCACGGGCAAAACATGATCAACACCAGAACTCTATGGGTGTTCGATTCATCACAATGTAACTAGATTATTGAATCTAGTGCAAGTGGGAGACTGTTGGAAATATGCCCTAGAGGCAATAATAAAAGTATTATTATTATATTTCCTTGTTCATGATAATTGTCTGTTATTCATGCTTGAATTGTATTGTACGGAAATAGTGATACATGTGTGAATATATAGACCACAATGAGTCCCTGGTAAGCCTCTAGTTACTAGCTCGTTGATCAACAGATGGTCACGGTTTCCTGACCATGGACATAGGATGTCAGTGATAACGGGATCACATCATTAGGAGAATGATGTGATGGACAAGACCCAATTCTGAGCCTAGCATGAGATCGTATAGTTCGTAATGCGTAAGCTTTTCGGTGTCAAGTATTTATTCCTTAGACCATGAGGTTGTGCAACTCCCGGATGACGTAGGAATACTTTGGGTGTGCGAAACGTCACAACGTAATTGGGTGGCTATAAAGGTACGCATCGGGTATCTCCGAAAGTGTCTGTTGAGTTGGTACGAACCGAGACTGGGATATTGTCACTCCGTGTGACGGAGAGGTACCTCTGGGCCCACTCGGTAAGACATCATCATAATGAGCTCAAAGTGACTAAGGAGTTAGTCAAGGGATGATGGATTACGGAACGAGTAAAGAGACTTGCCATGACGAGATTGAACAAGGTATCGGGCATACCGACGATCGAATCTCGGGCAAGTACCGTACTGATGGACAAAGGGAATAACATACAGGATTGAGTGAATCCTTGACACAGTGGTTCATCCGATGAAGATCATCGAGGAACACGTGGGAACCAACATGGGTATCCAGATCCCGCTGTTGGTTATTGACCGGAGAGTCGTCTCGGTCATGTCTACGTGTCTCCCGAACCCGTAGGGTCTACACACTTAAGGTTCGGTAACGCTAGGGTTGTAGAGATACATGCACATTGAAACCCGAATGTTGTTCGGAGTCCCGGATGAGATCCCGGACGTCACGAGGAGATCCAGAATGGTCCGGAGGTAAAGAATGATATATAGGAAGTCCAGTTTCGGCCATCAGGTGAACTCCGGGGGTCACCGGGAGTGTCCCGGGACCACCGGAGGGGTCCCGGGGGTCCACCGGGTGGGGCCACCCATCCCGATGGGGCCCCTAGGCCACAAGGGGGAAGAGGCCAGCCCCTGGTGGGCTGGCGCACCACATGGGCCCCCCTCTCCATGCGCCTAGGGTTGAAACCCTAGGGGGAGGGGGCACCCCCTATGCCTTGGGGGGCAAGTTTCCCCCCCTAGGCCGCCGCCCCTCTGGAGATCAGATCTCCCAGGGCCGGCGCCCCCCCTGGCCCCTATATATAGTGGGGGGGAAGAGGGCAGCCGCACCCCAAGCCTCTGGCGCCTCTCCCCCTCCCCGTCACACTTCCTACTCCTCCGCAGGGCGCCGGCGAAGCCCTGCAGGATTTCCTGCTGCATCCACCACCACGCCGTTGTGCTGCTGGATCTCCGACGACCTCTCCTCCCCCCTTGCTGGATCAAGAAGGAGGTGATGTTGCTGTACCGTATGTGTGTTGAACGCGGAGGTGCCGTCCGTTCGGCGCTAGGATCATCGGTGACGAAGAACGCGAAGAGTACGACTACTTCATCCACGCTTCTTCGAACGCTTCCGCACGCGATCTACAAAAGGGTATGTAGATGCACTCCAGTATGCTCGTTGCTAGATGACTCCTTAGATTGATCTTGGTGAAAGCGTAGAATTTTTTTGAATTCTGCTACGTTCCCTAACACTAAGTGGGGGTTGTTTCTTGTTCTTGGGCATCTTGGTCGGATGAACAAACAACGTGTAGTTGGCAAGCTCTGCGTCAGCCACATTCACGTCAGCAATGTTCGCGTTCTTTTTTGCAATGTCTTCTGCATACTTCGGGTCTTCGAATACGGTGATGACACCTTTGGGCCCAGGCATCTTCACTTTAAATACACATAGAATGGACGGATCATGAACTTTACGTAACACGGCCCTCTAAAAATATATATTTTTGGAAATGGAGGTGTACGCCCGGCCTCTGCATCATAATGATGCATGCAGCCATATTATTAAGAAGTCGCAAAGAGTAACAAAGTCGTCAAAGTATTACAGCTCACAAGAGGAGCGAAAAAGTAAAGCAAAGTTCATGCTAACAAGCACAACCGGGATGGCAATAAAAAGGATAAGCTCCCTAGACTCCTATCCTATTATGCGACCGCCATCCGAACCGGTTGAATATAGCCCGTGCGACCATCTCCCACTAGTTGCACCCAGTAACCAAAGACTCCCTGAATTCCATGGGAGTGAGTAAGGACCACGTACGGATCCAAGCCGTAGCTCTGAAGATGACCTGCAAGAAAGTTAAATTGTGTTGTCTGTTAAATATCAAATCATTTCTGCAATTCCATATAGCCCACAATAGCGCACATATTCCAATCCGAATACGAGCAGCCGTAGTATGTTCGACCCCAGTTAACCATGTGCCAAAAACCGATGCAATGTCAACTGGCGGAGTAATGTTAAAGGCTATATGAATCGTTCTCCAAAGCAATTTGGCCAATGGGCATTCAAGAAATAAATGTTGTATTGTTTCATCATGATCACAAAAACAACATCGTGGACTACCTACCCATCGCCTCTTAATTAAGTTGTCCTTTTGTAAGAATTACTTGTTTGTGCACAAACCACATAGAGATTTTAATGCGCAAAGGAACCTTAATCTTCCAAAGATGTAACGATCGTGAGATTGGGCCAGAATTAATCAAATCCATATAGAACGTTTTTACCGTAAAAATCCCATTCTTAGCTAGTTTTCATTGCATGGAATCCGGTTGATCGGAGAGTTGAACATCTATCAATCTTCGAACCAGGTGTATCCATGCAGTCCATCGCTCACCAACAAGTGCTCGTATAAATTGAATATTGAGGGGGGCCGTATGTAAAATTGTGCCTACGTAATCCTCCTTCCGTTGCACAATGTTATACAGGGTAGGATATTGTATGGCTAGGGGCGTCTCTCCTAACCATGTATCCTCCCAGAACCTTGTTGACATCCCATTGCCGACCAGGAATTTGACCCTCCGATAGAACAGGTCTTTTACTCGCATAAGCCCTTTCCAGAATGGGTGGGTCTCATGGTAACCTGAGCGAGTGTTTTGGACTGGAGGTACTTATTACGCAGAATCTGTGTCCACATACCCTCCGACTCTGTCTCTAACCTGTAGAGCCATTTGCTCATGAGGCACTTGTTCTTGATTTCTAAGTTCTCAATACCGAGACTGCCTTGGTCTTTTGGTCGACAAAGAATAACCCATCATGCGAGACGGTATTTCCTCTTGGCCTCATCTGACTGCCAGAAAAACCGAGATCTGAAGAAATTAAGTCGTTTCCGTACCCCTTTCGGAATTTCGAAGAACGATAGTAGGAACATCGGCATACTAGTTAGTACTGAGTTAATCAACACTAGCCGACCTCCATAAGACATTAGCTTACCCTTCCAGCAACTAAGCTTTTTTTCTATTCGATCTTCGATGCATTTCCATTCTTTATTGGACAACTTATGGTGGTGAATCGGTATACCCAAATAAGTGAATGGTAAGGAGCCCAATCCACACCCAAACAATTGTCTATATGTGTCTTGTTCGTCTTTGGCCTTTCCAAAACAGAACAACTCACTTTTGTGAAAGTTTATCTTTAAACCGGACAATTGTTCGAAAAGACATAAAATAAGCTTCATATTACGCGCCTTAGCAATGTCGTGTTCCATGAATAGGATAGTGTCATCAGCATACTATAAGATGGATACTCCTCCATCAACCAGATGAGGAACTAACCCCTCTACTTTCCCATGCTGCTTGGCCCTGCCAATAAGAATAGCTAACATATCTGCCACTATATTAAACAGGAGAGGAGACATGGAATCTCCTTGTCTCAAACCCTTGTGTGTTTGAAAATAATGACCGATATCGTCATTAAACTTGATTCCGACACTACCCTTCTGGACTTGAGAACCTACTTGGTTACGCCAGACGTCACTAAATCCTTTCATGCGCATTGCTTGTTGTAGGAAAGGCCACTTAACTTTATCATACGCCTTCTCAAAATCCACTTTGAAGATAACCCCATCTAGCTTCTTCGAATGAATTTCATGAAGCGTTTCATGCAGAACGACCACCCCTTCAAGTATATGTCGTCCTGGCATGAACATTGTTTGGCTCGGTTGTACCACTGAATGCGCGATCTGTGTCAGTCTATTCGTTCCCACTTTTGTGAAAATTTTGAAACTCACATTGAGAAGACAAATTGGCCTGAATTGTTCAATTCGAACTGCCTCTTCTTTTTTTTGGCAAAAGCGTAATCATTCCAAAGTTAAGATGAAATAGCTCTAAATGACCGCTAAAGAAATCATGAAACATAGGCATAAGATCATCCTTAATAATATGCTAACATTTCTTATAAAATTCAGCTGGAAACCCATCTGGTCCCGGTGCTTTATTCGATTTCATTTGTGAGATTGCATCTAGAACCTCTTTCTCAGTAAATGGTGCAGCCAAAATATTGTTCTCTTCTACCTGTAGTTGCGGAATATCACCAATTACAGACTCGTCTAGGGACACCGTATTTGGTTCCGGATGGCCAAAGAGTTGTTTATAGTAATTAGAAATATACGCCTTCAGGTTCTCATGCCCTATAATTGTCGCCTCGTCCTGTTCAAGATGAATAATTTTCTTCTTCCTATGTTTGCCACTCGCAATCATATGGAAAAACTGTGTATTGTCATCCCCTTGGACAACCTTAAGAACTTTGGCACGCAATGCCCATTTGAGCTCCTCTTCTCTAAGAAGCGCACGAAGGCTTAGCTCAGCTTCGGACTTGGAACTTTGCTCATGTACCGAAAGCAGGACAATTTCTGCTTTTAAATCGAAAGCTTCAATTAAACAAGTAAGTCTCTCTTTTTCTTGTTTGTAAAGCCCACTTTCATTTCTGGCCCATCCTCGCAAATACTGTCTCAAATGACGGATCTTATTTTGCCATCTCTCAAGATTAGTTCTTCCACTAACCGGAATTGCCCATTCACGTGCGATGATCTGCAAGAAGTTTTCTTTCTCGAACCAACTAAGTTCGAAAGAGAAATCATTCTTATTCGCAACGTGAGTTGCCTCGCCCGAGTCCAGAAGCAATGGTGTATGATCTGAGATCACTCTTTGCATTGCATGAACCGACACCAAAGGATATTTTTGTTCCCATTCCACACTAGCAAGCACCCTATCCAACTTCTCATATGTTGGAGTGGGCAGCGAGTTGGCCCAAGTGTACTGTCTACCGGTGAGTTCAATTTCTCTCAAATTAAGACTCTCGATAATCATATTAAACATCATAGCCCACCGACCATCAAAATTGTCATTGTTCTTTTCATCCCTCCTCCGGATTAAATTGAAGTCACCACCGACAAGGACGGTAGAGTTTCGTCTCCACAGATCCGCACTAAGTCGGCTAAGAAATCTGGTTTAAGTTCAGAGACCATCGGAAACCGTCCAATTTCGATCTCACCCGAAACTTAACCGCAAAATCACCCCAAACCACGTTAAGGACCTCAAGTGTTTCACATCGAACTCCTAGTAAGATCCCACCAGATCTTCCTCTAGGAGGTAAAATGTGCCAGTCAAACTCAATTCCTCCAGCAATAGTTGCAAGGAATTGTGATGTAAAATTATCCCGACGTGTTTCTAAAAGTGCAATAAAATCTAGATGTTGCTCCACTGTTGTTTCTGCCAAGAATCTTCGTTTAGCCAAGTCTGCCAGACCTCTGCTATTCCAAAAGATTCCTTTCATATGTAATCATGGAATTTTTTCTTTAGCTTAACTCTAGCACTTCTACGAACTGCAGAGGTAGGATAAATCTTTCGTTTCCAGGTACGCTTAGGCTTCTCCCCAGCCCCCTCCGTACATGCATGTTCCACATAACACGAACCAGTGCCCTCCGTGGCTAGAGGTTCGATCGTGTCCATACTCTCCAACCCTTCCTCATCCTCGGCTTCATCACTAGGCAAAAGATTATTGCAAATGTTTTCTAGAGCTACAATTCCTAGATTGTTCATGTCATCCTCATTCATGGGTTTAACTGATGCAAGGTTCTTAATTATTTCAGAGGCTCGTTCTGCTTCTAAATCCAGAAGATCATTAACCGATTTCGCTACCTCTTTTTCATTTGAACCCAAAGTAATTCCTAGGTTGTTTGCCTTATCAATAATTTCATGCTCTGAGAAATGCAAAATTGAACAACTTCTATCAAAAGACATACATGTATTTGTCTCGACATCACGAAGCATGGCCGCCCTCTTGGCGCGCGCTAGCTGCAAGTCATCAGCATCAGGATGTTCCTGGATCCGGTTGCTGACACGCCTGCTAGAAGTAACCGGATCTGGGATCCCACCAAAGGTGACAAGCTCCTCCAAAGTCCTCTCCGGAGGTGAATGCTCCCCACTCAGCCGCCCATCCCTAATTGCCGGTGAAGAGGGGACAGGCTCGGCAGAGGAAGCATCCCCTGCCGTAGTGCTAGAAGCCGGCGACCATGGAGCCACGTGCTCCAGAATCTCGCTCCCCCTCACTCCAGTGTCGTGGCACGGAGATGATGTCGACGAGTTGTGGGCCTCCTGCCCGCACCCGCTCCAAGCTGTCTAGGACTGCCTCGCGGTGAGAAATAAGGGTGGGTCTCCTGCCCGCGCCCTTCCCTCAGCTGACCAGGTATAGTCAAAGTTGGGCTGGGGATGCGAGCCTCCTGCCCATCACCCCCCCCCCC